>OX940956.1:20916272-21479272 GCA_954870475.1 Euphrasia confusa
TTTTAAGGATTTAGGGTTTTAAGGTTTTGGTTTTAGCTTTTAGGGTTTATACTTTTTGGGTTTAATGCTTACTTTTAGGGTTTAATTATAAGTTTTAGGGTTTTGTTGTATTCATGTTTAGGGTTTTAGGTTTTAGTTTTTAGGGTTTTGGTTTTAGGTTTTAGGGTTTAGAATTTTAGGATTTAATTTTTAGTTTTAGGGGTTAGGGTTTTAGTGTATTAAAGATTAGAGTTTTAGTTTATAGGGTTTATGGTTTTGTTTTTAGGTTTTAGTGTTTAGAGTATTAGGACTTAGGGTTTAGTGTATTAAAAATTAGGGTTTAAGATTTAGTTTTTAAGATTTAGGGTTTAGGGTTTTGGTTTTAGGGTTTAGAGTTTTTGGGTTTAATGCTCATTTTTAGGGTTTAATTTTAGGTTTTAGGGTTTTTTTGTATTCATGTTTATGGTTTTAGGTTTTAGTTTTTAGGGTATTAGGTTATAGTTTTTAGGGTTTAGAATTTTAGGGTTTAATGTTAAGTTTTAAGAATTAGGGTTTTAGTCTATTAAAGATTAGGGTTTTAGTTTTCAGGGTTTATGGTTTTGTTTTTAGGTTTTAGTGTTTAGAGTATTAGGACTTTGGGTTTAGTGTATTAAAATTTAGGGTTTAAGATTTAGTTTTTAGGATTTAGGGTTTAGGGTTTTGGTTTTAGGTTTTATGGTTTAGAGTTTTTGGGTTTAATGCTTAGTTTTAGGTTTTAATTTTAGGTGTTAGGGTTTTGTTGTATTCAAGTTTAGGGTTTTAGGTTTTAGTTTTTAGGGTTTTGGGTTTATGTTGTAGGGTTTAGAATTTTAGGGTTTAATGTTTAGTTTTAGGGTTTAGGGTTTTAGTATATTAAACATTAGAGTTTTAGTTTTTAGGGTTTAGGGTTTTGTTTTTTGGTTTTGTTGTTTAGAGTATTAGGACTTATGGTTTAGTGTATTAAAATTTAGGGTTTAAGATTTAGTTTTTAGGATTTAGGGTTTAGGGTTTGGATTTTAGCTTTTAGGATTTATAGTTTTGGGGTTTAATGCTTACTTTCAGAGTTTAATTTTAAGTTTTAGGGTTTTGTTGTATTCAAGTTTAGGGTTTTAGGTTTTAGTTTTTAGGGTTTTGGGTTTAGGTTGTAGGGTTTAGAATTTTGGGGTTTAATGTTTAGTTTTAGGGTTTAGGGTTTTAGTGTATTAAACATTAGAGTTTTAGTTTTTAGGATTTAAGGTTTTGTTTTTAGGTTTTGGTGTATAGAGTATTAGGACTTATGGTTTAGTGTATTAAAATATAGAGTTTAAGATTTAGTTTTTAGGATTTAGGGTTTAGGGTTTTGGTTTTAGCTTTTTGGGTTTATAGTTTTTGGGTTTAATGCTTACTTTTAGGGTTTAATTTTAAGTTTTAGGGTTTTTTTGTATTCAAGTTTATGGTTTTAGGTTTTAGTTTTTAGGGTTTTATTTTTAGGTTTTAAGGTTTAGAATTTTAGGGTTTAATTTTAGGTTTTAGGGTTTTTTTGTATTCATGTTTATGGTTTTAGGTTTTATTTTTTAGGGTATTAGGTTATAGTTTTTAGGGTTTAGAATTTTAGGGTTTAATGTTAAGTTTTAAGAATTAGGGTTTTAGTCTATTAAAGATTAGGGTTTTAGTTTTCAGGGATTATGGTTTTGTTGTTAGGTTTTAGTGTATAGAGTATTAGGACTTTGGGTTTAGTGTATTAAAATTTAGGGTTTATGATTTAGTTTTTAGGATTTAGGGTTTAGGGTTTAGGGTTTTGGTTTTAGGTTTTATGGTTTAGATTTTTTGGGTTTAATGCTTAGTTTTAGGTTTTAATTTTAGGTGTTAGGGTTTTGTTGTATTCAAGTTTAGGGTTTTAGGTTTTAGTTTTTAGGGTTTTGGTTTTATGTTGTAGGGTTTAGAATTTTAGGGTTTAATGTTTAGTTTTAGGGTTTAGGGTTTTAGTATATTAAACATTAGAGTTTTAGTTTTTAGGGTTTAGGGTTTTGTTTTTTGGTTTTGTTGTTTAGAGTATTAGGACTTATGGTTTAGTGTATTAAAATTTAGGGTTTAAGATTTAGTTTTTAGGATTTAGGGTTTAGGGTTTTGGTTTTAGCTTTTAGGGTTTATAGTTTTGGGGTTTAATGCTTACTTTCATAGTTTAATTTTAAGTTTTAGGGTTTTGTTGTATTCAAGTTTAGGGTTTTAGGTTTAGGGTTTTAGGTTTTAGTTTTTAGGGTTTTGGGTTTAGGTTGTAGGGTTTAGAATTTTGGGGTTTAATGTTTAGTTTTAGGGTTTAGGGTTTTAGTGTATTAAACATTAGAGTTTTAGTTTTTAGGATTTAAGGTTTTGTTTTTAGGTTTTGGTGTATAGAGTATTAGGGGAGCCGGCAGACATTGTGACCCGGCGTCCTCCAGACGAGTTTTAGCTTTAAATGAAATGCAACAGATGCTCATTACAGCAGTCAGAAGGGAGCGAGGATCATCCCGCATCTCCGAAGTGTGATGGTTGAGCATCTTAAATATGAGCGTCCATGTGCTACCTTTCGAAGAGGGGAGCCGGCGGACAAAGTGATCCGGCGTCCTCCGTTACTCGGTATTATGGATCTATGCAGATGATAGCTTATGGGATTTTAATGCCAAGTTCACATGTTTGCATTCATCGGAATAAATACTCTTGGGTCCGAAGACTAAAGCGGCCTCGAATCCATGTTTGTCTGACTAGACTAATCCACGACGATTCCGAGTGCGTATTCAGAAGTAAAGAAACTACTCTTTCAGACTTCAAAAAATTTCGTGAACTCTTAGAGAGAACACATGCAGAGAGAATTTCTTAGTTTCTTAAATCTCTCAAAGTCAAGAGGTTTGGTAAAGATGTCAGCAAGCTGTTTTTCCGTTGAAATATGCTGTAGACTGACTATATCACGATCAACCAAATCTCTAATGAAATGATGTCGAATGTCGATGTGTTTAGTTCTTGAGTGCTGGACAGGATTTTCGCTGATTTTGATGGCACTCTGGTTATCACAATACAGCACCAATGGAGCACTCTCAAGAAGATAGTCATTCAACATTTGTTTCAACCAAAGTAGTTGAGTGCAACAACTTCCAGCCGCAACGTACTCTGACTCGGCAGTGGACAGTGCGATATAGTTTTGCTTGCGACTATGCCAAGACACAATGTTATTGCCAAGGAAGCAACAGCTGCCGGAGGTACTTTTTCTTTCGTCCGTGTCCGTCGCCCAGTCGGCATCAGAAAAACCGACAAGGTTGGATGAAGTGTCGCGCGCATACCAAAGGCCTAGCTGAGAAGTCCCAGAGATGTATCGGAAGATCCGTTTCACAGCTCGTAGATGGTCCTCCTTTTGATCAGCTTGGTACCTGGCACACATACAAACACTAAACATAATGTCAGGACGAGTGGCAGTTAAATAAAGTAAACTCCCAATCATGGAACGATAAAGAGTTTGGTTTACACTCCGGCTTTTCGTTGACGTAGACAAGCGTTCAGTAGTTGCCATAGGAGTGTTAGCTGGTTTGGCATGATGCATCTCAAATCTCTCAACCATATTTTTAGCATACTTACTTTGAGATACAAATATCCCATTTGGTCGTTGAGAAATCTGAAGGCCAAGAAATTGATGCAACTCCCCCTCAAGACTCATCTGAAATGTTGAGGACATAGCTTCTGTGAAATGTTGTGAAATTGATGCTTACTTACAGAGTTTAATTTTAAGTTTTAGGGTTTTGTTGTATTCAAGTTTAGGGTTTTAGGTTTAGGGTTTTAAGTTTTAGTTTTTAGGGTTTTGGGTTTAGGTTGTAGGGTTTAGAATTTTGGGGTTTAATGTTTTGTTTTAGGGTTTAGGGTTCTTGTGTATTAAACATTAGAGTTTTAGTTTTTAGGGTTTAAGGTTTTGTGTATAGGTTTTGGTGTTTAAAGTATTAGGACTTATGGTTTAAAGTATTAAAATATAGAGTTTAAGATTTAGTTATTAGGATTTAGGGTTTAGGGTTTTGGTTTTAGCTTTTAGGGTTTATAGTTTTTGGGTTTAATGCTTACTTTTAGGGTTTAATTTTAAGTTTTAGGGTTTTGTTGTATTCAAGTTTATGGTTTTAGGTTTTAGTTTTTAGGGTTTTTGTTTTAGGTTTTAGGGTTTAGAATTTTAGGGTTTAATGTTTAGTTTTAGGGATTAGGGTTTTAGTGTATTAAAGATTAGGTTTTTAGTTTTTAGGGTTTAGGGTTTTGTTTTTAGGTTTTAGTGTTTAAAGTATTAGGACATAGGGTTTAGTGTATTAAAAATTAGGGTTTAAGATTTAGTTTTTAAGATTTAGGGGTTTAGGGTTTTGGTTTTAGGTTTTAGGGTTTAGAGTTTTGGGGTTTAATGCTTACTTTCAGAGTTTAATTTTAAGTTTTAGGGTTTTGTTGTATTCAAGTTTAGGGTTTTAGGTTTAGGGTTTAGGGTTTTGGTTTTAGGTTTTAGGGTTTGGAGTTTTAGGGTTTAATGCTTACTTTTATGGTTTAATTTTAAGTTTTAGGGTTTTGTTGTATTCAAGTTTATGGTTTTAGGTTTTAGTTTTTAGGGTTTTTGTTTTAGATTTTAGGGTTTAGAATTTTAGGGTTTAATGTTTAGTTTTAGGGATTAGGGTTTTAGTGTATTAAAGATTAGGGTTTTAGTTTTTAGGGTTTAGGGTTTTGTTTTTAGGTTTTAGTGTTTAGAGTATTAGGACTTAGGGTTTAGTGTATTAAAAATTAGAGTTTAGGATTTAGTTTTTAAGATTTAGGGTTTTGGTTTTAGGTTTTAGGGTTTAGAGTTTTTGGGTTTAATGTTTAGTTTTAGGGTTTAATTTTAGGTTTTAGGGTTTTGTTGTATTCAAGTTTATGGTTTTATGTTTTAGTTTTTAGGGTTTTAGGTTTTAGTTTTTAGGGTTTAGAATTTTAGGGTTTAATGTTTAGTTTTAAGGTTTAGGGTTTTAGTATATTAAACATTAGAGTTTTAGTTTTTAGGGTTTAGGGTTTTGTTTTTTGGTTTTGTTGTTTAGAGTATTAGGACTTATGATTTAGTGTATTAAAATTTAGGGTTTAAGATTTAGTTTTTAGGATTTAGGGTTTAGGGTTTTGGTTTTAGCTTTTAGGGTTTATAGTTTTGGGGTTTATTGCTTAGTTTCAGAGTTTAATTTTAAGTTTTAGGGTTTTGTTGTATTCAAGTTTAGGTTTTTAGGTTTAGGGTTTTAGGTTTTAGTTTTTAGGGTTTTGGGTTTAGGTTGTAGGGTTTAGAATTTTGGGGTTTAATGTTTAGTTTTAGGGTTTAGGGTTTTAGTGTATTAAACATTAGAGTTTTAGTTTTTAGGATTTAAGGTTTTGTTTTTAGGTTTTGGTGTATAGAGTATTAGGACTTATGGTTTAGTGTATTAAAATATAGAGTTTAAGATTTAGTTTTTAGGATTTAGGGTTTAGGGTTTTGGTTTTAGCTTTTAGGGTTTATAGTTTTTGGGTTTAATGCTTACTTTTAGGGTTTAATTTTAAGTTTTAGGGTTTTGTTGTATTCAAGTTTATGGTTTTAGGTTTTAGTTTTTAGGGTTTTTGTTTTAGGTTTTAGGGTTTAGAATTTTAGGGTTTAATGTTTAGTTTTAGGGATTAGGGTTTTAGTGTATTAAAGATTAGGTTTTTAGTTTTTAGGGTTTAGGGTTTTGTTTTTAGGTTTTAGTGTTTAAAGTATTAGGACATAGGGTTTAGTGTATTAAAAATTAGGGTTTAAGATTTAGTTTTTAAGATTTAGGGGTTTAGGGTTTTGGTTTTAGGTTTTAGGGTTTAGAGTTTTGGGGTTTAATGCTTACTTTCAGAGTTTAATTTTAAGTTTTAGGGTTTTGTTGTATTCAAGTTTAGGGTTTTAGGTTTAGGGTTTAGGGTTTTGGTTTTAGGTTTTAGGGTTTGGAGTTTTAGGGTTTAATGCTTACTTTTATGGTTTAATTTTAAGTTTTAGGGTTTTGTTGTATTCAAGTTTATGGTTTTAGGTTTTAGTTTTTAGGGTTTTTGTTTTAGATTTTAGGGTTTAGAATTTTAGGGTTTAATGTTTAGTTTTAGGGATTAGGGTTTTAGTGTATTAAAGATTAGGGTTTTAGTTTTTAGGGTTTAGGGTTTTGTTTTTAGGTTTTAGTGTTTAGAGTATTAGGACTTAGGGTTTAGTGTATTAAAAATTAGAGTTTAAGATTTAGTTTTTAAGATTTAGGGTTTTGGTTTTAGGTTTTAGGGTTTAGAGTTTTTGGGTTTAATGTTTAGTTTTAGGGTTTAATTTTAGGTGTTAGGGTTTTGTTGTATTCAAGTTTAGGGTTTTAGGTTTTAGGTTTTAGGGTTTTGGGTTTAGGTTGTAGGGTTTAGAATTTTAGGGTTTAATGTTTAGTTTTAAGGTTTAGGGTTTTAGTATATTAAACATTAGAGTTTTAGTTTTTAGGGTTTAGGGTTTTGTTTTTTGGTTTTGTTGTTTAGAGTATTAGGACTTATGATTTAGTGTATTAAAATTTAGGGTTTAAGATTTAGTTTTTAGGATTTAGGGTTTAGGGTTTTGGTTTTAGCTTTTAGGGTTTATAGTTTTGGGGTTTATTGCTTAGTTTCAGAGTTTAATTTTAAGTTTTAGGGTTTTGTTGTATTCAAGTTTAGGGTTTTAGGTTTAGGGTTTTAGGTTTTAGTTTTTAGGGTTTTGGGTTTAGGTTGTAGGGTTTAGAATTTTGGGGTTTAATGTTTAGTTTTAGGGTTTAGGGTTTTAGTGTATTAAACATTAGAGTTTTAGTTTTTAGGATTTAAGGTTTTGTTTTTAGGTTTTGGTGTATAGAGTATTAGGACTTATGGTTTAGTGTATTAAAATATAGAGTTTAAGATTTAGTTTTTAGGATTTAGGGTTTTGGTTTTAGCTTTTTGGGTTTATAGTTTTTGGGTTTAATGCTTACTTTTAGGGTTTAATTTTAAGTTTTAGAGTTTTTTTGTATTCAAGTTTATTGTTTTAGGTTTTAGTTTTTAGGGTTTTATTTTTAGGTTTTAAGGTATAGAATTTTAGGGTTTAATGTTTAGTTTTAGGGATTAGGGTTTTAGTGTATTAAAGATTAGAGTTTTAGTTTATAGGGTTTAGGGTTTTGTTTTTAGGTTTTAGTGTTTAGAGTATTAGGACTTAGGGTTTAGTGTATTAAAAATTAGAGTTTAAGATTTAGTTTTTAAGATTTAGGGTTTTGGTTTTAGGTTTTAGGGTTTAGAGTTTTTGGGTTTAATGTTTAGTTTTAGGGTTTAATTTTAGGTGTTAGGGTTTTGTTGTATTCAAGTTTAGGGTTTTAGGTTTTAGGTTTTAGGGTTTTGGGTTTAGGTTGTAGGGTTTAGAATTTTAGGGTTTAATGTTTAGTTTTAAGGTTTAGGGTTTTAGTATATTAAACATTAGAGTTTTAGTTTTTAGGGTTTAGGGTTTTGTTTTTTGGTTTTGTTGTTTAGAGTATTAGGACTTATGATTTAGTGTATTAAAATTTAGGGTTTAAGATTTAGTTTTTAGGATTTAGGGTTTAGGGTTTTGGTTTTAGCTTTTAGGGTTTATAGTTTTGGGGTTTATTGCTTAGTTTCAGAGTTTAATTTTAAGTTTTAGGGTTTTGTTGTATTCAAGTTTAGGGTTTTAGGTTTAGGGTTTTAGGTTTTAGTTTTTAGGGTTTTGGGTTTAGGTTGTAGGGTTTAGAATTTTGGGGTTTAATGTTTAGTTTTAGGGTTTAGGGTTTTAGTGTATTAAACATTAGAGTTTTAGTTTTTAGGATTTAAGGTTTTGTTTTTAGGTTTTGGTGTATAGAGTATTAGGACTTATGGTTTAGTGTATTAAAATATAGAGTTTAAGATTTAGTTTTTAGGATTTAGGGTTTTGGTTTTAGCTTTTTGGGTTTATAGTTTTTGGGTTTAATGCTTACTTTTAGGGTTTAATTTTAAGTTTTAGAGTTTTTTTGTATTCAAGTTTATTGTTTTAGGTTTTAGTTTTTAGGGTTTTATTTTTAGGTTTTAAGGTATAGAATTTTAGGGTTTAATGTTTAGTTTTAGGGATTAGGGTTTTAGTGTATTAAAGATTAGAGTTTTAGTTTATAGGGTTTAGGGTTTTGTTTTTAGGTTTTAGTGTTTAGAGTATTAGGACTTAGGTTTTAGTGTATTAAAAATTAGTGTTTAAGATTTAGTTATTAAGATTTAGGGTTTAGGGTTTTGGTTTTAGGTTTTAGGGTTTAGAGTTTTTTGGTTTAATGCTTTGTTTTAGGGTTTAATTTTAGGTTTTAGGGATTTGTTGTATTCAAGTTTAGGGTTTTAGGTTTTAGTTTTTAGGGTTTTGGGTTTAGGTTGTAGGGTTTAGAATTTTAGGGTTTAATGTTTAGTTTTAAGGTTTAGGGTTTTAGTGTATTAAAGATTAGAGTTTTGGTTTTTAGGGTTTAGGGTTTTGTTTTTAGGTTTTGGTGTTTAGAGTATTAGGACTTACAGTTTAGTGAATTAAAATTTAGGGTTTAAGATTGAATTATTTTAAGGATTTAGGGTTTTAAGGTTTTGGTTTTAGCTTTTAGGGTTTATACTTTTTGGGTTTAATGCTTACTTTTAGGGTTTAATTATAAGTTTTAGGGTTTTGTTGTATTCATGTTTAGGGTTTTAGGTTTTAGTTTTTAGGGTTTTGGTTTTAGGTTTTAGGGTTTAGAATTTTAGGATTTAATTTTTAGTTTTAGGGGTTAGGGTTTTAGTGTATTAAAGATTAGAGTTTTAGTTTATAGGGTTTATGGTTTTGTTTTTAGGTTTTAGTGTTTAGAGTATTAAGACTTAGGGTTTAGTGTATTAAAAATTAGGGTTTAAGATTTAGTTTTTAAGATTTAGGGTTTAGGGTTTTGGTTTTAGGGTTTAGAGTTTTTTGGTTTAATGCTCATTTTTAGGGTTTAATTTTAGGTTTTAGGGTTTTTTTGTATTCATGTTTATGGTTTTAGGTTTTAGTTTTTAGGGTATTAGGTTATAGTTTTTAGGGTTTAGAATTTTAGGGTTTAATGTTAAGTTTTAAGAATTAGGGTTTTAGTCTATTAAAGATTAGGGTTTTAGTTTTCAGGGTTTATGGTTTTGTTTTTAGGTTTTAGTGTTTAGAGTATTAGGACTTTGGGTTTAGTGTATTAAAATTTAGGGTTTAAGATTTAGTTTTTAGGATTTAGGGTTTAGGGTTTTGGTTTTAGGTTTTATGGTTTAGAGTTTTTGGGTTTAATGCTTAGTTTTAGGTTTTAATTTTAGGTGTTAGGGTTTTGTTGTATTCAAGTTTAGGGTTTTAGGTTTTAGTTTTTAGGGTTTTGGGTTTATGTTGTAGGGTTTAGAATTTTAGGGTTTAATGTTTAGTTTTAGGGTTTAGGGTTTTAAAATTTAGGGTTTGGGTTTTAGCTTTTAGGATTTATAGTTTTGGGGTTTAATGCTTACTTTCAGAGTTTAATTTTAAGTTTTAGGGTTTTGTTGTATTCAAGTTTAGGGTTTTAGGTTTTAGTTTTTAGGGTTTTGGGTTTAGGTTGTAGGGTTTAGAATTTTGGGGTTTAATGTTTAGTTTTAGGGTTTAGGGTTTTAGTGTATTAAACATTAGAGTTTTAGTTTTTAGGATTTAAGGTTTTGTTTTTAGGTTTTGGTGTATAGAGTATTAGGACTTATGGTTTAGTGTATTAAAATATAGAGTTTAAGATTTAGTTTTTAGGATTTAGGGTTTAGGGTTTTGGTTTTAGCTTTTTGGGTTTATAGTTTTTGGGTTTAATGCTTACTTTTAGGGTTTAATTTTAAGTTTTAGGGTTTTTTTGTATTCAAGTTTATGGTTTTAGGTTTTAGTTTTTAGGGTTTTATTTTTAGGTTTTAAGGTTTAGAATTTTAGGGTTTAATTTTAGGTTTTAGGGTTTTTTTGTATTCATGTTTATGGTTTTAGGTTTTATTTTTTAGGGTATTAGGTTATAGTTTTTAGGGTTTAGAATTTTAGGGTTTAATGTTAAGTTTTAAGAATTAGGGTTTTAGTCTATTAAAGATTAGGGTTTTAGTTTTCAGGGATTATGGTTTTGTTGTTAGGTTTTAGTGTATAGAGTATTAGGACTTTGGGTTTAGTGTATTAAAATTTAGGGTTTATGATTTAGTTTTTAGGATTTAGGGTTTAGGGTTTAGGGTTTTGGTTTTAGGTTTTATGGTTTAGAGTTTTTGGGTTTAATGCTTAGTTTTAGGTTTTAATTTTAGGTGTTAGGGTTTTGTTGTATTCAAGTTTAGGGTTTTAGGTTTTAGTTTTTAGGGTTTTGGTTTTATGTTGTAGGGTTTAGAATTTTAGGGTTTAATGTTTAGTTTTGGGGTTTAGGGTTTTAGTATATTAAACATTAGAGTTTTAGTTTTTAGGGTTTAGGGTTTTGTTTTTTGGTTTTGTTGTTTAGAGTATTAGGACTTATGGTTTAGTGTATTAAAATTTAGGGTTTAAGATTTAGTTTTTAGGATTTAGGGTTTAGGGTTTTGGTTTTAGCTTTTAGGGTTTATAGTTTTGGGGTTTAATGCTTACTTTCAGAGTTTAATTTTAAGTTTTAGGGTTTTGTTGTATTCAAGTTTAGGGTTTTAGGTTTAGGGTTTTAGGTTTTAGTTTTTAGGGTTTTGGGTTTAGGTTGTAGGGTTTAGAATTTTGGGGTTTAATGTTTAGTTTTAGGGTTTAGGGTTTTAGTGTATTAAACATTAGAGTTTTAGTTTTTAGGATTTAAGGTTTTGTTTTTAGGTTTTGGTGTATAGAGTATTAGGGGAGCCGGCGGACATTGTGACCCGGCGTCCTCCAGACGAGTTTTAGCTTTAAATGAAATGCAACAGATGCTCATTACAGCAGTCAGAGGGGAGCATCTTAAATATGAGCGTCTTAAATATGAGCGTCCATGTGCTACCTTTCGAAGAGGGGAGCCGGCGGACAAAGTGATCCGGCGTCCTCCGTTACTCGGTATTATGGATCTATGCAGATGATAGCTTATGGGAGTTTAATGCCAAGTTCACATGTTTGCATTCAGCGGAATAAATACTCTTGGGTCCGAAGACTAAAGCGGCCTCGAATCCATGTTTGTCTGACTAGACTAATCCACGACGATTCCGAGTGGGTATTCAGAAGTAAAGAAACTACTCTTTCAGACTTCAAAAAATTTCGTGAACTCTTAGAGAGAACACATGCAGAGAGAATTTCTTAGTTTCTTAAATCTCTCAAAGTCAAGAGGTTTGGTAAAGATGTCAGCAAGCTGTTTTTCCGTTGAAATATGCTGTAGACTGACTATATCACGATCAACCAAATCTCTAATGAAATGATGTCGAATGTCGATGTGTTTAGTTCTTGAGTGCTGGACAGGATTTTCGCTGATTTTGATGGCACTCTGGTTATCACAATACAGCACCAATGGAGCACTCTCAAGAAGATAGTCATTCAACATTTGTTTCAACCAAAGTAGTTGAGTGCAACAACTTCCATCCGCAACGTACTCTGACTCGGCAGTGGACAGTGCGATACAGTTTTGCTTGCGACTATGCCAAGACACAATGTTATTGCCAAGGAAGCAACAGCTGCCGGAGGTACTTTTTCTTTCGTCCGTGTCCGTCGCCCAGTCGGCATCAGAAAAACCGACAAGTTTGGATGAAGTGTCGCGCGCATACCAAAGGCCTAGCTGAGAAGTCCCAGAGATGTATCGGAAGATCCGTTTCACAGCTCGTATATGGTCCTCCTTTGGATCAGCTTGGTACCTGGCACACATACAAACACTAAACATAATGTCAGGACGAGTGGCAGTTAAATAAAGTAAACTCCCAATCATGGAACGATAAAGAGTTTGGTTTACACTCCGGCTTTTCGTTGACGTAGACAAGCGTTCGGTAGTTGCCATAGGAGTGTTAGCTGGTTTGGCATGATGCATCTCAAATCTCTCAACCATATTTTTAGCATACTTACTTTGTGATACAAATATCCCATTTGGTCGTTGAGAAATCTGAAGGCCAAGAAATTGATGCAACTCCCCCTCAAGACTCATCTGAAATGTTGAGGACATAGCTTCTGTGAAAGCAGTCACGAGTTTAGAACAAGTAGCTCCGAAGACAATGTCGTCAACGTAGATTTGAGCAACAATCATGTGTTTGCCATCTCGCTTGATGAACAAGGTTTTGTCCACCGATCCACGCTCAAAACCGAATTTTAGAAGAAAATCCGTGAGACATCCGTACCAGGCGCGAGGCGCTTGTTTCAAGCCATATAGAGCTTTGTGAAGCTTGTAGACATGATTTGGCTTCTTCGGATCCTCAAAACCCTTAGGTTGGGCAACGTAGACCTCTTCTTCTAAGACACCGTTCAAGAAAGCAGCTTTGACGTCCATTTGTCGAAGTTTGATGCCGAGATGGCATGCAATAGCTATTAAGAGTCTGATGGACTCAATTAGTGCGACCGGGGCGAAAGTTTCATCAAAATCTATGCCTTCCACTTGGGCATATCCTTGGGCAACAAGACGAGCTTTGTTTCGGACAACTTGGTTATGCTCATCTGTTTTATTCTTAAAAATCCATTTAGTTCCAACAACGTTGATATTTGAGGTTCTAGGAACTAAGGACCAAACATTATTCCGGGTGAACTCATTCAACTCTTCTTGCATGGCCATGATCCAAAAATCATCTTGCATGGCTTCCTTGTAATTTTTCGGCTCATTTTCGGAGAGAAAGCAAGTGATGCCGATTTCATTACACACTGCTGAAGTACATATGTTGTAGAGTTCGTCGGGAGAATTCATTTGTTTCTTTGAGCGTGTAGTTCGCTCATTCAAACTTCCGATCATTTGGTTCGGTGGATGACGTTTTTGAATATGACCAGGTGCTTCTCTCGGAGCGTCAGCTGGGTTTTCAACTTGATCATCATCGTCATCCTCAGTTACCGAAGTGTCATCATTTCGGTTGCTAGACTCTCCAACTTCAGGTGAAGTATTAGGAGTAACATTTTCGGAAGTCTCAGTTGTGGGTGTTGAAGGAAAACTTCGAACTTCAAGAATTCCTTCCTTAACCCAATCAGCCTCTGCATCTTTTCCAAGAAAGTCTTGTTCATCAAAGTTGATGTTCACAGTCTCGATGACTTTCCTAGTTCGAAGATTGTAGGCACGGTAGGCATGACTATTTTGGCTATAGCCAACAAAAATTCCACGATCAGCTTTGGCTTCAAATTTCTTTAGAGGATCACGGTCCTTCAAAATATAGCAAGTACAGCCAAAGACACGAAAGTGTGCCACCGAAGGTTTCTTGCTATTGACAAGTTCATAGGCAGTAGCAGTGGTACCAGATCGAATACTTATTCGATTCAAAATGTAGCCAGCTGTAGAGACGGCTTCTGCCCAAAAAGTTCGAGCCAGATTTTTAGAAATTAACATCACGCGCGCCATCTCTTGCAGTGTTCGATTTTTGCGTTCGGCGATCCCATTTTGTTGTGGCGTTTTTGGGGCCGAATATTCGTGGTGAATACCTTTCATCAGGCAAAATTCATTGAAGCTCGAATTCTCAAATTCTGTTCCATGATCACTTCGGATCCTCTTCACCTTAGCTTCATGATTCGTTCGAATCCATTTCACAATACCTTTGAAGGCATTGAATGTCTCATCTTTGGTTGCCAGAAATCTTGTCCAAGTATATCTAGAAAAATCATCGACAACAACCAACACATATTCTTTCTTAGCTAAGCTCTTCACCTCCATTGGACCCATCAATTCCATGTGTAGAAGTTCGAAGGGAGCAGAAGTACTCATGAGTGTCGGAAGTGCTGGATGAGGAGTTCTCGTTAACTTGCCCTTCTGACAGTCGCCACACACTCTTTTCTCAATTTTAGGGAGTTGAGAGATTCCTCGAACTATCTCCCCCTTAACCAGTTTGCTCAGATTGCGAGTGCTAGTGTGGCCAAGTCGTTGGTGCCACAAATCAACTTCATCGGGAACGGTCACGGAGAAGCAACTATACTCAGTTGTATAGCAATTGTTTTTGGCACGTGGACCTTCCATGATGCATTTACCATCAGCATCATAAACTCGGCAAGATTCCTTATCAAAGCTAACATTAAAACCTTCATCACAAAGCTGACTGATGGAGATAAGATTTGCAACAAGTCCCTTGACATGGACAACATTTCTGATTGGAGGCAATCCTTTGATTTGAAGCGTCCCCTTTCCCTTGACAACACCTTTTGCTCCCCGTCCAAACACCACAGGGGAACCAGTCATCGGCTCATATTCTTTCAAGAATTTCTTTGTGCCGGTCATATGTCGGGAGCAGCCACTATCAAAGTACCAAATGCCTTTGTTGCCAGCTTCAGAAGCATTTAGTGCAACATGGCAGAAAATCAGTTCCCTTGGTTGCCAATTACTGGTTGTAGAGTTAAGTTCAACATTACTCTTTTGATACTTAGGCACCCATTTCTTCTTGCCATTCATTTTGACATCTCTCTCAGTCACAGCTTTCAGAGTTTGCTTGATTTTCGGATTTGGAGAAACAGACTTCCTCATTTCCTTAGTCATTTCAGACTTCTTCTTTATAATCATAAGTTCTCTGTTCATGTCCTCTTTCATTCTATAGCAAAATGGTCGAATGTGTCCAGGTTGATCATGTTGGAAATCGACTACCCGGGACAAGTCCGTTCGACTACTCGAACATCCGGACAAGCCCAGTCGACCTCCGGTCTTCCCAAGGTGTTCACGACGAAGCCCCTGACCCGAAATGCACCCAGCCATCGCACCCGAGGCACGACCGCGCAAAACGAGAGGCTTCTGGCCTCTCTGTCGTCCGACACCAGAAGGTGTCGTCCGACAAGACCGTCCAATGTCGTCCGACACCAGAAGGTGTCGTTCGACATGCCTGTCGGCCGACAGCAGAACCTGTCGTCCGACACCCGTCGCGAACAGCGGCGGGATTCGCCCGTTCTGGCTGTTCCGATGTGATTTTCTCGATCCGACTGTCGTGCCGGAGGTCAGAAACCTCCCAGCAGTCCGAGAATGTCACATCCAAGCCACGGGATCCGATCTACGTTCATGTACGATCAACGAGAAAAATGAGATCGAATAAATGCGGAATTGAAAGTTCCGATCTCATACCTTATCGGTCGATTGTTGAGACCTTAGAGCTTCTAACGTATTCTCTGACCTCGTCTCCAACCGCTGTGTGGGCAACGATCCGCTGGAGTTCTCCCGTCTATACTTTCTCTTTCTCAACCACGGTATAATTATTCTCAATGAGAGAATAAAATTATAATTGCGTTAACTCTATTTTTCACACAGAGAAAAATATTTTTGCGCTAAGCAAAATAATTATTCTCAGATGAAAAATGAGAATTGCGGCGAATGTTAGGTTTAGAGAGGGTAAGGGAGGGGGTTTAAATAGAGCTACGTTAGGGACCTAAGGATAAATTAATTAAGGGCTAAATTGAAATATTAATTAACTTGGAATACGTAAAAGCAATTCCTTAATTAATCGATTTCAATTTTAATTATTATTAACTCCACTATAAAATAATAATTGAATTCCCGAAATTAATTTTAATATTATTTCAACAATAATAAATCCGCCGAAATTACATATACGACTTTCCCCGTGTTTAAGATATCGAACGTCCACGAATTTATTTAATTACTAATAATTAAATTAATTCGTTTCTTATTATCCGAGACTAGTACCACTCATCCTTATTATCATGTGGAACAAATCCACCTGCAGGGTTTACATGATAAACTTTATGAGCTCATCTCGGGGACGTCATCAACCCGATAAACGGGACACGGTTTCCTGTCTATAATCTATAGCATGCCGTGTGTACAATTACGATTCCCAATTTACCGAGGATCTCGACTAATCAATTAGTCTCACTCATTGGCAAGTTAAAGAACCGAGAATTGAACACACGCACCTATAATTATATAGGGATTAGGAATTCGTATATCCGTAATTCTGAGGTCTGGTTCGATTACGTCGATTAGTATAAATCGAACGCCCTCCCGTGGTCCTGCTCAATACACCAAGTGTACGAGTGTGACATGATAGTCAAGACCGACTATCTGCCAGTCACACAACGACGTACCGATGGATTGTCCCTGTCCATCTAAGTCGTGAGCCACTGTTCGATAATATACGAGTAACCGACAGTATGATCTTCTGCGTGTCTCCTCACGCCATACTGTCTACAACGTATAAATCTAGGACTATAGAGCACAGAGTTATAATAAACAAAATGCAGACTGTTTGATTAATAGATAATAAAACACAGATAAGGAGTTTCATATTGTCACTAAACTAGACATTTAGAATATAACTCCATCAATCTCCCACTTATACTAAAAGTCTAGTTGCCCTCTCCCATACATCCGATACCCATCCCCTTCACGTGTCTCTTGAACGCTTCCGCTGGAAGTGCCTTCGTAAAGGGGTCTGCCAGGTTATCCGCTGATGCAATCTTGGTGACAACCGCATCGCCTCTCTTGACGATGTCTCTAATCAGGTGGTACTTGCGATCTATGTGTTTACTCGCATTGTGGGCTCGTGGTTCCTTCGCATTTTCCACTGCACCGCTATTGTCACAATAAATTGTGATAGCTCTAGGCAAATCAGGAATCACATCCAAGTCCATTATGAAGTTCCGGAGCCACACCGATTCTTTAGCTGCCTCAGAGGCTGCTACATATTCGGCTTCCATGGTGGAGTCCGAAATGCATTTCTGCTTAACACTCCTCCATGAAACTGCTCCACCTCCCAATGTGAACACATAGCCTGATGTAGACTTTCGCTGTTCCTTATCAGATTGGAAATCCGAATCTGTGTAACCAATAGGAATCAACTCGGACGCTTTGTAACTCAGCACATAATTCCTAGTCCTTCGCAGGTACTTAAGTATGTTCTTTACAGCAGTCCAGTGACCCTGTCCAGGGTTACTCTGATATCTAGCTACCATGCCTACGGCATAGCAGATATCAGGTCTCGTGCACAACATAGCATACATTAGACTACCCACTGCCGAAGCATAAGGAACTGTCTTCATGTAATCTATCTCCTTCTGTGTTTTGGGACACATATCCTTAGATAGATGAATTCCATGGCAGAAAGGTTGAGAACCTCTCTTGGAATTCTGCATGTTGAAACGAGCCAGAATCGTATCAATGTATGAAGCCTGGGACAAGCTCAATGTTCTTTTCTGGCGATCTCGTATAACCTTGATCCCAAGAACATGCCCTACTTGTCCTAAGTCTTTCATATCGAATTGCTTGGACAACCATCCCTTTATGTCCGACAACATCTTCACATTGTTGCCAATTAGAAGAATGTCGTCTACATAAAGCACGAGAAACGCCACGCTGTTTCCGTCACTTCTCCGATATACACACGACTCGTCCATGCTTTGAATGAATCCATATGACTGGATAACCTCATCAAACCGCATGTTCCAAGATCTAGAAGCTTGCTTCAATCCATAAATGGATCGCTTTAGCTTACACACTAGATGCTCTTGGCCTTTCTCGATGAAACCCTCTGGCTGTCTCATATAAATGGTCTCGTCAAGATTCCCATTCAAGAATGCTGTCTTAACGTCCATTTGCCACACCTCATAATCCATATGAGATGCTATAGACAAAAGAATCCGGATCGACTTTAGCATAGCTACCGGCGAAAAGGTTTCCTCATAATCGATCCCTTCTTTCTGAGTGTACCCTTTCGCAACAAGCCTAGCTTTGAAGGTTTCCACCTTCCCGTCAGATCCTCTTTTCCTCTTGTACACCCACTTGCAACCAATGGCTTTTACACCTTTGGGCGGTGCTACAAGATCCCAGACCTGATTTGAATCCATAGATTCAATCTCAGATTTCATCGCCTTTTGCCAAGACTGAGCATCTTGATCTTTAAGCGCCTCGCCGTAGGTCCAGGGATCGGCTTCATGTTCTCCAGGTAACAAGTCCGAAGACTCACCTATAAACATGAACCTATCGGGTTGTCGAACAACCCTCCCACTACGACGACGCTCCGGTGTAACCTCAGTAACTACAGGTGCAGACTGTGGTGGCGTATCACCCGGTTGGGTTGGATCTAAGCTTTGATCGTTCCCTCTCAGTTCGTTAAGTATTATCTCACTATTGGGCTTGTGGTCCATTATATAATCCTCTTCCAAGAACCGAGCGTTGGTGCTAACAACGATCTTCTGGTCCTTAGGACTATAAAATAGACCACCTTTCGTTCCTCTAGGATATCCTATAAACAACCGAATATCTGAACGTGACTCCAACTTATCAGCCCCGTGCTTCAGCACATGTGCTGGACAACCCCAGATCCGAATGTGTTTCAAGTTTGGCTTACGCCCGGTCCACAATTCCGAGGGTGTCTTAGGGACTGATTTGGAAGGAACTAAGTTCAAGATATAAGCCGCTGTTTCCAAGGCATATCCCCAGAACGAAACTGGTAGTTCTGAATAACTCATCATAGATCTTACCATTTCCATAAGAGTCCTATTCCTTCTTTCTGCTACACCATTCTGCTGGGGCGTGTATGGTGCAGTCATCTGGGAATCAATCCCATTCTCTAATAAGTACGCCTTAAACTCTCCCGAGAGGTACTCTCCTCCACGATCAGATCGTAGAGTCTTTATGGTCTTACCATGAAGGTTCTCCACAAGAGCTTTGTACTCCTTGAACTTGTCAAAGCACTCGCTCTTGCGGCGCATCAGGTATATAAAACCATACCTTGAGTAATCATCAGTGAAGGTTACGAAATATTCATAACCTCCTCTCGCTTGGACAGATAAAGGCCCGCACAAATCAGAGTGAATCAATTCCAGTACTTCCTTGGATCTATACCCCTTATCACTAAAGGGTCGCTTGGTCATTTTTCCTTCCAGGCATGATTCGCAGGTTGGAAAGTCCTCATCTTTCACACCACTGAGTATTCCATCAGTTATCAACCTTTGAATCCTACCCAAGTTAATATGACCTTGCCTAAGATGCCATAAGTACTTTTGATTCATTCTAGAAGGCTCCTTTCTCTTATTGGTACTAGATGTATTATTTGACTCTACTCGTTGCATCGTGGAATAATCAGGATTCAGTATATATAAGTTGCCTACCAATGTACCAGAACATATATACTCACCATTCTTTTTGATAATAACAGAACTATCAAAAGAAACAGAATATTTATTCAAAACCAATTTAGAAACCGAAACAAGGTTCTTTCTAAAATTCGGTACATAAAGACAATTATTCAATACTAAAACTTTATTATTAAAAGATAAAAAATATCTCCCACTGCAACAGCCGCCACTTTCGTCGCGTTGCCCATGTAGATAGTGATCTCTCCCTCTCTAAGCCGCCGGGTTTCCTGGAACCCCTGCAAAGAATTGCAGACATGATCAGTGGCTCCCGTATCCACACACCAGGTACCGGTGGATAACACCGCTAAACATGTTTCAGTGACTAAGGAAAAGTTCGTACCTCCTTGTCTGAGAGGACAATTAGACTTCCAATGTCCAGACTGCTTGCAACGGAAACACTTGCCCTTAGGCCTGTTCACTCCATTCTGTGGTCCACCAACTCTGGGCCCACTGGGTTTCCGTCCTTGCTTTTTCTTCTTCTTAATCCCCGAAGGGCGAGGAAGAGTCGATTTCACAGCCACAAGTGCTTGAGAGTTCTTAAAGATTCCCTCTGCCGCCTGGAGTTCAGTCAGGAGTTCCGCCAACGTATATAACCTCTTGTTCATGTTATAGTTCAGGCGGAACTGCTCAAAACTCCTAGGCAGAGACTGGAGCACTATATCGATCTGGGTTTCCCCATCGATAGCACCTCCCATGATCTCTATCTCATTCAGATAGCCTATCATCCTAAGAACGTGATCCCTCACGGGCGTTCCTTCGGACATAGTGGCCGTCATGAGTTTCCTCATAGCATCTTGCCTGGCTGCCCTGTCCTGACTATCAAACATCTCCTTAAGGTTAAGCATCATATCATAGGCAGTGTCCATGGCTTCATGCTGATGTTGCAGCACATTTGACATAGATGCCAAAATGTAGCACCGCGCCATCTGATCAGCCTTGACCCACTTCCGATGAGCTTCCTTTTCCTCAGGAGAGGATGTTTCAGTAGGTGCAACAGGACATTCGACCTGGAGTACATACTTGTACTCCTCAGCAGTTAGGACAATGTCCAAGTTTCGTTTCCAATCAACGTAATTTGGACCAGTGAGTTTGTTTTCTTTTAGTATCACAGATAGCGGGTTGAGTGCCATATCTATAAAAGAGACAAATCAAACCGTCAAATTTAATTCGATATTAACTCCCTTAATTAATATCATTAAATTTACCAATCAATCCTAAAATCCCATCAGACCAGCATGCCACGTTCATGTGGACGTATACTAGTCCAAACGATTTTATAATTGGACTTTTACTTTGGTCGTACATCATTACAGCAGTGACTCCGATGGGGAGGATACTGTAAAGCGTACCTAAGTGTATACCATTTCTCAGTACTAAGTTAACCGCTCGGGAACTACATATCCACCGCAAGCCACGTTAGTGTGGACGTTTACGTTGACATGCGGTCCCTTTACGATTTCCTATAACTGTCGAGCCTCAATTAACCCAAAGTTCCGTTTCCGTCTAGTAAGCCACGATAGTGTGGACGTTTACTAAACAAACAACTTTGTTAATTGAATTCTATTTAATAAATTTCACAATTTCGTTAATCAAAGCTTGATATCTCGTAAGTGAAACTCGAAGTTTCTAACCAGCGATCAATCATGCAATTGAGCCCTATCTCTCACTAAGTGAGGGAGCCAACCAGACAATCGATCTAGTCATCGAATGACTCGAATGTCTCTAATCAGTGTCATTGACATAAGCAAGCGCTTTGGCTCCATTCCACTCCCCGGGGTGAGAATGAGTCGTGTTGAACTTAGTCTTTGAAAAACAGATTAGGCATTTGCTTTGAAAAACTTAAGTGTTCAATTCTATAAATGGAATTGAATTCGAATTTCGATCAAAATGATTTCCGTGTATCGACTTTATCCGATAGGGAGGATGACACTAAAGCCAACTCGTAAGTCAATACACATCACTCTCGAAACAGAGAATGGAGACCGCGGGATTGTTTCCAATCCCTCTCCCACTTAGTATTTTACGATTTAGGGATATACATGCATAAAATAATAAGCATAATAAAACACGTAAATCACACAATAAGCAATTAACGTGGCCCGATTATTATGGCCTTAAAATCTTGAATGCACGTCTCTTGAAACTCGAACTCGTTGCTCGTCTCAACTTCGATTCTCGTTCCTCCGGACTTCGATCTCGTCTCGATCCAATAGCAGAAAATAATTACAAAAATATTCTACTAAGTCCGGTATCGATCCTATACATTTGATCGACCCTATACAAGTCCCGGATGCAACGAAAAATTAAATAAACCTAACGACTCAACCCGTCGTTTTTATTTATTACAAACAAGCAACTTTCCAAAAATAAAACAATCTCGACAAGCCCGAGAGTTTAATCAAAAACCACATACATACAGCACATAATAAATTGGCCATAATAATCTGGTTCAACCTGCAAAATCAATCTCGCAAAACATACAAAGAACGAACAAAACCGGCTCTGATACCATTTGTTGGAAATCGACTACCCGGGACAAGTCCGTTCGACTACTCGAACATCCGGACAAGCCCAGTCGACCTCCGGTCTTCCCAAGGTGTTCACGACGAAGCCCCTGACCCGAAATGCACCCAGCCATCGCACCCGAGGCACGACCGCGCAAAACGAGAGGCTTCTGGCCTCTCTGTCGTCCGACACCAGAAGGTGTCGTCCGACAAGACCGTCCAATGTCGTCCGACACCAGAAGGTGTCGTTCGACATGCCTGTCGGCCGACAGCAGAACCTGTCGTCCGACACCCGTCGCGAACAGCGGCGGGATTCGCCCGTTCTGGCTGTTCCGATGTGATTTTCTCGATCCGACTGCCGTGCCGGAGGTCAGAAACCTCCCAGCAGTCCGAGAATGTCACATCCAAGCCACGGGATCCGATCTACGTTCATGTACGATCAACGAGAAAAATGAGATCGAATAAATGCGGAATTGAAAGTTCCGATCTCATACCTTATCGGTCGATTGTTGAGACCTTAGAGCTTCTAACGTATTCTCTGACCTCGTCTCCAACCGCTGTGTGGGCAACGATCCGCTGGAGTTCTCCCGTCTATACTCTCTCTTTCTCAACCACGGTATAATTATTCTCAATGAGAGAATAAAATTATAATTGCGTTAACTCTATTTTTCACACAGAGAAAAATATTTTTGCGCTAAGCAAAATAATTATTCTCAGATGAAAAATGAGAATTGCGGCGAATGTTAGGTTTAGAGAGGGTAAGGGAGGGGGTTTAAATAGAGCTACGTTAGGGACCTAAGGATAAATTAATTAAGGGCTAAATTGAAATATTAATTAACTTGGAATACGTAAAAGCAATTCCTTAATTAATCGATTTCAATTTTAATTATTATTAACTCCACTATAAAATAATAATTGAATTCCCGAAATTAATTTTAATATTATTTCAACAATAATAAATCCGCCGAAATTACATATACGACTTTCCCCGTGTTTAAGATATCGAACGTCCACGAATTTATTTAATTACTAATAATTAAATTAATTCGTTTCTTATTATCCGAGACTAGTACCACTCATCCTTATTATCATGTGGAACAAATCCACCTGCAGGGTTTACATGATAAACTTTATGAGCTCATCTCGGGGACGTCATCAACCCGATAAACGGGACACGGTTTCCTGTCTATAATCTATAGCATGCCGTGTGTACAATTACGATTCCCAATTTACCGAGGATCTCGACTAATCAATTAGTCTCACTCATTGGCAAGTTAAAGAACCGAGAATTGAACACACGCACCTATAATTATATAGGGATTAGGAATTCGTATATCCGTAATTCTGAGGTCTGGTTCGATTACGTCGATTAGTATAAATCGAACGCCCTCCCGTGGTCCTGCTCAATACACCAAGTGTACGAGTGTGACATGATAGTCAAGACCGACTATCTGCCAGTCACACAACGACGTACCGATGGATTGTCCCTGTCCATCTAAGTCGTGAGCCACTGTTCGATAATATACGAGTAACCGACAGTATGATCTTCTGCGTGTCTCCTCACGCCATACTGTCTACAACGTATATATCTAGGACTATAGAGCACAGAGTTATAATAAACAAAATGCAGACTGTTTGATTAATAGATAATAAAACACAGATAAGGAGTTTCATATTGTCACTAAACTAGACATTTAGAATATAACTCCATCAGATCACAGTAGTGACAAACATATTTTCTTCTTTGACGATTCTCAACCTTCGTAGACGTCTTGACCAACACAGTTTTAGTTTGAGAGGACTGTCCATTTTTCTTCACGTTCTGAGATTTCTCTAAATTCTTCAGCAACGTCTTTTCATAAGGTAGGATACCACGAGGAAGTTTGACAATATTCTTCGGAAATTGATATGTCTCAGATTTTGAAGTCGAGATCGACTTTTGAGTTTCTGGTTCTGGAGACTTAGCAATCTTCTTCCCTTCAGCAATCTCCTTTCGTTTAGATGATTCAACTTCATCCTTGCTTTTATCCTCAGATAGATCAACCGACGCCTTAACAAAACTCACATCTTTCTTCTTCTCTGGTGTCGAGTAAATAGACTCAAAAACTTTTTGAAATCCAAGTCCGTAACGATTAGGATTCATATACGAAGCGGCATTGTCAAACACGGAAGAGTTTGTGTTCATTTTCCTTAGTAGCTCATCAGTCATATGAAGTTTTTCTTTCAACACATATCGTTCCTTGTCAGTCATGGCAAGGTCAGTTTGAACTTTCATTAGTGAAGACTTTAGTTCATCATTTTCAGCATCGGAGTTCTTAAACAGAGTCTGCAGTTTCTTCACTTCAGTTGACTCCTTTTTCAGTGACGTCTTCAGCTTTGAGTTTTCAGAACTCAACTTCTCACACAATTCTCTCAGTTCAACAACTTCCTTGAAATACTTATGCTTTTCTTCGAAAAGGTCATCAAATTTGACTTTAAGAATTGTCAGAGAATTGTTCAATTTCTTCTTCTCATCCTCAGTCTTCTCAAATGAGTTTCTCAGCACTACAACTTCATCACACATCTTGAGTTGTTCATTCGAGAGTTCATTAAAAGATTCAGTCAAGCACTTCAGAGACACTTCAAGCATGCTATTCTCAGTGATAGCTGTGTCACACAGTTTTTCGAGTTTAGAGTAACTCTCTCTCAGATCAACCAGTTCAGTAGACTCGGTCACACTTTGATGGACATCAGATGTCATCTCTTCCCTTTCGGCTTCAGATTCAGATTCATCATCCGAGAAAATGTTGTCATCACAAAAATTACGGTTTGTCGATGCCATGCGAAAAATGTTGTCTGCAGTTGCAGTGTCTTTCAGAAATGCATCAAAAACAAAGTTTTCGACCTCCACATTTTCGAGATCAAACGATTCACCAAAAGTGACAACTAGAGCGTTGTCTTCATCATCGTCAGAATTGTTGTCCTCAGACTCGTCGTTCTCAGAAATGACATCCTCATCGTCAATCACAACATAGCTAACTGGTAGCTTCTTCTTACGATGTAAATTAGGACATTCATTTTTAACATGTCCATATCCCTTACACTCATAGCATTGCATCTTGGAGACATCCTTGCCAGTAGAGGAGTATGGTGAGAGCTTTGTCCCT
The DNA here is from genome assembly GCA_954870475.1 of Euphrasia confusa. NCBI lineage: Eukaryota > Viridiplantae > Streptophyta > Magnoliopsida > Lamiales > Orobanchaceae > Euphrasia > Euphrasia confusa. The sequence goes on from OX940956.1 coordinate 20,941,058, forward strand.
TTAAACTTTTTGTCCGACGACGATCCCTGATTTCGGTTGTCAGGAGTATTTGGATATGAGTTAGAACTTTTCTGAAATTTTCGAAAATTTCGTGCACGGTTCTTTCTCTTAAATTCTTGTTTCACAAGATAAGTGACTATCTCAGTCAGTGCAGCCAGTTTGTCCGGATTATTAGAGTTCATCAGTTTTTCAATTTCTTCAGCTTCCTCATCATCAGATTCACCCAGATCAGCAGAAAAACTACTTTCAGTTTTCTCATTTTTCAAATGAGTTTTTCGAGAACTAGAACTTCTGGAACTTTTTCCTTTCTCTGAAATCTTGAGAGCAGTCATCGGTTCGTAGACAAGAGACATGTCTGGGTTGCTTCGAACTTTGAGAGTCAGGTCATAGTTTCTCAAATCAGCCATCAAGTCGGCATAGTCCCAGTTTTGGTTCTCGTCATTTCGTGCTTCGATAGTCAGCACCTTACTCTTGAACCTAGTGCTAACACTGGAGAGGACTTTCTCATATACCATGGGAGCAGGAAAAATTTCACCAAGTTCAAAAGCTTCATTCACATATCTCATTATCTTGTCCAAGTAGTCATTGATGTCTTCATCCTCCCTCATTCGGAGTTGATGGAATTGAGCAGTGATAGTTCGGATTTTCGATCGCTTAACAGCATGACTTCCCTCACAAGTTCTTTGTAACGTTTCCCATGCATCTCTGGCAGATGTGCAATTCTTGACCAGCTGATACATACTGAGGTCTAGCCATTCACAGATAATAAGTAAGGCTTTGCTGTTGGCCGTGGACAAGTCATGTTCCTCTCTCGTCCAACTACGTTCCGGTTTCGGAATTCTCACGCCATCGGCGTCTTCCGTATATGGGCGTTCCCATCCTTCTAACACTGCCATCCAAGATCTGGAATCAAAACCCTTAATCCTAGCAGAAACTTTGGCCTTCCAGTTTGAGTAGTTCTGATGAGTTAGCATAATCGGTTTCTGGACAAACATGGACGACTCCATTGTAGCGGAAATATGAAGTCAAGTAACGGATCACGTCGTATACGTATGACGTCCTGCTCTGATACCAAATGAAATTACGTCTTCGACGTATGATACCAACTTTTCACGAAGTTGGACTTAAACAACGAACACCAGCTTCAGTCAAGGTAACAATCACACAAGTTCGTGGAATGAAAGACGGAAGACAAAGACAAAGTTATGTAATATGTTTTCATTCCATTGAAACAACGAAACTAAACTATTACACTGAGTATGGTAGGCAAAACGATTACAAGAAGTTTCCCGAGTGTCGCAACAACTCCCACTAATTTGCAATCTAGCACACTAGTGCCTAGAGCTAAATCTCCTAACTCTAATCTTGGCACAAGGAGCAAACGCTACTACACAAACTCGAAGCTCGAAGCTGTCGGTCACGATTCTAAAAATCAGATTTCGTTCTCTCAAAATCGTCGAAGGTGAAATCGAAATCCATGGGTTTATATAGGCAGCCCGCACATGTGAGGTGATGACGTGGCACGTTCTGGTTGGTCACATGCTTGGCTGATGTCACTTCTCCATGGATGACATCACTCTTGTAGAACTTGGATTCTTGAATCTTGGAATCTTGAATCTTCGATTCTTGAATCTTCGAATCTTGAATCTTCAATTTCAAAGTCAGAACTTCAATTCAATCTTGACTCCGTCGATCTCAATTCTTCATCTTCAAACTCTCATGAAAAACTCTAAGTGTTGAAGCCTCGGGATATCATCGTCTTCATGGTCGTCGATATCATTGAAGTAGAAAAATACGGAACCATTCTTTATTCCTTGATATGAGTACTTGGTGAAAGAAATCACGTTGAAAGTACTTAGTGAAAATCGTCGTTGAAGAATGTCATAGTCGCTGGCACCGTGCCTTGAGGACAAGCGTCGCGGAACCCATTCCAGTGCCAAAACCGGCGACAGGAGTCGCCGATTCCATGACATGCCAAATGCCAAAACCGGCGACAGGAGTCGCCGATTCCATGTCAAACCCAAATGCCATAAACGGCGACTCTGGTCGCCGTTCCAAAGAATGCCAAAAACGGCGACGCCAGTCGCCGTTCCTATGTCATGCAAGAAACCGGAGACTGCAGTCTCCATTCCATGTCTCGCATCAAAATTGGCGACGCCAGTCGCCGTTCCACTCCATTTCCATGCGTGTCCAAAACCGGCGACTCCTGTCGCCGTTCCTGTCATGCCAAAATCGGCGACTCCTGTCGCCGTTCCATGGTCATGCCATCGTTCCAGAAACCGGAGACTCTAGTCTCCTTTTCCATGCACCTGCAATCCTGAAATTCAACAAAAACACAAGTACAAAAACGTTGTCGCCAAAATCAACATTTACATTTTGTTTTTTGGTTTTGTTGTTTAGAGTATTAGGACTTGTGGTTTAGTGTATTAAAATTTAGGGTTTCAGATTTAGTTTTTAGGATTTAGGGTTTAGGGTTTTGGTTTTAGCTTTTAGGGTTTATATATAGTTTTGGGGTTTAATGTTTACTTTCAGAGTTTAATTTTAAGTTTTAGGGTTTTGTTGTATTCAAGTTTAGGGTTTTAGGTTAAGGGTTTTAGGTTTTAGTTTTTAGGGTTTTTGTTTTAGGTTTAAGGGGTTTAGAATTTTAGGGTTTAATGTTATGTTTTAGTGATTAGGGTTTTAGTGTATTAAAGATTAGGGTTTTAGTTTTTAGGGTTTAGGGTTTTGTTTTTAGGTTTTAGTGTTAAGAGTATTAGGACTTAGGGTTTAGTGTATTAAAAATTAGGGTTTAAGATTTAGTTTTTAGGATTTAGGTTTAGGGTTTTGGTTTTAGCTTTTAGGGTTTATAGTTTTGGGGTTTAATGCTTACTTTCAGAGTTTAATTTTAAGTTTCAGGGTTTTGTTGTATTCAAGTTTAGGGTTTTAGGTTTAGGGTTTAGGGTTTTGGTTTTAGGTTTTAGGGTTTGGAGTTTTAGGGTTTAATGCTTACTTTTAGGGTTTAATTTTAAGTTTTAGGGTTTTGTTGTATTCAAGTTTATGGTTTTAGGTTTTAGTTTTTAGGGTTTTTGTTTTAGGTTTTAGGGTTTAGAATTTTAGGGTTTAATGTTTAGTTTTAGGGATTAGGGTTTTAGTGTATTAAAGATTAGGGTTTTAGTTTTTAGGGTTTAGGGTTTTGTTTTTAGGTTTTAGTGTTTAGAGTATTAGGACATAGGGTTTAGTGTATTAAAAATTAGGGTTTAATAATTAGATTTTAAGATTTAGGGTTTAGGGTTTTGGTTTTAGGTTTTAGGGTTTAGAGTTTTTAGGTTTAATGCTTTGTTTTAGGGTTTAATTTTAGGTTTTAGGGTTTTGTTGTATTCATGTTTATGGTTTTAGGTTTTAGTTTTTAGGGTTTTAGGTATTAGTTTTTAGGGTTTAGAATTTTAGGGTTTAATGTTGAGTTTTAAGGATTAGAGTTTTAGTGTATTACAGATTATGGTTTTAGTTTTCAGGGTTTATGGTTTTGTTTTTAGGTTTTAGTTTTTAGAGTATTAGGAATTTGGGTTTAGTGTATTAAAATTTAGGGTTTACGATTTAGTTTTTAGGATTTAGGGTTTAGGGTTTTGGTTTTATGTTTTAGGGTTTAGACTTTTTGGGTTTAATGCTTAGTTTTAGGTTTTAATTTTAGGTGTTAGGGTTTTGTTGTATTCAAGTTTAGGGTTTTAGGTTTTAGGTTTTAGGGTTTTGGGTTTAGGTTGTAGGGTTTAGAATTTTAGGGTTTAATGTTTAGTTTTAGGGTTTAGGGTTTTAGTATATTAAACATTAGAGTTTTAGTTTTTAGGGTTTAGGGTTTTGTTTTTTGGTTTTGTTGTTTAGAGTATTAGGACTTGTGGTTTAGTGTATTAAAATTTAGGGTTTCAGATTTAGTGTTTAGGATTTAGTGTTCAGGGTTTTGGTTTTAGCTTTTAGGGTTTATATATAGTTTTGGGGTTTAATGTTTACTTTCCGAGTTTAATTTTAAGTTTTAGGGTTTTGTTGTATTCAAGTTTAGGGTTTTAGGTTAAGGGTTTTAGGTTTTAGTTTTTAGGGTTTTTGTTTTAGGTTTAAGGGTTTAGAATTTTAGGGTTTAATGTTATGTTTTAGTGATTAGGGTTTTAGTGTATTAAAGATTAGGGTTTTAGTTTTTAGGGTTTAGGGTTTTGTTTTTAGGTTTTAGTGTTAAGAGTATTAGGACTTAGGGTTTAGTGTATTAATAATTAGGGTTTAAGATTTAGGTTTTAGGATTTAGGGTTTAGGGTTTTGGTTTTAGCTTTTAGGGTTTATAGTTTTTGGGTTTAATGCTTACTTTTAGGGTTTAATTTTAAGTTTTAGGGTTTTGTTGTATTCAAGTTTATGGTTTTAGGTTTTAGTTTTTAGGGTTTTTGTTTTAGGTTTTAGGGTTTAGAATTTTAGAGTTTAATGTTTAGTTTTAGGGATTAGGGTTTTAGTGTATTAAAGATTAGGGTTTTAGTTTTTAGGGTTTAGGGTTTTGTTTTTAGGTTTTAGTGTTTAGAGTATTAGGACTTAGGGTTTAGTGTATTAAAAATTAGAGTTTAAGATTTAGTTTTTAAGATTTAGGGTTTTGGTTTTAGGTTTTAGGGTTTAGAGTTTTTGGGTTTAATGTTTAGTTTTAGGGTTTAATTTTAGGTTTTAGGGTTTTGTTGTATTCAAGTTTATGGTTTTATGTTTTAGTTTTTAGGGTTTTAGGTTTTAGTTTTTAGGGTTTAGAATTTTAGGGTTTAATGTTTAGTTTTAAGGATTAGGGTTTTAGTGTATTAAAGATTAGGGTTTTAGTTTTCAGGGTTTAGGGTTTTGTTTTTAGGTTTTAGTGTTTAGAGTATTAGAACTTTGGATTTAGTTTATTAAAATTTAGGGTTTAAGATTTAGTATTTAGGATTTAGGGTTTAGGGTTTTGAGTTTTGGGTTTAATGTTTAGTTTTAGGGTTTAGGGTTTTAGTATATTAAACATTAGAGTTTTAGTTTTTAGGGTTTAGGGTTTTGTTTTTTGGTTTTGTTGTTTAGAGTATTAGGACTTATGGTTTAGTGTATTAAAATTTAGGGTTTCTGATTTAGTTTTTAGGATTTAGGGTTTAGGGTTTTGGTTTTAGCTTTTAGGGTTTATATATAGTTTTGGGGTTTAATGTTTACTTTCAGAGTTTAATTTTAAGTTTTAGGGTTTTGTTGTATTCAAGTTTAGGGTTTTAGGTTAAGGGTTTTAGGTTTTAGTTTTTAGGGTTTTTGTTTTAGGTTTAAGGGGTTTAGAATTTTAGGGTTTAATGTTATGTTTTAGTGATTAGGGTTTTAGTGTATTAAAGATTAGGGTTTTAGTTTTTAGGGTTTAGGGTTTTGTTTTTAGGTTTTAGTGTTAGGAGTATTAGGACTTAGGGTTTAGTGTATTAAAAATTAGGGTTTAAGATTTAGTTTTTAGGATTTAGGTTTAGGGTTTTGGTTTTAGCTTTTAGGGTTTATAGTTTTGGGGTTTAATGCTTACTTTCAGAGTTTAATTTTAAGTTTTAGGGTTTTGTTGTATTCAAGTTTAGGGTTTTAGGTTTAGGGTTTAGGGTTTTGGTTTTAGGTTTTAGGGTTTGGAGTTTTAGGGTTTAATGCTTACTTTTAGGGTTTAATTTTAAGTTTTAGGGTTTTGTTGTATTCAAGTTTATGGTTTTAGGTTTTAGTTTTTAGGGTTTTTGTTTTAGGTTTTAGGGTTTAGAATTTTAGGGTTTAATGTTTAGTTTTAGGGATTAGGGTTTTAGTGTATTAAAGATTAGGGTTTTAGTTTTTAGGGTTTAGGGTTTTGTTTTTAGGTTTTAGTGTTTAGAGTATTAGGACATAGGGTTTAGTGTATTAAAAATTTAAGTTTAAGATTTAGTTTTTAAGATTTTGGGTTTTGGTTTTAGGTTTTAGGGTTTATAGTTTTTGGGTTTAATGTTTAGTTTTAGGGTTTAATTTTAGGTTTTAGGGTTTTGTTGTATTCAAGTTTATGGTTTTATGTTTTAGTTTTTAGGGTTTTAGGTTTTAGTTTTTAGGGTTTAGAATTTTAGGGTTTAATGTTTTGTTTTAAGGATTAGGGTTTTAGTGTATTAAAGATTAGGGTTTTAGTTTTCAGGGTTTAGGGTTTTGTTTTTAGGTTTTGTTGTTTAGAGTATTAGGACTTATGGTTTAGTGTATTAAAATTTAGGGTTTAAGATTTAGTATTTAGGATTTAGGGTTTAGGGTTTAGAGTTTTTGGGTTTAATGCTTAGTTTTAGGTTTTAATTTTAGGTGTTAGGGTTTTGTTGTATTCAAGTTTAGGGTTTTAGGTTTTAGGGTTTAGAATTTTAGGGTTTAATGTTTAGTTTTAGGATTTAGGGTTTTAGTATATTAAACATTAGAGTTTTAGTTTTTAGGGTTTAGGGTTTTGTTTTTTGGTTTTGTTGTTTAGAGTATTAGGACTTATGGTTTAGTTTATTAAAGATTGGGGTTTTAGTTTTTACGGTTTAGGGTTTTGTTTTTAGGTTTTAGTGTTTAGAGTATTAGGACATAGGGTTTAGTGTATTAAAAATTAGGGTTTAATATTTATATTTTAAGATTTAGGGTTTAGGGTTTTGGTTTTAGGTTTTAGGGTTTAGAGTTTTTGGGTTTAATGATTTGTTTTAGGGTTTAATTTTAGGTTTTAGGGTTTTGTTGTATTCATGTTTATGGTTTTAGGTTTTAGTTTTTAGGGTTTTAGGTATTAGTTTTTAGGGTTTAGAATTTTAGGGTTTAATGTTGAGTTTTAAGGATTAGAGTTTTAGTGTATTACAGATTATGGTTTTAGTTTTCAGGGTTTATGGTTTTGTTTTTAGGTTTTATTTTTAGAGTATTAGGAATTTGGGTTTAGTGTATTAAAATTTAGGGTTTACGATTTAGTTTTTAGGATTTAGGGTTTAGGGTTTTGGTTTTATGTTTTAGGGTTTAGACTTTTTGGGTTTAATGCTTAGTTTTAGGTTTTAATTTTAGGTGTTAGGGTTTTGTTGTATTCAAGTTTAGGGTTTTAGGTTTTAGGTTTTAAGGTTTTGGGTTTAGGTTGTAGGGTTTAGAATTTTAGGGTTTAATGTTTAGTTTTAGGGTTTAGGGTTTTAGTATATTAAACATTAAAGTTTTAGTTTTTAGGGTTTAGGGTTTTGTTTTTTGGTTTTGTTGTTTAGAGTATTAGGACTTGTGGTTTAGTGTATTAAAATTTAGGGTTTCAGATTTAGTTTTTAGGATTTAGGGTTTAGGGTTTTGGTTTTAGCTTTTAGGGTTTATATATAGTTTTGGGGTTTAATGTTTACTTTCAGAGTTTAATTTTATGTTTTAGGGTTTTGTTGTATTCAAGTTTAGGGTTTTAGGTTAAGGGTTTTAGGTTTTAGTTTTTAGGGGTTTTGTTTTAGGTTTAAGGGTTTAGAATTTTAGGGTTTAATGTTATGTTTTAGTGATTAGGGTTTTAGTGTATTAAAGATTAGGGTTTTAGTTTTTAGGGTTTAGGGTTTTGTTTTTAGGTTTTAGTGTTAAGAGTATTAGGACTTAGGGTTTAGTGTATTAAAAATTAGGCTACGGGTGGTCCCGTAGCGGATGCGCACGGGGCTGACCCCGTGCGAGCAGCGAGTCCACGACTCGCTGCGGGGCTGCTACGAGCAGCCCCGGGGATCGCTACGAGCGATCCCAGCGATTGTCCGAGGACGATCGCGAGCCCCTCGCGGGGGCTCGGCTGGGCGCACGCAGCCTTCGGGCTTCGCTGGGCGTTCGGTCGGGCCCTGGCTCGTGAGGTGGTTCGCGTTCGTGGATCCGACTCGTGGGGGACTTCGGCTGGGGGCGGGCTGCGTGTCTTCGGGCGCGTAGTCTCCAAAGGTCGGACTCCTACGGATGAGTCGGGGATCCAATCTCCGGCGATCGAGGGTTTTTGATCGGGTTATCGGTTCCGCATAATTTTTGATAGCCCGGGACATCGAATCCGAGCAATTGGTATCAGAGCGTTTGGTTTCGTGTTCATGTATATGTTCGATTATTGTTCTACCTTGCAGGATTTCCGGCTATCATGGTTAATTTAATTATTGTTTTTAATTAATTATCATGATTAAACTCTCGGACATGTCGAGATTCGTTTTTGTGTGGTTGAATGTTTGTAATAGTAAAAATTCGGGGGTTGACCGAATTTAGGATTTATTATTACGCACTTTATTTTCCGGAAAATGTATAGGGTCGATTTCATGTATAGAATCGATACCGGAATTGTAATTTAGATTATTGTAATTTATTTTACGTTGGTTCGATGATGAGACGATCGCCGGAAGACGAAGACGTGTGACGAAGACGTAAAGGACGAAAAACCGGGGGGGTCGATCATCCCCATGATCGATCCCCATGAGGATCGATCGATCCCATCCCAGGGGGCTGCCCGCTAGGGCTCCCGGCCACGCCGGCCACCGGTGGTGGTGGCGCGTGGGCTGGGGGCGGCGGTGGTGGTGGTCCCGGGCGGTGGAGGTCGACGGTGGGGATGGCGTGGGATCTCCCAATCCCATGCTATTCCTACCAAGATCCACTTTCCTAATTAATTCGGATTTTTCCTATTTGAGTGTTCTCCTTTTGGAAACTCTCATGGATTAGGAAAAGAATTAATTTTAATTAATTTTATTCCTATTGATTTATTTCCTTTATGGAGATATTCATGGACTAGGAATTTAATTAATTTAGTATTAAATTTATTTTTCCTATTTGATTATTCCTACTCATGGGAATATTCATGGATTAGGAATAAGAATAAATTTGGAAAGTAGTAGTCCTAATTTATTTTATTTCCTTGTTCTATTATAGATATCTTCTAGAATATTCCAAGTTTTACTTGGATAGATTATTCTAAAGATTTAATAAGAACTAGATAGGAAAATAAATAAATAAAAATATTAATAATATTTAATTTTATTTTTGATATATTCAATTGACTTAATTTTCGAATTAAGTAACTTTTGGATTAATTGAAAATAAATAGATTTAAATATTGGAAATTAATATTCTCGTCGCATGGAGCATTCAAGAAACGAAGACTGAAGACTAGAAGATGCATATGAAGATAAAGCCATGATAGTCGGGAAAAATAATTACTCTAGCATTATTTTGACTATCTGATCTATGTGCTTTATTGCTTTCATGCATGCTATATGTGTTTATTTTATGCACTAGATAGCGTATCCCTTTATCGTAAAAAGCTAAGTGGGAGAGGGGATGGAAACATTCCCATGGTCTCCATCACTGTTCTCTTGGTGACTTTTATGGACTCTCGAAGTTCATATAGACAAGTCATTGGAGGAGAATTCTTGTAATTCCTCTTACAAGAAACATTGATCAAGTTTATCAAACAATGCCTAATTTGTCTTTCTGAAACTGACTTCAAGTCGACTCATTCTCACCCCGGGGAGTGGAATGGAGCCAGAGCCACTTGGTCATGTGGATGACACAAATTAGAGACCTTCGTGCCATTCTTTGATAGGTGGGTCGATTGTCTGCTCGGCTCCCTCATTTATGAGAGATAGGGTCGCTCGCATGGTGAGTCACTGGTTAGAAACTTCGAGTTTCACTTATGATTCTCCGAGTCTTGATTTACGAAATCGAATGGATCTTGTAATTGGGAGTCAATTATAAAAATCTCTTGGTGTAGTAAACGTCCACACCACGTGGCTTGCTATACTGACGGATTTTGGATTAATTGATGTAGACAGTTATAAGTGATTGTGAAGAGTTGTGAAATTGTCGTAAACGTCCACACCACGTGGCTTGCGGTGACGTAGCAATTCCAAGCGATGTACTTTAGTGCTGAGTGATGGTTTACACTTAGATACACGTTATAGTATTCTTCCCCACGAAGTTACGCTATGATTGATGTATGACCAAAGAAAAACTAATTGCTAAATTATTTGGGTGGGTAAACGTCCACACCACGTGGCTTGCTTTACCTGATGGGATTTTAGACGCAATTAGTAATTTAATGATATTATTTGAGGGAGATAATATCGGACATTAAATGGATTGTTTGTTTACATGTGCTTATAGGTTTAGAGAATAGCTATGAATCCACTTTCAGTGATACTCAAGGAACATAAACTCACTGGTTCCAATTACATTGATTGGAAGAGAAATTTGGACATTGTCCTGACTACTGAAGAGTACAAGTTTGTACTCTCTGATAAATGCCCTGCTGAGCCCACGGCTGCCTCAACTGATGAGGAAAAGGCAACATATCGGAAGTGGAAAAAGGCTGATGAAATGGCTAGGTGCTATATTTTGGCTTCCATGTCAAATGTACTCCAAACCCAACATGAGCCGATGGACACTGCCCGGGATATGATGACTAACCTCAAGGAGATGTTTGGGGAGCAGGATCGTGCGGCAATGCAAGAAGCCATGAGAGTCCTTATGTCGACTACTCAGTCTGAAGGAACGCCCGTTGGGGAGCACGTTCTTAAGATGATGAGTTTGTTGAATGAACTTGAGGTCCTAGGAGCTTCGATTGATGATGAGACGCAAGTCGACATCATACTCCAGTCTCTGACCCCTAAGTTTGAGCAGTTTCGTATGAGCTATAATATGGGTAAACTATCTTATACTCTTGCGCAACTCCTGACTGAACTGAAGGCGGCAGAGGGGATCTACAAGAAGGGCAAGTCTCAAGCGCTTGTGGCTACCAAGTCCAAAAGCCTGAAAGCTATTGGAGGTAGGGGCAAGAAAAGGAAGCAAGCCATAAAACCCAGTGGTGCCAAGAGGAATGGACCACGAGTGGGGGCTAGTAAGCCAAAGGGCTTGTGCTTCCGATGCAAGAAGTCTGGACACTGGAAGTCTGAATGTCCTCTCAGAGGTACGAATTTTTCTTTAGTCGTAAAAACATAGTCAGCGGTATTATCTACCAGAATTCTGGTGTGTAGATATGGAACCACTGACGGTATGTGCATTTCTTTAAATGCAGGGGTTCCAGAAAACCCGGCGACTTAGAGAAGAAGAGTTCGAGTCTACATGGGCGAAGCTGTTGGGGTAGCAGCAGTTGCAGTGAAAGACATTTATCTGTTTTAAGTTTTCATTTCAGTTATTGCTTATGTACCCCTTTATTTTGAAAAAGAACCTTCGTTCTGGTTTTCTTTATTATTAATGGATATTTTATTTCTTTAATCATTTGATGGTTTGGATAAGAAATAATGGTGATATCTATTATGGTACATTAGATAGCAATATACATGAATGATGAATCCTTAGTCTACCACGATGCAACAAACCGTTATGTATAACTTGTTTTACTTATTAGATGTATTTCTCTTATCAATCATTATACTTGTGAATTCTTGAACTTGGTAGTATCTATTCAAAAGGTCGAAATTGATTTGATCAATTATAGTTGGAGGAATGGACCTCCCGACCTAAGAATCGATCTTGATAGGTGATACAACTAAGTTAACCTTTCTGGATAAAGGATGGAATTCGGACAAGTATAGAAAATGACTTATGATTAATGCGGTATGTATAATTAGAGAAGGTACGAGTCTTCCAAGAATACTCGAAGATGGATTAGATTACTTGTTGTGCCATAAAAGCGGAGTGTTTTCAACACAAAGCCATTATGGGGAACCTTCAAAGTATATCCATTAGAAGCCTGCGACTTGTTCGCGGAGGCTATCACCTATCTAAATAACACATAGCATAAATCAAAGATTGAGATTAAATCTCAAACGACTACACCATACACTGAAGTGTAGACATGGTGTGTCAGGAATAAGAGATGGAATTCTAATAGTAGAAGGAACAAGTTTATTCGGAACTACCTATGTTCTATGGATATTTCTGGATACAACGTGATTGTAGAATATCCTAGAAGAACAAGAAATTGTATGTTCAATAGTACTACGAACCAGAAGGGTGTCCTCGCCCGGTTCATAGAGGAAGACTATTAGATGAACAACAATGCCCTAATTGACAAAGTACTTTAAAATGAGGAAAGGAGAGACTGAGAACCAGCCTAACCGAGTAGCGGTACACCACTAACTGCACCTAATGTTATTACTGTTATACACCGGAACGCCATTGCAGTGGGAGGTTGTTAAGCAACCAGAGATGTTCATAAGACTGGAGGAGTTTTTTTTTTTGAACTCTGGATCCAGTATACATGAAATCGATCCCTAGGTCTGCATAGATTTGCGAGAAAGGTGTGTTAGAGACGTAATGGAAACAAAGGTGGTGTTTCTCGGAATTTTGTGTAGATAACACTTCATCATTGACAACAATGTAAAAGTGTTGTCAAACATAAAATAGAGGTTGTCTAAATAAATCAAGATATGAGATTAAGATGAAGTTGGATCATGTTCTTAGAAATCTTTCGATCTCTGGATAAGAACATTTGTACTTCTCTTAAGATATCTTATACGATTATGGTTTGTTTTAAACATGCACAATTCTGAGAAAGGTTATTGCCTTTCTAGAACAGAATACATCTATCTAAAGGTATGTGTTTCGAACACATGAAGGAGATAGATATGAACAAAGCAGTTACCTACACTTCGAGTGTGGAGAGCTTTGTAGATGCAATGTTGAAAAACAAGAACCTGATATCAACTATGCGGTTAGCGTAGTGGGAGGATATCAAAGTAATCTGGATAAGAAATATTCGAATGCTGTAAAGTACTTAGAAGTACTGGATTACTAGCAATACGAAATCTTCTTAGATTACACTTTTTCAGATCAAAAATTAGAGAAAGACCAGTGTAAGTCGATATCAGGCTATGTGTTCACTTTTAGATGAGGTGGAACCTAAGGATGAAAGAGTGATAAGCGTTATGCTTCTCGGACTCTATCATAAACCGAATAGCAGCCTCAGAGGCAGCGGAAGTTTTGGTTAGGTTCCGGAATAACCTCTGAACTTGGATATGATTCTTGGTTCACCAAAGGCTATGTACATAGCGGTGCGTGGAGAACTGGAAGAAGTCATAAGTTCGAAAAGTGATGATAACACATAGAGCCAGTACCACCTGATACGAGTCATCGTCAGAGAGACGACGCAGTAGTCACCAAGATAACTTCAGAGCGGCAACCTAGATTGCTCATTCACATAATACTTCTGGGAAGTATAACTTAAGCACGTGATGAGTATGGGAGTCATGAGTTTGGAGGAAATGACTAGACCTTAGTACAAGTGGGAGATTGTTGGAGTTGTGTACTTAATGTCTATATTTAAGTACCGGTAAATTCCCGGTCATGGCATTTAACCTATTTAATTAATAAACAATTATTTGCAATTAATTATTATTAATTAATTATGCAAAATATAGTCCTGGATTTTATACGTTGAAGTTAGTATGGTGCGCATGGGCGCACAGAAGATCATACTATCGGTTACTCGTATTTAATCGAACAGTTGCTCACGACCTAGATGGACACGGACCAATCCATCGGTATAGTCGTTGTGTGTGAGACAAAATAATTTATCTTAATTATTTTATCACACTTGTACACTTGGTGTATTGAGCGGATCAGCTTGAGATTTATTGATTAGGATTGCCTTGGATAATCAATTTAAATCTCGGAGTATTTTATTCTTAATGCCCGATATTATTGTGGTTGTGTATATTTAATACTAGAGACTTTGATTTTCCAAAGGAATTAACCGATTTAATTATTGGGTTAATTACCGGTAAAATTGGGTCGCTATATTTTATATATGACATGCCGTGAATACTTGACGGGAAAGTGTATCCCGGAAGGGTTGATAATATCCCCGAGATTATTGTGTAAACCTCATGAGTGGATTCGTTCCGCACAATAATAAAGGTTGAATGGTACTAGTCTCGGATATAAGATATGAATATTATTTATTGAGCAATAAATAAATTTATTCATGGATATTTAAATCTTAAATACACGGAATAAATAATACTAATCGGAGAAATATTATTTGATATAATATGGTTAATATTGGGAGTGCAATTTTATTTATATAGTGGAAAATAAATAAAATTAATATTGATAAGAATTAATAGATTTGGGTTGGACCCAATTTAATTTTCAATATTTGAAGCCCAATATTTAATCTCCTTATGATCCCCTACGTAGCCTATATAAGCACTACATGGTCTTCACTTTTCATAACTAAGAGAACCTAAGTTACGCCATTCATAAAGTTCTGAGAGTGAGGAAGATCCATAGGAATCCGATAGATCGTCGCCCACACGACGTTCGGACGAAGTGCGAGGAATACGTAGGAAGATCGCAAGGTCATCAACAGTCGCCCACACGATTCGTTTCTCCATACAACGAATCGAGGTAATAATCGAGAACCCCCTTCTATGATTATTTGTGCGTATTAATTGTGATGTATACATGAACGCACGATCCGGGAAAACGACGAACCTCGGGGACGGGGATTCGAGATCCCCGGCGAGGATCGAACGCGGCGGTCGAACCCTAGGGTTCGGACCGCCGGGACGCGCGGCGATGGGTTGAACCATCGACCTAGGGTCGATTGTCCGGGATGTCGTGGGCTGGTGCCACGGCGGATCCCAGCCGCCATCGCCGGCGGCGCGTCGGAAGCAAAGCCCTCGGCCGAAGCCGAGGGGCGATCGAGCCCGTGAGCTCGATCGCGGGTCGCTGCGGGGATGACCCGCAGCTGCCTCGTGCGCGCTACGGGTGGTCCCGTAGCGGATGCGCACGGGGCTGACCCCGTGCGAGCAGCGAGTCCATGACTCGCTGCGGGGCTGCTACGAGCAGCCTCGGGGATCGCTACGAGCGATCCCAGCGATTGTCCGAGGACGATCGCGAGCCCCTCGCGGGGGCTCGGCTGGGCGCACGCAGCCTTCGGGCTTCGCTGGGCGTTCGGTCGGGCCCCGGCTCGTGAGGTGGTTCGCGTTCGTGGATCCGACTCGTGGGGGACTTCGGCTGGGGGCGGGCTGCGTGTCTTCGGGCGCGTAGTCTCCAAAGGTCGGACTCCTACGGATGAGTCGGGGATCCAATCTCCGGCGATCGAGGGTTTTTGATCGGGTTATCGGTTCCGCATAATTTTTGATAGCCCGGGACATCGAATCCCAGCACTTATGGTTTAGTGTATTAAAATTTAGGGTTTAAGATTTAGTATTTAGGATTTAGGGTTTAGGGTTTAGAGTTTTTGGGTTTAATGCTTAGTTTTAGGTTTTAATTTTAGGTGTTAGGGTTTTGTTGTATTCAAGTTTAGGGTTTTAGGTTTTAGGGTTTTGGGTTTAGGTTGTAGGGTTTAGAATTTTAGTGTTTAATGTTAAGTTTTAGGATTTAGGGTTTTAGTATATTAAACATTAGAGTTTTAGTTTTTAGGGTTTTGTTTTTTGGTTTTGTTGTTTAGAGTATTAGGACTTATGGTTTAGTGTATTAAAATTTAGGGTTTAAGATTTAGTTTTTAGGATTTATGGTTTAGGGTTTTGGTTTTAGCTTTTAGGGTTTATAGTTTTGGGGTTTAATGCTTACTTTCAGAGTTTAATTTTAAGTTTTGGGGTTTTGTTGTATTCAAGTTTAGGGTTTTAGGTTTAGGGTTTTAGGTTTTAGTTTTTAGGGTTTTGGGTTTAGGTTGTAGGGTTTAGAATTTTGGGGTTTAATGTTTAGTTTTAGGGTTTAGGGTTTTAGTGTATTAAACATTAGAGTTTTAGTTTTTAGGATTTAAGGTTTTGTTTTTAGGTTTTGGTGTATAGAGTATTAGGACTTATGGTTTAGTGTATTAAAATATAGAGTTTAAGATTTAGTTTTTAGGATTTAGGGTTTAGGGTTTTGGTTTTAGCTTTTTGGGTTTATAGTTTTTGGGTTTAATGCTTACTTTTAGGGTTTAATTTTAAGTATTAGGGTTTTTTTGTATTCAAGTTTATGGTTTTAGGTTTTAGTTTTTAGGGTTTTATTTTTAGGTTTTAAGGTTTAGAATTTTAGGGTTTAATGTTTAGTTTTAGGGATTAGGGTTTTAGTGTATTAAAGATTAGGGTTTTAGTTTTTAGGGTTTAGGGTTTTGTTTTTAGGTTTTAGTGTTTAGAGTATTAGGACTTAGGGATTAGTGTATTAAAAATTAGAGTTTAAGATTTAGTTTTTAAGATTTAGGGTTTTGGTTTTAGGTTTTAGGGTTTATAGTTTTTGGGTTTAATGTTTAGTTTTAGGGTTTAATTTTAGGTTTTAGGGTTTTTTTGTATTCAAGTTTATGGTTTTATGTTTTAGTTTTTAGGGTTTTAGGTTTTAGTTTTTAGGGTTTAGAATTTTAGGGTTTAATGTTTTGTTTTAAGGATTAGGGTTTTAGTGTATTAAAGATTAGGATTTTAGTTTTCAGGGTTTAGGGTTTTGTTTTTAGGTTTTGTTGTTTAGAGTATTAGGACTTATGGTTTAGTGTATTAAAATTTAGGGTTTAAGATTTAGTATTTAGGATTTAGGGTTTAGGGTTTAGAGTTTTTGGGTTTAATGCTTAGTTTTAGGTTTTAATTTTAGGTGTTAGGGTTTTGTTGTATTCATGTTTAGGGTTTTAGGTTTTAGGGTTTTGGGTTTAGGTTGTAGGTTTAGAATTTTAGGGTTTAATGTTAAGTTTTAGGATTTAGGGTTTTAGTATATTAAACATTAGAGTTTTAGTTTTTAGGGTTTTGTTTTTTGGTTTTGTTGTTTAGAGTATTAGGACTTATGGTTTAGTGTATTAAAATTTAGGGTTTAAGATTTAGTTTTTAGGATTTAGGGTTTAGGGTTTTGGTTTTAGCTTTTAGGGTTTATAGTTTTGGGGTTTAATGCTTACTTTCAGAGTTTAATTTTAAGTTTTGGGGTTTTGTTGTATTCAAGTTTAGGGTTTTAGGTTTAGGGTTTTAGGTTTTAGTTTTTAGGGTTTTGGGTTTAGGTTGTAGGGTTTAGAATTTTGGGGTTTAATGTTTAGTTTTAGGGTTTAGGGTTTTAGTGTATTAAACATTAGAGTTTTAGTTTTTAGGATTTAAGGTTTTGTTTTTAGGTTTTGGTGTATAGAGTATTAGGACTTATGGTTTAGTGTATTAAAATATAGAGTTTAAGATTTAGTTTTTAGGATTTAGGGTTTAGGGTTTTGGTTTTAGCTTTTTGGGTTTATAGTTTTTGGGTTTAATGCTTACTTTTAGGGTTTAATTTTAAGTTTTAGGGTTTTGTTGTATTCAAGTTTATGGTTTTAGGTTTTAGTTTTTAGGGTTTTTGTTTTAGGTTTTAGGGTTTAGAATTTTAGGGTTTAAGGTTTAGTTTTAGGGATTAGGGTTTTAGTGTATTAAAGATTAGGGTTTTAGTTTTTAGGGTTTAGGGTTTTGTTTTTAGGTTTTAGTGTTTAGAGTATTAGGACTTAGGGTTTAGTGTATTAAAAATTAGAGTTTATGATTTAGTTTTTAAGATTTAGGGTTTTGGTTTTAGGTTTTAGGGTTTAATGTTTAGTTTTAGGGTTTAATTTTAGGTTTTCGGGTTTTTTTCTATTCAAGTTTATGGTTTTATGTTTTAGTTTTTAGGGTTTTAGGTTTTAGTTTTTAGGGTTTAGAATTTTAGGGTTTAATGTTTAGTTTTAAGGATTAGGGTTTTAGTGTATTAAAGATTAGGGTTTTAGTTTTCAGGGTTTAGGGTTTTGTTTTTAGGTTTTAGTGTTTAGAGTATTAGAACTTTGGGTTTAGTTTATTAAAATTTAGGGTTTAAGATTTAGTATTTAGGATTTAGGGTTTAGGGTTTAGAGTTTTTGGGTTTAATGTTTAGTTTTAGGGTTTAGGGTTTTAGTATATTAAACATTAGAGTTTTAGTTTTTAGGGTTTAGGGTTTTGTTTTTTGGTTTTGTTGTTTAGAGTATTAGGACTTATGGTTTAGTGTATTAAAATTTAGGGTTTCAGATTTAGTTTTTAGGATTTAGGGTTTAGGGTTTTGGTTTTAGCTTTTAGGGTTTATATATAGTTTTGGGGTTTAATGTTTACTTTCAGAGTTTAATTTTATGTTTTAGGGTTTTGTTGTATTCAAGTTTAGGGTTTTAGGTTAAGGGTTTTAGGTTTTAGTTTTTAGGGTTTTTGTTTTAGGTTTAAGGGTTTAGAATTTTAAGGTTTAATGTTATGTTTTAGTGATTAGGGTTTTAGTGTATTAAAGATTAGGGTTTTAGTTTTTAGGGTTTAGGGTTTTGTTTTTAGGTTTTAGTGTTAAGAGTATTAGGACTTAGGGTTTAGTGTATTAAAAATTAGGGTTTAAGATTTAGTTTTTAGGATTTAGGTTTAGGGTTTTGGTTTTAGCTTTTAGGGTTTATAGTTTTGGGGTTTAATGCTTACTTTCAGAGTTTAATTTTAAGTTTTAGGGTTTTTTTGTATTCAAGTTTAGGGTTTTAGGTTTAAGGTTTAGGGTTTTATTTTTAGGTTTTAAGGTTTAGAATTTTAGGGTTTAATGTTTAGTTTTAGGGATTAGGGTTTTAGTGTATTAAAGATTAGGGTTTTAGTTTTTAGGGTTTAGGGTTTTGTTTTTAGGTTTTAGTGTTTAGAGTATTAGGACTTAGGGATTAGTGTATTAAAAATTAGAGTTTAAGATTTAGTTTTTAAGATTTAGGGTTTTGGTTTTAGGTTTTAGGGTTTATAGTTTTTGGGTTTAATGTTTAGTTTTAGGGTTTAATTTTAGGTTTTAGGGTTTTTTTGTATTCAAGTTTATGGTTTTATGTTTTAGTTTTTAGGGTTTTATGTTTTAGTTTTTAGGGTTTAGAATTTTAGGGTTTAATGTTTTGTTTTAAGGATTAGGGTTTTAGTGTATTAAAGATTAGGATTTTAGTTTTCAGGGTTTAGGGTTTTGTTTTTAGGTTTTGTTGTTTAGAGTATTAGGACTTATGGTTTAGTATATTAAAATTTAGGGTTTAAGATTTAGTATTTAGGATTTAGGGTTTAGGGTTTAGAGTTTTTGGGTTTAATGCTTAGTTTTAGGTTTTAATTTTAGGTGTTAGGGTTTTGTTGTATTCATGTTTAGGGTTTTAGGTTTTAGGGTTTTGGGTTTAGGTTGTAGGTTTAGAATTTTAGGGTTTAATGTTAAGTTTTAGGATTTAGGTTTTAGTATATTAAACATTAGAGTTTTAGTTTTTAGGGTTTTGTTTTTTGGTTTTGTTGTTTAGAGTATTAGGACTTATGGTTTAGTGTATTAAAATTTAGGGTTTAAGATTTAGTTTTTAGGATTTAGGGTTTAGGGTTTTGGTTTTAGCTTTTAGGGTTTATAGTTTTGGGGTTTAATGCTTACTTTCAGAGTTTAATTTTAAGTTTTGGGGTTTTGTTGTATTCAAGTTTAGGGTTTTAGGTTTAGGGTTTTAGGTTTTAGTTTTTAGGGTTTTGGGTTTAGGTTGTAGGGTTTAGAATTTTGGGGTTTAATGTTTAGTTTTAGGGTTTAGGGTTTTAGTGTATTAAACATTAGAGTTTTAGTTTTTAGGATTTAAGGTTTTGTTTTTAGGTTTTGGTGTATAGAGTATTAGGACTTATGGTTTAGTGTATTAAAATATAGAGTTTAAGATTTAGTTTTTAGGATTTAGGGTTTAGGGTTTTGGTTTTAGCTTTTTGGGTTTATAGTTTTTGGGTTTAATGCTTACTTTTAGGGTTTAATTTTAAGTTTTAGGGTTTTGTTGTATTCAAGTTTATGGTTTTAGGTTTTAGTTTTTAGGGTTTTTGTTTTAGGTTTTAGGGTTTAGAATTTTAGGGTTTAATGTTTATTTTTAGGGTTTTTTTGTATTCAAGTTTAGGGTTTTAGGTTTAAGGTTTAGGGTTTTGGTTTTAGGTTTTAGGGTTTGGAGTTTTAGGGTTTAATGCTTACTTTTAGGGTTTAATTTTAAGTTTTAGGGTTTTGTTGTATTCAAGTTTATGGTTTTAGGTTTTAGTTTTTAGGGTTTTTGTTTTAGGTTTTAGGGTTTAGAATTTTAGGGTTTAATGTTTAGTTTTAGGGATTAGGGTTTTAGTGTATTAAAGATTAGGGTTTTAGTTTTTAGGGTTTAGGGTTTTGTTTTTAGGTTTTAGTGTTTAGAGTATTAGGACTTAGGGTTTAGTGTATTAAAAATTAGAGTTTAAGATTTAGTTTTTAAGATTTAGGGTTTTGGTTTTAGGTTTTAGGGTTTATAGTTTTTGGGTTTAATGTTTAGTTTTAGGGTTTAATTTTAGGTTTTAGGGTTTTGTTGTATTCAAGTTTATGGTTTTATGTTTTAGTTTTTAGGGTTTTAGGTTTTAGTTTTTAGGGTTTAGAATTTTAGGGTTTAATGTTTTGTTTTAAGGATTAGGGTTTTAGTGTATTAAAGTTAGGGTTTTAGTTTTCAGGGTTTAGGGTTTTGTTTTTAGGTTTTGTTGTTTAGAGTATTAGGACTTGTTGTTGGAGTTGTGTACTTAATGTCTAGATTTAAGTACCGGTAAATACCCGGTCATGGCATTTAACCTATTTAATTAATAAACAATTATTTGCAATTAATTATTATTAATTAATTATGCAAAATATAGTCCTGGATTTTATACGTTGAAGTTAGTATGGTGCGCATGGGCGCACAGAAGATCATACTATCGGTTACTCGTATTTAATCGAACAGTTGCTCACGACCTATATGGACACGGACCAATCCATCGGTATAGTCGTTGTGTGAGAGACAAAATAATTTATCTTAATTATTTTATCACACTTGTACACTTGGTGTATTGAGCGGATCAGCTTGAGATTTATTGATTAGGATTGCCTTGGATAATCAATTTAAATCTCGGAGTATTTTATTCTTAATCCCCGATATTATTGCGGGTGTGTATATTTAATACTAGAGACTTTGATTTTCCAAAGAAATTAACCGATTTAATTATTGGGTTAATTACCGGTAAAATTGGGTCGCTATATTTTATATATGACATGCCGTGAATACTTGACGGGAAAGTGTATCCCGGAAGGGTTGATAATATCCCCGAGATGAGTTCATAAGGAATTATTGTGTAAACCTCATGAGTGGATTCGTTCCGCACAATAATAAAGGTTGAACGGTACTAGTCTCGGATATAAGATATGAATATTATTTATTGAGCAATAAATAAATTTATTCATGGATATTTAAATCTTAAATACACGGAATAAATAATACTAATCGGAGAAATATTATTTGATATAATATGGTTAATATTGGGAGTGCAATTTTATTTATATAGTGGAAAATAAATAAAATTAATATTGATAAGAATTAATAGATTTGGGTTGGACCCAATTTAATTTTCAATATTAGAAGCCCAATATTTAATCTCCTTATGATCCCCTACGTAGCCTATATAAGCACTACATGGTCTTCACTTTTCATAACTAAGAGAACCTAAGTTACGCCATTCATAAAGTTCTGAGAGTGAGGAAGATCCATAGGAATCCGATAGATCGTCGCCCACACGACGTTCGGACGAAGTGCGAGGAATACGTAGGAAGATCGCAAGGTCATCAACAAGATTCGTTTCTCCGTACAACGAATCGAGGTAATAATCGAGAACCCCCTTCTATGATTATTTGTGCGTATTAATTGTGATGTATACATGAAGCACGATCCGGGAAAACGACGAACCTCGGGGACGGGGATTCGAGATCCCCGGCGAGGATCGAACGCTGCGGTCGAACCCTAGGGTTCGGACCGCCGGGACGCGCGGCGATGGGTTGAACCATCGACCTAGGGTCGATGGTCCGGGATGCCGTGGGCTGGTGCCACGGCGGATCCCAGCCGCCATCGCCGGCGGCGCGTCGGAAGCAAAGCCCTCGGCCGAAGCCGAGGGGCGATCGAGCCCGTGAGCTCGATCGCGGGTCGCTGCGGGGATGACCCGCAGCTGCCTCGTGCGCGCTACGGGTGGTCCCGTAGCGGATGCGCACGGGGCTGACCCCGTGCGAGCAGCGAGTCCACGACTCGCTGCGGGGCTGCTACGAGCAGCCCCGGGGATCGCTACGAGCGATCCCAGCAATTGTCCGAGGACGATCGCGAGCCCCTCGCGGGGGCTCGGCTGGGCGCACGCAGCCTTCGGGCTTCGCTGGGCGTTCGGTCGGGCCCCGGCTCGTGAGGTGGTTCGCGTTCGTGGATCCGACTCGTGGGGGACTTCGGCTGGGGGCGGGCTGCGTGTCTTCGGGCGCGTAGTCTCCAAAGGTCGGACTCCTACGGATGAGTCGGGGATCCAATCTCCGGCGATCGAGGGTTTTTGATCGGGTTATCGGTTCCGCATAATTTTTGATAGCCCGGGACATCGAATCCGAGCAATTGGTATCAGAGCGTTTGTTTCGTGTTCATGTATATGTTCGATTATTGTTCTACCTTGCAGGATTTCCGGCTATCATGGTTAATTTAATTATTGTTTTTAATTAATTATCATGATTAAACTCTCGGACATGTCGAGATTCGTTTTTGTGTGGTTGAATGTTTGTAATAGTAAAAATTCGGGGGTTGACCGAATTTAGGATTTATTATTACGCACTTTATTTTCCGGAAAATGTATAGGGTCGATTTCATGTATAGAATCGATACCGGAATTGTAATTTAGATTATTGTAATTTATTTTACGTTGGTTCGATGATGAGACGATCGCCGGAAGACGAAGACGTGTGACGAAGACGTAAAGGACGAAAAACCGGGGGGGTCGATCATCCCCATGATCGATCCCCATGAGGATCGATCGATCCCATCCCAGGGGGCTGCCCGCTAGGGCTCCCGGCCACGCCGGCCACCGGTGGTGGTGGCGCGTGGGCTGGGGGCGGCGGTGGTGGTGGTCCCGGGCGGTGGAGGTCGACGGTGGGGATGGCGTGGGATCTCCCAATCCCATGCTATTCCTACCAAGATCCACTTTCCTAATTAATTCGGATTTTTCCTATTTGAGTGTTCTCCTTTTGGAAACTCTCATGGATTAGGAAAAGAATTAATTTTAATTAATTTTATTCCTATTGATTTATTTCCTTTATGGAGATATTCATGGACTAGGAATTTAATTAATTTAGTATTAAATTTATTTTTCCTATTTGATTATTCCTACTCATGGGAATATTCATGGATTAGGAATAAGAATAAATTTGGAAAGTAGTAGTCCTAATTTATTTTATTTCCTTGTTCTATTATAGATATCTTCTAGAATATTCCAAGTTTTACTTGGATAGATTATTCTAAAGATTTAATAAGAACTAGATAGGAAAATAAATAAATAAAAATATTAATAATATTTAATTTTATTTTTGATATATTCAATTGACTTAATTTTCGAATTAAGTAACTTTTGGATTAATTGAAAATAAATAGATTTAAATATTGGAAATTAATATTCTCGTCGCATGGAGCATTCAAGAAACGAAGACTGAAGACTAGAAGATGCATATGAAGATAAAGCCATGATAGTCGGGAAAAATAATTACTCTAGCATTATTTTGACTATCTGATCTATGTGCTTTATTGCTTTCATGCATGCTATATGTGTTTATTTTATGCACTAGATAGCGTATCCCTTTATCGTAAAAAGCTAAGTGGGAGAGGGGATGGAAACATTCCCATGGTCTCCATCACTGTTCTCTTGGTGACCTTTATGGACTCTCGAAGTTCATATAGACAAGTCATTGGAGGAGAATTCTTGTAATTCCTCTTACAAGAAACATTGATCAAGTTTATCAAACAATGCCTAATTTGTCTTTCTGAAACTGACTTCAAGTCGACTCATTCTCACCCCGGGGAGTGGAATGGAGCCAGAGCCACTTGGTCATGTGGATGACACAAATTAGAGACCTTCGTGCCATTCTTTGATAGGTGGGTCGATTGTCTGCTCGGCTCCCTCATTTATGAGAGATAGGGTCGCTCGCATGGTGAGTCACTGGTTAGAAACTTCGAGTTTCACTTATGATTCTCCGAGTCTTGATTTACGAAATCGAATGGATCTTGTAATTGGGAGTCAATTATAAAAATCTCTTGGTGTAGTAAACGTCCACACCACGTGGCTTGCTATACTGACGGATTTTGGATTAATTGATGTAGACAGTTATAAGTGATTGTGAAGAGTTGTGAAATTGTCGTAAACGTCCACACCACGTGGCTTGCGGTGACGTAGCAATTCCAAGCGATGTACTTTAGTGCTGAGTGATGGTTTACACTTAGATACACGTTATAGTATTCTTCCCCACGAAGTTACGCTATGATTGATGTATGACCAAAGAAAAACTAATTGCTAAATTATTTGGGTGGGTAAACGTCCACACCACGTGGCTTGCTTTACCTGATGGGATTTTAGACGCAATTAGTAATTTAATGATATTATTTGAGGGAGATAATATCGGACATTAAATTGATTGTTTGTTTACATGTGCTTATAGGTTTAGAGAATAGCTATGAATCCACTTTCTGTGATACTCAAGGAACATAAACTCACTGGTTCCAATTACATTGATTGGAAGAGAAATTTGGACATTGTCCTGACTGCTGAAGAGTACAAGTTTGTACTCTCTGATAAATGCCCTGCTGAGCCCACGGCTGCCTCAACTGATGAGGAAAAGGCAACATATCGGAAGTGGAAAAAGGCTGATGAAATGGCTAGGTGCTATATTTTGGCTTCCATGTCAAATGTACTCCAAACCCAACATGAGCCGATGGACACTGCCCGGGATATGATGACTAACCTCAAGGAGATGTTTGGGGAGCAGGATCGTGCGGCAAGGCAAGAAGCCATGAGAGTCCTTATGTCGACTACTCAGTCTGAAGGAACGCCCGTTGGGGAGCACGTTCTTAAGATGATGAGTTTGTTGAATGAACTTGAGGTCCTAGGAGCTTCGATTGATGATGAGACGCAAGTCGACATCATACTCCAGTCTCTGACCCCTAAGTTTGAGCAGTTTCGTATGAGCTATAATATGGGTAAACTATCTTATACTCTTGCGCAACTCCTGACTGAACTGAAGGCGGCAGAGGGGATCTACAAGATGGGCAAGTCTCAAGCGCTTGTGGCTACCAAGTCCAAAAGCTTGAAAGCTATTGGAGGTAGGGGCAAGAAAAGGAAGCAAGCCATAAAACCCAGTGGTGCCAAGAGGAATGGACCACGAGTGGGGGCTAGTAAGCCAAAGGGCTTGTGCTTCCGATGCAAGAAGTCTGGACACTGGAAGTCTGAATGTCCTCTCAGAGATACGAATTTTTCTTTAGTCGTAAAAACATAGTCAGCGGTATTATCTACCAGAATTCTGGTGTGTAGATATGGAACCACTGACGGTATGTGCATTTCTTTAAATGCAGGGGTTCCAGAAAACCCGGCGACTTAGAGAAGAAGAGTTCGAGTCTATATGGGCGAAGCTGTTGGGGTAGCAGCGGTTGCAGTGAAAGACATTTATCTGTTTTAAGTTTTCATTTCAGTTATTGCTTATGTACCCCTTTATTTTGAAAAAGAACCTTCGTTCTGGTTTTCTTTATTATTAATGGATATTTTATTTCTTTAATCATTTGATGGTTTGGATAAGAAATAATGGTGATATCTATTATGGTACATTAGATAGCAATATACATGAATGATGAATCCTTAGTCTACCACGATGCAACAAACCGTTATGTATAACTTGTTTTACTTATTAGATGTATTTCTCTTATCAATCATTATACTTGTGAATTCTTGAACTTGGTAGTATCTATTCAAAAGGTCGAAATTGATTTGATCAATTATAGTTGGAGGAATGGACCTCCCGACCTAAGAATCGATCTTGATAGGTGATACAACTAAGTTAACCTTTCTGGATAAAGGATGGAATTCGGACAAGTATAGAAAATGACTTATGATTAATGCGGTATGTATAATTAGAGAAGGTACGAGTCTTCCAAGAATACTCGAAGATGGATTAGATTACTTGTTGTGCCATAAAAGCGGAGTGTTTTCAACACAAAGCCATTATGGGGAACCTTCAAAGTATATCCATTAGAAGCCTGCGACTTGTTCGCGGAGGCTATCACCTATCTAAATAACACATAGCATAAATCAAAGATTGAGATTAAATCTCAAACGACTACACCATACACTGAAGTGTAGACATGGTGTGTCAGGAATAAGAGATGGAATTCTAATAGTAGAAGGAACAAGTTTATTCGGAACTACCTATGTTCTATGGATATTTCTGGATACAACGTGATTGTAGAATATCCTAGAAGAACAAGAAATTGTATGTTCAATAGTACTACGAACCAGAAGGGTGTCCTCGCCCGGTTCATAGAGGAAGACTATTAGATGAACAACAATGCCCTAATTGACAAAGTACTTTAAAATGAGGAAAGGAGAGACTGAGAACCAGCCTAACCGAGTAGCGGTACACCACTAACTGCACCTAATGTTATTACTGTTATACACCGGAACGCCATTGCAGTGGGAGGTTGTTAAGCAACCAGAGATGTTCATAAGACTGGAGGAGTTTTTTTTTTTTGAACTCTGGATCCAGTATACATGAAATCGATCCCTAGGTCTGCATAGATTTGCGAGAAAGGTGTGTTAGAGACGTAATGGAAACAAAGGTGGTGTTTCTCGAAATTTTGTGTAGATAACACTTCATCATTGACAACAATGTAAAAGTGTTGTCAAACATAAAATAGAGGTTGTCTAAATAAATCAAGATATGAGATTAAGATGAAGTTGGATCATGTTCTTAGAAATCTTTCGATCTCTGGATAAGAACATTTGTACTTCTCTTAAGATATCTTATACGATTATGGTTTGTTTTAAACATGCACAATTCTGAGAAAGGTTATTGCCTTTCTAGAACAGAATACATCTATCTAAAGGTATGTGTTTCGAACACATGAAGGAGATAGATATGAACAAAGCAGTTACCTACACTTCGAGTGTGGAGAGCTTTGTAGATGCAATGTTGAAAAACAAGAACCTGATATCAACTATGCGGTTAGCGTAGTGGGAGGATATCAAAGTAATCTGGATAAGAAATATTCGAATGCTGTAAAGTACTTAGAAGTACTGGATTACTAGCAATACGAAATCTTCTTAGATTACACTTTTTCAGATCAAAAATTAGAGAAAGACCAGTGTAAGTCGATATCAGGCTATGTGTTCACTTTTAGATGAGGTGGAACCTAAGGATGAAAGAGTGATAAGCGTTATGCTTCTCGGACTCTATCATAAACCGAATAGCAGCCTCAGAGGCAGCGGAAGTTTTGGTTAGGTTCCGGAATAACCTCTGAACTTGGATATGATTCTTGGTTCACCAAAGGCTATGTACATAGCGGTGCGTGGAGAACTGGAAGAAGTCATAAGTTCGAAAAGTGATGATAACACATAGAGCCAGTACCACCTGATACGAGTCATCGTCAGAGAGACGACGCAGTAGTCACCAAGATAACTTCAGAGCGGCAACCTAGATTGCTCATTCACATAATACTTCTGGGAAGTATAACTTAAGCACGTGATGAGTATGGGAGTCGGGAGTTTGGAGGAAATGACTAGACCTTAGTACAAGTGGGAGATTGTTGGAGTTGTGTACTTAATGTCTATATTTAAGTACCGGTAAATTCCCGGTCATGACATTTAACCTATTTAATTAATAAACAATTATTTGCAATTAATTATTATTAATTAATTATGCAAAATATAGTCCTGGATTTTATACGTTGAAGTTAGTATGGTGCGCATGGGCGCACAGAAGATCATACTATCGGTTACTCGTATTTAATCGAACAGTTGCTCACGACCTAGATGGACACGGACCAATCCATCGGTATAGTCGTTGTGTGAGAGACAAAATAATTTATCTTAATTATTTTATCACACTTGTACACTTGGTGTATTGAGCGGATCAGCTTGAGATTTATTGATTAGGATTGCCTTGGATAATCAATTTAAATCTCGGAGTATTTTATTCTTAATCCCCGATATTATTGTGGGTGTGTATATTTAATACTAGAGACTTTGATTTTCCAAAGGAATTAACCGATTTAATTATTGGGTTAATTACCGGTAAAATTGGGTCGCTATATTTTATATATGACATGCCGTGAATACTTGACGGGAAAGTGTATCCCGGAAGGGTTGATAATATCCCCGAGATGAGTTCATAAGGAATTATTGTGTAAACCTCATGAGTGGATTCGTTCCGCACAATAATAAAGGTTGAACGGTACTAGTCTCGGATATAAGATATGAATATTATTTATTGAGCAATAAATAAATTTATTCATGGATATTTAAATCTTAAATACACGGAATAAATAATACTAATCGGAGAAATATTATTTGATATAATATGGTTAATATTGGGAGTGCAATTTTATTTATATAGTGGAAAATAAATAAAATTAATATTGATAAGAATTAATAGATTTGGGTTGGACCCAATTTAATTTTCAATATTAGAAGCCCAATATTTAATCTCCTTATGATCCCCTACGTAGCCTATATAAGCACTACATGGTCTTCACTTTTCATAACTAAGAGAACCTAAGTTACGCCATTCATAAAGTTCTGAGAGTGAGGAAGATCCATAGGAATCCGATAGATAGTCGCCCACACGACGTTCGGACGAAGTGCGAGGAATACGTAGGAAGATCGCAAGGTCATCAACAAGATTCGTTTTTCCGTACAACGAATTGAGGTAATAATCGAGAACCCCCTTCTATGATTATTTGTGCGTATTAATTGTGATGTATACATGAACGCACGATCCGGGAAAACGACGAACCTCGGGGACGGGGATTCGAGATCCCCGGCGAGGATCGAACGCGGCGGTCGAACCCTAGGGTTCGGACCGCCGGGACGCGCGGCGATGGGTTGAACCATCGACCTAGGGTCGATGGTTCGGGATGCCGTGGGCTGGTGCCACGGCGGATCCCAGCCGCCATCGCCGGCGGCGCGTCGGAAGCAAAGCCCTCGGCCGAAGCCGAGGGGCGATCGAGCCCGTGAGCTCGATCGCGGCTCGCTGCGGGGATGACCCGCAGCTGCCTCGTGCGCGCTACGGGTGGTCCCGTAGCGGATGCGCACGGGGCTGACCCCGTGCGAGCAGCGAGTCCACGACTCGCTGCGGGGCTGCTACGAGCAGCCTCGGGGATCGCTACGAGCGATCCCAGCGATTGTCCGAGGACGATCGCGAGCCCCTCGCGGGGGCTCGGCTGGGCGCACGCAGCCTTCGGGCTTCGCTGGGCGTTCGGTCGGGCCCCGGCTCGTGAGGTGGTTCGCGTTCGTGGATCCGACTCGTGGGGGACTTCGGCTGGGGGCGGGCTGCGTGTCTTCGGGCGCGTAGTCTCCAAAGGTCGGACTCCTACGGATGAGTCGGGGATCCAATCTCCGGCGATCGAGGGTTTTTGATCGGGTTATCGGTTCCGCATAATTTTTGATAGCCCGGGACATCGAATCCCAGCATTTATGGTTTAGTGTATTAAAATTTAGGGTTTAAGATTTAGTATTTAGGATTTAGGGTTTAGGGTTTAGAGTTTTTGGGTTTAATGCTTAGTTTTAGGTTTTAATTTTAGGTGTTAGGGTTTTGGTGTATTCAAGTTTAGGGTTTTAGGTTTTAGGGTTTTGGGTTTAGGTTGTAGGGTTTAGAATTTTAGTGTTTAATGTTAAGTTTTAGGATTTAGGGTTTTAGTATATTAAACATTAGAGTTTTAGTTTTTAGGGTTTTGTTTTTTGGTTTTGTTGTTTAGAGTATTAGGACTTATGGTTTAGTGTATTAAAATTTAGGGTTTAAGATTTAGTTTTTAGAATTTAGGGTTTAGGGTTTTGGTTTTAGCTTTTAGGGTTTATAGTTTTGGGGTTTAATGCTTACTTTCAGAGTTTAATTTTAAGTTTTGGGGTTTTGTTGTATTCAAGTTTAGGGTTTTAGGTTTAGGGTTTTAGGTTTAGGGTTTTAGGTTTTAGTTTTTAGGGTTTTGGGTTTAGGTTGTAGGGTTTAGAATTTTGGGGTTTAATGTTTAGTTTTAGGGTTTAGGGTTTTAGTGTATTAAACATTAGAGTTTTAGTTTTTAGGATTTAAGGTTTTTTTTTTAGGTTTTGGTGTATAGAGTATTAGGACTTATGGTTTAGTGTATTAAAATATAGAGTTTAAGATTTAGTTTTTAGGATTTAGGGTTTAGGGTTTTGGTTTTAGCTTTTTGGGTTTATAGTTTTTGGGTTTAATGCTTACTTTTAGGGTTTAATTTTAAGTATTAGGGTTTTTTTGTATTCAAGTTTATGGTTTTAGGTTTTAGTTTTTAGGGTTTTATTTTTAGGTTTTAAGGTTTAGAATTTTAGGGTTTAATGTTTAGTTTTAGGGATTAGGGTTTTAGTGTATTAAAGATTAGGGTTTTAGTTTTTAGGGTTTAGGGTTTTGTTTTTAGGTTTTAGTGTTTAGAGTATAAGGACTTAGGGTTTAGTGTATTAAAAATTAGGGTTTAAGATTTAGTTTTTAAAATTTAGGGTTTTGGTTTTAGGTTTTAGGGTTTAATGTTTTTGGGTTTAATGCTTATCTTTAGGGTTTATTTTAGGTTTTAGGGTTTTGTTGTATTCATGTTTATGGTTTTAGGTTTTAGTTTTTAGGGTTTTAGGTATTTTTTTTAGGGTTTAGAATTTTAGGGTTTAATGTTGAGTTTTAAGGATTAGGGTTTTAGTGTATTAAAGATTAGGGTTTAAGTTTTCAGGGTTTATGGTTTTGTTTTTACGTTTTAGTGTTTAGAGTATTAGGACTTTGGGTTTAGTGTATTATAATTTAGGGTTTAAGATTTAGGTTTTAGGATTTAGGGTTTAGGGTTTTGGTTTTAGGTTTTTGGGTTTAGAGTTTTTGGGTTTAATGCTTAGTTTTAGGTTTTAATTTTAGGTGTTAAGGTTTTGTTGTATTTAAGTTTATGGTTTTAGGTTTTAGTTTTTAGGGTTTTAGGTTTTCGTTTTTAGTGTTTCGAATTTTATGGTTTAATGTTTAGTTTTAAGGATTAGGGTTTTAGTTTATTAATGATTAGGGTTTTAGTTTTCAGGGTTTAGGGTTTTGTTTTTAGGTTTTAGTGTTTAGAGTATTAGGACTTTGGGTTTAGTGTATTAAAATTTAGGGTTTAAGATTTAGTTTTTAGGATTTAGGGTTTAGGGTTTTGGTTTTAGGTTTTAGGGTTTGGAGTTTTTGGGTTTAATGCTTAGTTTTAGGTTTTAATTTTAGGTGTTAGGTATTTGTTATATTCAAGTTTAGGGTTTTAGGTTTAAGTTTTTAGGGTTTTGGGTTTAGGGTGTAGGGTTTAGAATTTTAGGGTTTAATGTTTAGTTTTAGGGTTTAGGGTTTTAGTGTATTAAAGATTAGGGTTTTGGTTTTTAGGGTTTAAGGTTTTGTTTTTAGGTTTTGGTGTTTAGAGTATTAGGACTTATGGTTTAGTGAATTAAAATTTAGGGTTTAAGATTGAATTATTTTAAGGATTTAGGGTTTAGGGTTTTGGTTTTAGCTTTTAGGGTTTATACTTTTTAGGTT
Organism: Euphrasia confusa; assembly: GCA_954870475.1. Taxonomy (NCBI): domain Eukaryota; kingdom Viridiplantae; phylum Streptophyta; class Magnoliopsida; order Lamiales; family Orobanchaceae; genus Euphrasia; species Euphrasia confusa. The sequence goes on from OX940956.1 coordinate 20,972,444, forward strand.
TAATGCTTACTTTTAGGGTTTAATTTTAAGTTTTAGGGTTTTCTCGTATTCAAGTTTATGGTTTTAGGTTTTAGTTTTTAGGGTTTTGGTTTTAGGTTTTAGGGTTTAGAATTTTAGGGTTTAATTTTTAGTTTTAGGGATTAGGGTTTTAGTGTATTAAAGATTAGAGTTTTAGTTTATAGGGTTTAGGGTTTTGTTTTTAGGTTTTAGAGTTTAGAGTATTAGGACTTAAGGTTTAGTGTATTAATAATTAGGGTTTAAGATTTAGTTTTTAAGATTTAGGGTTTAGGGTTTTGGTTTTAGGTTTTAGGGTTTAGAGTTGTTGGGTTTAATGCTCATTTTTAGAGTTTAATTTTAGGTTTTAGGGTTTTGTTGTATTCATGTGTATGGTTTTAGGTTTTAGTTTTTAGGGTTTTAGGTTTTAGTTTTTAGGGTTTAAAGTTAAGTTTTAAGAATTAGGGTTTTAGTCTATTAAAGATTAGGGTTTTAGTTTTCAGGATTTATGGTTTTGTTTTTAGGATTTAGTGTTTAGAGTATTAGGACTTTGGGTTTAGTGTATTAAAATTTAGGGTTTATGATTTAGTTTTTAGGATTTAGGATTTAGGGTTTAGGGTTTTGTATTTAGGTTTTATGGTTTAGAGTTTTTGGGTTTAATGCTTAGTTTTAGGTTTTAATTTTAGGTGTTAGGGTTTTGTTGTATTCAAGTTTAGGGTTTTAGGTTTTAGTTTTTAGGGTTTTGGTTTTATGTTGTATGGTTTAGAATTTTAGGGTTTAATGTTTATTTTTAGGGTTTAGGGTTTTAGTATATTAAACATTAGAGTTTTAGTTTTTAGGGTTTAGGGTTTTGTTTTTTGGTTTTGTTGTTTAGAGTATTAGGACTTATGGTTTAGTGTATTAAAATTTAGGGTTTAAGATTTAGTTTTTAGGATTTAGGGTTTAGGGTTTTGGTTTTAGCTTTTAGGGTTTATAGTTTTGGGGTTTAATGCTTACTTTCAGAGTTTAATTTTAAGTTTTAGGGTTTTGTTGTATTCAAGTTTAGGGTTTTAGGTTTAGGGTTTTAGGTTTTAGTTTTTAGGGTTTTGGGTTTAGGTTGTAGGGTTTAGAATTTTGGGGTTTAATGTTTAGTTTTAGGGTTTAGGGTTTTAGTGTATTAAACATTATAATTTTAGTTTTTAGGATTTAAGGTTTTGTTTTTATGTTTTGGTGTATAGAGTATTAGGACTTATGGTTTAGTGTATTAAAATATAGAGTTTAAGATTTAGTTTTTAGGATTTAGGGTTTAGGGTTTTGGTTTTAGCTTTTTGGGTTTATAGTTTTTGGGTTTAATGCTTACTTTTAGGGTTTAATTTTAAGTTTTAGGGTTTTTTTGTATTCATGTTTATGGTTTTAGGTTTTAGTTTTTAGGGTTTTATTTTTAGGTTTTAAGGTTTAGAATTTTAGGGTTTAATGTTTAGTTTTAGGGATTAGGGTTTTAGTGTATTAAAGATTAGGGTTTTAGTTTTTAGGGTTTAAGGTTTTGTTTTTAGGTTTTAGTGTTTAGAGTATAAGGACTTAGGGTTTAGTGTATTAAAAATTAGGGTTTAAGATTTAGTTTTTAAGATTTAGGGTTTTGGTTTTAGGTTTTAGGGTTTAGAGTTTTTGGGTTTAATGTTTATCTTTAGGGTTTATTTTAGGTTTTAGGGTTTTGTTGTATTCATGTTTATGGTTTTAGGTTTTTGTTTTTAGGGTTTTAGGTATTTTTTTTAGGGTTTAGAATTTTAGGGTTTAATGTTGAGTTTTAAGGATTAGGGTTTTAGTGTATTACAAATTAGGGTTTTAGTTTTCAGGGTTTATTGTTTTGTTTTTACGTTTTAGTGTTTAGAGTATTAGGACTTTTTGTTTAGTGTATTATAATTTAGGGTTTAAGATTTAGGTTTTAGGATTTAGGGTTTAGGGTTTTGGTTTTAGCTTTTAGGGTTTATAGTTTTTGGGTTTAATGCTTACTTTTAGGGTTTAATTTTATTTTTTAGGGTTTTTTTGTATTCAAGTTTATGGTTTTAGATTTTAGTTTTTAGGGTTTTTGTTTTAGGTTTTAGGGTTTAGAATTTTAGGGTTTAATGTTTAGTTTAAGGGATTAGGGTTTTAGTGTATTAAAGATTAGGTTTTTAGTTTTTAGGGTTTAGGGTTTTGTTTTTAGGTTTTAGTGTTTAGAGTATTAGGACATAGGGTTTAGTGTATTAAAATTTAGGGTTTAAGATTTAGTTTTTAAGATTTAGGGTTTAGGGTTTTGGTTTTAGGTTTTATGGTTTAGAGTTTTTGGGTTTAATGCTTTGTTTTAGGGTTTAATTTTAGGTTTTAGGGATTTGTTGTATTCAAGTTTAGGGTTTTAGGTTTTAGTTTTTAGGGTTTTGGGTTTAGGTTGTAGGGTTTAGAATTTTAGGGTTTAATGTTTAGTTTTAAGGTTTAGGGTTTTAGTGTATTAAAGATTAGGGTTTTGGTTTTTAGGGTTTAGGGTTTTGTTTTTAGGTTTTGGTGTTTAGAGTATTAGGACTTACGGTTTAGTGAATTAAAATTAAGGGTTTAAGATTGAATTATTTTAAGGATTTAGGGTTTTAAGGTTTTGGTTTTAGCTTTTAGGGTTTATACTTTTTGGGTTTAATGCTTACTTTTAGGGTTTAATTTTAAGTTTTAGGGTTTTCTTGTATTCATGTTTAGGGTTTTAGGTTTTAGTTTTTAGGGTTTTGGTTTTAGGTTTTGGGGTTTAGAATTTTAGGATTTAATTTTTAGTTTTAGGGATTAGGGTTTTAGTGTATTAAAGATTAGAGTTTTAGTTTATAGGGTTTAGGGTTTTGTTTTTAGGTTTTAGTGTTTAGAGTATTAGGACTTAGGGTTTAGTGTATTAAAAATTAGGGTTTAAGATTTAGTTTTTAAGATTTAGGGTTTAGGGTTTTGGTTTTAGGTTTTAGGGTTTAGAGTTTTTGGGTTTAATGCTTTGTTTTAGGGATTAATTTTAGGTTTTAGGGATTTGTTGTATTCAAGTTTAGGGTTTTAGGTTTTAGTTTTTACGGTTTTAGGTTTAGGTTGTAGGGTTTAGAATTTTAGGGTTTAATGTTTAGTTTTAAGGTTTAGGGTTTTAGTGTATTAAAGATTAGGGTTTTGGTTTTTAGGGTTTAGGGTTTTGTTTTTAGGTTTTGGTGTTTAGAGTATTAGGACTTACGGTTTAGTGAATTAAAATTTAGAGTTTAAGATTGAATTATTTTAAGGATTTAGGGTTTTAAGGTTTTGGTTTTAGCTTTTAGGGTTTATACTTTTTGGGTTTAATGCTTACTTTTAGTGTTTAATTTTAAGTTTTAGGGTTTTCTTGTATTCATGTTTAGGGTTTTAGGTTTTAGTTTTTAGGGTTTTGGTTTTAGGTTTTAGGGTTTAGAATTTTAGGATTTAATTTTTAGTTTTAGGGATTAGGGTTTTAGTGTATTAAAGATTAGAGTTTTAGTTTATAGGGTTTAGGGTTTTGTTTTTAGGTTTTAGTGTTTAGAGTATTAGGACTTAGGGTTTAGTGTATTAAAAATTAGGGTTTAAGATTTAGTTTTTAAGATTTAGGGTTTAGGGTTTTGGTTTTAGGGTTTAGAGTTTTTGGGTTTAATGCTCATTTTTAGGGTTTAATTTTAGGTTTTAGGGTTTTTTTGTATTCATGTTTATGGTTTTAGGTTTTAGTTTTTAGGGTATTAGGTTATAGTTTTTAGGGTTTAGAATTTTAGGGTTTAATGTTAAGTTTTAAGAATTAGGGTTTTAGTCTATTAAAGATTAGGGTTTTAGTTTTCAGGGATTATGGTTTTGTTGTTAGGTTTTAGTGTATAGAGTATTAGGACTTTGGGTTTAGTGTATTAAAATTTAGGGTTTATGATTTAGTTTTTAGGATTTAGGGTTTAGGGTTTAGGGTTTTGGTTTTAGGTTTTATGGTTTAGAGTTTTTGGGTTTAATGCTTAGTTTTAGGTTTTAATTTTAGGTGTTAGGGTTTTGTTGTATTCAAGTTTAGGGTTTTAGGTTTTAGTTTTTAGGGTTTAGGTTTTATGTTGTAGGGTTTAGAATTTTAGGGTTTAATGTTTAGTTTTAGGGTTTAGGGTTTTAGTATATTAAACATTAGAGTTTTAGTTTTTAGGGTTTAGGGTTTTGTTTTTTGGTTTTGTTGTTTAGAGTATTAGGACTTATGGTTTAGTGTATTAAAATTTAGGGTTTAAGATTTAGTTTTTAGGATTTAGGGTTTAGGGTTTTGGTTTTAGCTTTTAGGGTTTATAGTTTTGGGGTTTAATGCTTACTTTCAGAGTTTAATTTTAAGTTTTAGGGTTTTGTTGTATTCAAGTTTAGGGTTTTAGGTTTAGGGTTTTAGGTTTTAGTTTTTAGGGTTTTGGGTTTAGGTTGTAGGGTTTAGAATTTTGGGGTTTAATGTTTAGTTTTAGGGTTTAGGGTTTTAGTGTATTAAACATTAGAGTTTTAGTTTTTAGGATTTAAGGTTTTGTTTTTAGGTTTTGGTGTATAGAGTATTAGGACTTATGGTTTAGTGTATTAAAATATAGAGTTTAAGATTTAGTTTTTAGCATTTAGGGTTTAGGGTTTTGGTTTTAGCTTTTTGGGTTTATAGTTTTTGGGTTTAATGCTTACTTTTAGGGTTTAATTTTAAGTTTTAGGGTTTTTTTGTATTCATGTTTATGGTTTTAGGTTTTAGTTTTTAGGGTTTTATTTTTAGGTTTTAAGGTTTAGAATTTTAGGGTTTAATGTTTAGTTTTAGGGATTAGGGTTTTAGTGTATTAAAGATTAGGGTTTTAGTTTTTAGGGTTTAAGGTTTTGTTTTTAGGTTTTAGTGTTTAGAGTATAAGGACTTAGGGTTTAGTGTATTAAAAATTAGGGTTTAAGATTTAGTTTTTAAGATTTAGGGTTTTGGTTTTAGGTTTTAGGGTTTAGAGTTTTTGGGTTTAATGTTTATCTTTAGGGTTTATTTTAGGTTTTAGGGTTTTGTTGTATTCATGTTTATGGTTTTAGGTTTTCGTTTTTAGGGTTTTAGGTATTTTTTTTAGGGTTTAGAATTTTAGGGTTTAATGTTGAGTTTTAAGGATTAGGGTTTTAGTGTATTACAAATTAGGGTTTTAGTTTTCAGGGTTTATTGTTTTGTTTTTACGTTTTAGTGTTTAGAGTATTAGGACTTTTTGTTTAGTGTATTATAATTTAGGGTTTAAGATTTAGGTTTTAGGATTTAGGGTTTAGGGTTTTGGTTTTAGCTTTTAAGGTTTATAGGTTTTGGGTTTAATGCTTACTTTTAGGGTTTAATTTTAAGTTTTAGGGTTTTGTTGTATTCAAGTTTATGGTTTTAGGTTTTAGTTTTTAAGGTTTTTGTTTTAGGTTTTAGGGTTTAGAATTTTAGGGTTTAATGTTTAGTTTAAGGGATTAGGGTTTTAGTGTATTAAAGATTAGGTTTTTAGTTTTTAGGGTTTAGGGTTTTGTTTTTAGGTTTTAGTGTTTAGAGTATTAGGACATAGGGTTTAGTGTATTAAAATTTAGGGTTTAAGATTTAGTTTTTAAGATTTAGGGTTTAGGGTTTTGGTTTTAGGTTTTAGGGTTTAGAGTTTTTGGGTTTAATGCTTTGTTTTAGGGTTTAATTTTAGGTTTTAGGGATTTGTTGTATTCAAGTTTAGGGTTTTAGGTTTTAGTTTTTAGGGTTTAGGGTTTAGGTTGTAGGGTTTAGAATTTTAGGGTTTAATGTTTAGTTTTAAGGTTTAGGGTTTTAGTGTATTAAAGATTAGGGTTTTGGTTTTTAGGGTTTAGGGTTTTGTTTTTAGGTTTTGGTGTTTAGAGTATTAGGACTTACGGTTTAGTGAATTAAAATTTAGGGTTTAAGATTGAATTATTTTAAGGATTTAGGGTTTTAAGGTTTTGGTTTTAGCTTTTAGGGTTTATACTTTTTGGGTTTAATGCTTACTTTTAGGGTTTAATTTTAAGTTTTAGGGTTTTCTTGTATTCATGTTTAGGGTTTTAGGTTTTAGTTTTTAGGGTTTTGGTTTTAGGTTTTGGGGTTTAGAATTTTAGGATTTAATTTTTAGTTTTAGGAATTAGGGTTTTAGTGTATTAAAGATTAGAGTTTTAGTTTATAGGGTTTAGGGTTTTGTTTTTAGGTTTTAGTGTTTAGAGTATTAGGACTTAGGGTTTAGTGTATTAAAAATTAGGGTTTAAGATTTAGTTTTTAAGATTTAGGGTTTAGGGTTTTGGTTTTAGGTTTTAGGGTTTAGAGTTTTTGGGTTTAATGTTTTGTTTTAGGGATTAATTTTAGGTTTTAGGGATTTGTTGTATTCAAGTTTAGGGTTTTAGGTTTTAGTTTTTATGGTTTTGGGTTTAGGTTGTAGGGTTTAGAATTTTAGGGTTTAATGTTTAGATTTAAGGTTTAGGGTTTTAGTGTATTAAAGATTAGGGTTTTGGTTTTTAGGGTTTAGGGTTTTGTTTTTAGGTTTTGGTGTTTAGAGTATTAGGACTTACGGTTTAGTGAATTAAAATTTAGGGTTTAAGATTGAATTATTTTAAGGATTTAGGGTTTTAAGGTTTTGGTTTTAGCTTTTAGGGTTTATACTTTTTGGGTTTAATGCTTACTTTTAGTGTTTAATTTTAAGTTTTAGGGTTTTCTTGTATTCATGTTTAGGGTTTTAGGTTTTAGTTTTTAGGGTTTTGGTTTTAGGTTTTAGGGTTTAGAATTTTAAGATTTAATTTTTAGTTTTAGGGATTAGGGTTTTAGTGTATTAAAGATTAGAGTTTTAGTTTATAGGGTTTAGGGTTTTGTTTTTAGGTTTTAGTGTTTAGAGTATTAGGACTTAGGGTTTAGTGTATTAAAAATTAGGGTTTAAGATTTAGTTTTTAAGATTTAGGGTTTAGGGTTTTGGTTTTAGGGTTTAGAGTTTTTGGGTTTAATGCTCATTTTTAGGGTTTAATTTTAGGTTTTAGGGTTTTTTTGTATTCATGTTTATGGTTTTAGGTTTTAGTTTTTAGGGTATTAGGTTATAGTTTTTAGGGTTTAGAATTTTAGGGTTTAATGTTAAGTTTTAAGAATTAGGGTTTTAGTCTATTAAAGATTAGGGTTTTAGTTTTCACGGATTATGGTTTTGTTGTTAGGTTTTAGTGTATAGAGTATTAGGACTTTGGGTTTAGTGTATTAAAATTTAGGGTTTATGATTTAGTTTTTAGGATTTAGGGTTTAGGGTTTAGGGTTTTGGTTTTAGGTTTTATGGTTTAGAGTTTTTGGGTTTAATGCTTAGTTTTAGGTTTTAATTTTAGGTGTTAGGGTTTTGTTGTATTCAAGTTTAGGGTTTTAGGTTTTAGTTTTTAGGGTTTTGGTTTTATGTTGTAGGGTTTAGAATTTTAGGGTTTAATGTTTAGTTTTAGGGTTTAGGGTTTTAGTATATTAAACATTAGAGTTTTAGTTTTTAGGGTTTAGGGTTTTGTTTTTAGGTTTTGTTGTTTAGAGTATTAGGACTTATGGTTTAGTGTATTAAAATTTAGGGTTTAAGATTTAGTTTTTAGGATTTAGGGTTTTGGGTTTTGGTTTTAGCTTTTAGGGTTTATAGTTTTGGGGTTTAATGCTTACTTTCAGAGTTTAATTTTAAGTTTTAGGGTTTTGTTGTATTCAAGTTTAGGGTTTTAGGTTTAGGGTTTTAGGTTTTAGTTTTTAGGGTTTTGGGTTTAGGTTGTAGGGTTTAGAATTTTGGGGTTTAATGTTTAGTTTTAGGGTTTAGGGTTTTAGTGTATTAAACATTAGAGTTTTATTTTTTAGGATTTAAGGTTTTGTTTTTAGGTTTTGGTGTATAGAGTATTAGGACTTATGGTTTAGTGTATTAAAATATAGAGTTTAAGATTTAGTTTTTAGGATTTAGGGTTTAGGATTTTGGTTTTAGCTTTTTGGGTTTATAGTTTTTGGGTTTAATGCTTACTTTTAGAGTTTAATTTTAAGTTTTAGGGTTTTTTTGTATTCAAGTTTAGGGTTTTAGGTTTTAGTTTTTAGGGTTTTGGTTTTAGGTTTTAGGGTTTAGAATTTTAAGATTTAATTTTTAGTTTTAGGGATTAGGGTTTTAGTGTATTAAAGATTAGAGTTTTAGTTTATAGGGTTTAGGGTTTTGTTTTTAGGTTTTAGTGTTTAGAGTATTAGGACTTAGGGTTTAGTGTATTAAAAATTAGGGTTTAAGATTTAGTTTTTAAGATTTAGGGTTTAGGGTTTTGGTTTTAGGGTTTAGAGTTTTTGGGTTTAATGCTCATTTTTAGGGTTTAATTTTAGGTTTTAGGGTTTTTTTGTATTCATGTTTATGGTTTTAGGTTTTAGTTTTTAGGGTATTAGGTTATAGTTTTTAGGGTTTAGAATTTTAGGGTTTAATGTTAAGTTTTAAGAATTAGGGTTTTAGTCTATTAAAGATTAGGGTTTTAGTTTTCAGGGATTATGGTTTTGTTGTTAGGTTTTAGTGTATAGAGTATTAGGACTTTGAGTTTAGTGTATTAAAATTTAGGGTTTATGATTTAGTTTTTAGGATTTAGGGTTTAGGGTTTAGGGTTTTGGTTTTAGGTTTTATGGTTTAGAGTTTTTGGGTTTAATGCTTAGTTTTAGGTTTTAATTTTAGGTGTTAGGGTTTTGTTGTATTCAAGTTTAGGGTTTTAGGTTTTAGTTTTTAGGGTTTTGGTTTTATGTTGTAGGGTTTAGAATTTTAGGGTTTAATGTTTAGTTTTAGGGTTTAGGGTTTTAGTATATTAAACATTAGAGTTTTAGTTTTTAGGGTTTAGGGTTTTGTTTTTAGGTTTTGTTGTTTAGAGTATTAGGACTTATGGTTTAGTGTATTAAAATTTAGGGTTTAAGATTTAGTTTTTAGGATTTAGGGTTTTGGGTTTTGGTTTTAGCTTTTAGGGTTTATAGTTTTGGGGTTTAATGCTTACTTTCAGAGTTTAATTTTAAGTTTTAGGGTTTTGTTGTATTCAAGTTTAGGGTTTTAGGTTTAGGGTTTTAGGTTTTAGTTTTTAGGGTTTTGGGTTTAGGTTGTAGGGTTTAGAATTTTGGGGTTTAATGTTTAGTTTTAGGGTTTAGGGTTTTAGTGTATTAAACATTAGAGTTTTAGTTTTTAGGATTTAAGGTTTTGTTTTTAGGTTTTGGTGTATAGAGTATTAGGACTTATGGTTTAGTGTATTAAAATATAGAGTTTAAGATTTAGTTTTTAGGATTTAGGGTTTAGGGTTTTGGTTTTAGCTTTTTGGGTTTATAGTTTTTGGGTTTAATGCTTACTTTTAGAGTTTAATTTTAAGTTTTAGGGTTTTTTTGTATTCAAGTTTATTGTTTTAGGTTTTAGTTTTTAGGGTTTTATTTTTAGGTTTTAAGGTTTAGAATTTTAGGGTTTAATGTTTAGTTTTAGGGATTAGGGTTTTAGTGTATTAAAGATTAGGGTTTTAGTTTTTAGGGTTTAGGGTTTTGTTTTTAGGTTTTAGTGTTTATAGTATAAGGACTTAGGGTTTAGTGTATTAAAAATTAGGGTTTAAGATTTAGTTTTTAAGATTTAGGGTTTTGGTTTTAGGTTTTAGGGTTTAGAGTTTTTGGGTTTAATGTTTATCTTTAGGGTTTATTTTAGGTTTTAGGGTTTTGTTGTATTCATGTTTATGGTTTTAGGTTTTAGTTTTTAGGGTTTTAGGTATTTTTTTTAGGGTTTAGAATTTTAGGGTTTAATGTTGAGTTTTAAGGATTAGGGTTTTAGTGTATTACAGATTAGGGTTTTAGTTTTCAGGGTTTATTGTTTTGTTTTTACGTTTTAGTGTTTAGAGTATTAGGACTTTGGGTTTAGTGTATTATAATTTAGGGTTTAAGATTTAGGTTTTAGGATTTAGGGTTTAGGGTTTTGGTTTTAGCTTTTAGGGTTTATAGTTTTTGGGTTTAATGCTTACTTTTAGGGTTTAATTTTAAGTTTTAGGGTTTTGTTGTATTCAAGTTTATGGTTTTAGGTTTTAGTTTTTAGGGTTTTTGTTTTAGGTTTTAGGGTTTAGAATTTTAGGGTTTAATGTTTAGTTTTAGGGATTAGGGTTTTAGTGTATTAAAGATTAGGTTTTTAGTTTTTAGGGTTTAGGGTTTTGTTTTTAGGTTTTAGTGTTTAGTGTATTAGGACTTTGGGTTTAGTGTATTATAATTTAGGGTTTAAGATTTAGGTTTTAGGATTTAGGGTTTAGGGTTTTGGTTTTAGCTTTTAGGGTTTATAGTTTTTGGGTTTAATGCTTACTTTTAGGGTTTAATTTTAAGTTTTAGGGTTTTGTTGTATTCAAGTTTATGGTTTTAGGTTTTAGTTTTTAGGGTTTTTGTTTTAGGTTTTAGGGTTTAGAATTTTAGGGTTTAATGTTTAGTTTTAGGGATTAGGGTTTTAGTGTATTAAAGATTAGGGTTTTAGTTTTTAAGGTTTAGGGTTTTGTTTTTAGGTTTTAGTGTTTAGAGTATTAGGACATAGGGTTTAGTGTATTAAAATTTAGGGTTTAAGATTTAGTTTTTAAGATTTAGGGTTGAGGGTTTTGGTTTTAGGTTTTAGGGTTTAGAGTTTTTGGGTTTAATGCTTTGTTTTAGGGTTTAATTTTAGGTTTTAGGGTTTTTTTGTATTCATGTTTATGGTTTTAGGTTTTAGTTTTTAGGGTTTTATTTTTAGGTTTTAAGGTTTAGAATTTTAGGGTTTAATGTTTAGTTTTAGGGATTAGGGTTTTAGTGTATTAAAGATTAGGGTTTTAGTTTTTAGGGTTTAAGGTTTTGTTTTTAGGTTTTAGTGTTTAGAGTATAAGGACTTAGGGTTTAGTGTATTAAAAATTAGGGTTTAAGATTTAGTTTTTAAGATTTAGGGTTTTGGTTTTAGGTTTTAGGGTTTAGAGTTTTTGGGTTTAATGCTTATCTTTAGGGTTTATTTTAGGTTTTAGGGTTTTGTTGTATTCATGTTTATGGTTTTAGGTTTTAGTTTTTAGGGTTTTAGGTATTTTTTTTAGGGTTTAGAATTTTAGGGTTTAATGTTGAGTTTTAAGGATTAGGGTTTTAGTGTATTACAGATTAGGGTTTTAGTTTTCAGGGTTTATTGTTTTGTTTTTACGTTTTAGTGTTTAGAGTATTAGGACTTTGGGTTTAGTGTATTATAATTTAGGGTTTAAGATTTAGGTTTTAGGATTTAGGGTTTAGGGTTTTGGTTTTAGCTTTTAGGGTTTATAGTTTTTGGGTTTAATGCTTACTTTTAGGGTTTAATTTTAAGTTTTAGGGTTTTGTTGTATTCAAGTTTATGGTTTTAGGTTTTAGTTTTTAGGGTTTTTATTTTAGGTTTTAGGGTTTAGAATTTTAGGGTTTAATGTTTAGTTTTAGGGATTAGGGTTTTAGTGTATTAAAGATTAGGTTTTTAGTTTTTAGGGTTTAGGGTTTTGTTTTTAGGTTTTAGTGTTTAGTGTATTAGGACTTTGGGTTTAGTGTATTATAATTTAGGGTTTAAGATTTAGGTTTTAGGATTTAGGGTTTAGGGTTTTGGTTTTAGCTTTTAGGGTTTATAGTTTTTGGGTTTAATGCTTACTTTTAGGGTTTAATTTTAAGTTTTAGGGTTTTGTTGTATTCAAGTTTATGGTTTTAGGTTTTAGTTTTTAGGGTTTTTGTTTTAGGTTTTAGGGTTTAGAATTTTAGGGTTTAATGTTTAGTTTTAGGGATTAGGGTTTTAGTGTATTAAAGATTAGAGTTTTAGTTTATAGGGTTTAGGGTTTTGTTTTTAGGTTTTAGTGTTTAGAGTATTAGGACTTAGGGTTTAGTGTATTAAAAATTAGGGTTTAAGATTTAGTTTTTAAGATTTAGGGTTTAGGGTTTTGGTTTTAGGGTTTAGAGTTTTTGGGTTTAATGCTCATTTTTAGGGTTTAATTTTAGGTTTTAGGGTTTTTTTGTATTCATGTTTATGGTTTTAGGTTTTAGTTTTTAGGGTATTAGGTTATAGTTTTTAGGGTTTAGAATTTTAGGGTTTAATGTTAAGTTTTAAGAATTAGGGTTTTAGTCTATTAAAGATTAGGGTTTTAGTTTTCACGGATTATGGTTTTGTTGTTAGGTTTTAGTGTATAGAGTATTAGGACTTTGGGTTTAGTGTATTAAAATTTAGGGTTTATGATTTAGTTTTTAGGATTTAGGGTTTAGGGTTTAGGGTTTTGGTTTTAGGTTTTATGGTTTAGAGTTTTTGGGTTTAATGCTTAGTTTTAGGTTTTAATTTTAGGTGTTAGGGTTTTGTTGTATTCAAGTTTAGGGTTTTAGGTTTTAGTTTTTAGGGTTTTGGTTTTATGTTGTAGGGTTTAGAATTTTAGGGTTTAATGTTTAGTTTTAGGGTTTAGGGTTTTAGTATATTAAACATTAGAGTTTTAGTTTTTAGGGTTTAGGGTTTTGTTTTTAGGTTTTGTTGTTTAGAGTATTAGGACTTATGGTTTAGTGTATTAAAATTTAGGGTTTAAGATTTAGTTTTTAGGATTTAGGGTTTTGGGTTTTGGTTTTAGCTTTTAGGGTTTATAGTTTTGGGGTTTAATGCTTACTTTCAGAGTTTAATTTTAAGTTTTAGGGTTTTGTTGTATTCAAGTTTAGGGTTTTAGGTTTAGGGTTTTAGGTTTTAGTTTTTAGGGTTTTGGGTTTAGGTTGTAGGGTTTAGAATTTTGGGGTTTAATGTTTAGTTTTAGGGTTTAGGGTTTTAGTGTATTAAACATTAGAGTTTTATTTTTTAGGATTTAAGGTTTTGTTTTTAGGTTTTGGTGTATAGAGTATTAGGACTTATGGTTTAGTGTATTAAAATATAGAGTTTAAGATTTAGTTTTTAGGATTTAGGGTTTAGGGTTTTGGTTTTAGCTTTTTGGGTTTATAGTTTTTGGGTTTAATGCTTACTTTTAGAGTTTAATTTTAAGTTTTAGGGTTTTTTTGTATTCAAGTTTAGGGTTTTAGGTTTTAGTTTTTAGGGTTTTGGTTTTAGGTTTTAGGGTTTAGAATTTTAAGATTTAATTTTTAGTTTTAGGGATTAGGGTTTTAGTGTATTAAAGATTAGAGTTTTAGTTTATAGGGTTTAGGGTTTTGTTTTTAGGTTTTAGTGTTTAGAGTATTAGGACTTAGGGTTTAGTGTATTAAAAATTAGGGTTTAAGATTTAGTTTTTAAGATTTAGGGTTTAGGGTTTTGGTTTTAGGGTTTAGAGTTTTTGGGTTTAATGCTCATTTTTAGGGTTTAATTTTAGGTTTTAGGGTTTTTTTGTATTCATGTTTATGGTTTTAGGTTTTAGTTTTTAGGGTATTAGGTTATAGTTTTTAGGGTTTAGAATTTTAGGGTTTAATGTTAAGTTTTAAGAATTAGGGTTTTAGTCTATTAAAGATTAGGGTTTTAGTTTTCAGGGATTATGGTTTTGTTGTTAGGTTTTAGTGTATAGAGTATTAGGACTTTGAGTTTAGTGTATTAAAATTTAGGGTTTATGATTTAGTTTTTAGGATTTAGGGTTTAGGGTTTAGGGTTTTGGTTTTAGGTTTTATGGTTTAGAGTTTTTGGGTTTAATGCTTAGTTTTAGGTTTTAATTTTAGGTGTTAGGGTTTTGTTGTATTCAAGTTTAGGGTTTTAGGTTTTAGTTTTTAGGGTTTTGGTTTTATGTTGTAGGGTTTAGAATTTTAGGGTTTAATGTTTAGTTTTAGGGTTTAGGGTTTTAGTATATTAAACATTAGAGTTTTAGTTTTTAGGGTTTAGGGTTTTGTTTTTAGGTTTTGTTGTTTAGAGTATTAGGACTTATGGTTTAGTGTATTAAAATTTAGGGTTTAAGATTTAGTTTTTAGGATTTAGGGTTTTGGGTTTTGGTTTTAGCTTTTAGGGTTTATAGTTTTGGGGTTTAATGCTTACTTTCAGAGTTTAATTTTAAGTTTTAGGGTTTTGTTGTATTCAAGTTTAGGGTTTTAGGTTTAGGGTTTTAGGTTTTAGTTTTTAGGGTTTTGGGTTTAGGTTGTAGGGTTTAGAATTTTGGGGTTTAATGTTTAGTTTTAGGGTTTAGGGTTTTAGTGTATTAAACATTAGAGTTTTAGTTTTTAGGATTTAAGGTTTTGTTTTTAGGTTTTGGTGTATAGAGTATTAGGACTTATGGTTTAGTGTATTAAAATATAGAGTTTAAGATTTAGTTTTTAGGATTTAGGGTTTAGGGTTTTGGTTTTAGCTTTTTGGGTTTATAGTTTTTGGGTTTAATGCTTACTTTTAGAGTTTAATTTTAAGTTTTAGGGTTTTTTTGTATTCAAGTTTATTGTTTTAGGTTTTAGTTTTTAGGGTTTTATTTTTAGGTTTTAAGGTTTAGAATTTTAGGGTTTAATGTTTAGTTTTAGGGATTAGGGTTTTAGTGTATTAAAGATTAGGGTTTTAGTTTTTAGGGTTTAGGGTTTTGTTTTTAGGTTTTAGTGTTTATAGTATAAGGACTTAGGGTTTAGTGTATTAAAAATTAGGGTTTAAGATTTAGTTTTTAAGATTTAGGGTTTTGGTTTTAGGTTTTAGGGTTTAGAGTTTTTGGGTTTAATGTTTATCTTTAGGGTTTATTTTAGGTTTTAGGGTTTTGTTGTATTCATGTTTATGGTTTTAGGTTTTAGTTTTTAGGGTTTTAGGTATTTTTTTTAGGGTTTAGAATTTTAGGGTTTAATGTTGAGTTTTAAGGATTAGGGTTTTAGTGTATTACAGATTAGGGTTTTAGTTTTCAGGGTTTATTGTTTTGTTTTTACGTTTTAGTGTTTAGAGTATTAGGACTTTGGGTTTAGTGTATTATAATTTAGGGTTTAAGATTTAGGTTTTAGGATTTAGGGTTTAGGGTTTTGGTTTTAGCTTTTAGGGTTTATAGTTTTTGGGTTTAATGCTTACTTTTAGGGTTTAATTTTAAGTTTTAGGGTTTTGTTGTATTCAAGTTTATGGTTTTAGGTTTTAGTTTTTAGGGTTTTTGTTTTAGGTTTTAGGGTTTAGAATTTTAGGGTTTAATGTTTAGTTTTAGGGATTAGGGTTTTAGTGTATTAAAGATTAGGTTTTTAGTTTTTAGGGTTTAGGGTTTTGTTTTTAGGTTTTAGTGTTTAGTGTATTAGGACTTTGGGTTTAGTGTATTATAATTTAGGGTTTAAGATTTAGGTTTTAGGATTTAGGGTTTAGGGTTTTGGTTTTAGCTTTTAGGGTTTATAGTTTTTGGGTTTAATGCTTACTTTTAGGGTTTAATTTTAAGTTTTAGGGTTTTGTTGTATTCAAGTTTATGGTTTTAGGTTTTAGTTTTTAGGGTTTTTGTTTTAGGTTTTAGGGTTTAGAATTTTAGGGTTTAATGTTTAGTTTTAGGGATTAGGGTTTTAGTGTATTAAAGATTAGGGTTTTAGTTTTTAAGGTTTAGGGTTTTGTTTTTAGGTTTTAGTGTTTAGAGTATTAGGACATAGGGTTTAGTGTATTAAAATTTAGGGTTTAAGATTTAGTTTTTAAGATTTAGGGTTGAGGGTTTTGGTTTTAGGTTTTAGGGTTTAGAGTTTTTGGGTTTAATGCTTTGTTTTAGGGTTTAATTTTAGGTTTTAGGGTTTTTTTGTATTCATGTTTATGGTTTTAGGTTTTAGTTTTTAGGGTTTTATTTTTAGGTTTTAAGGTTTAGAATTTTAGGGTTTAATGTTTAGTTTTAGGGATTAGGGTTTTAGTGTATTAAAGATTAGGGTTTTAGTTTTTAGGGTTTAAGGTTTTGTTTTTAGGTTTTAGTGTTTAGAGTATAAGGACTTAGGGTTTAGTGTATTAAAAATTAGGGTTTAAGATTTAGTTTTTAAGATTTAGGGTTTTGGTTTTAGGTTTTAGGGTTTAGAGTTTTTGGGTTTAATGCTTATCTTTAGGGTTTATTTTAGGTTTTAGGGTTTTGTTGTATTCATGTTTATGGTTTTAGGTTTTAGTTTTTAGGGTTTTAGGTATTTTTTTTAGGGTTTAGAATTTTAGGGTTTAATGTTGAGTTTTAAGGATTAGGGTTTTAGTGTATTACAGATTAGGGTTTTAGTTTTCAGGGTTTATTGTTTTGTTTTTACGTTTTAGTGTTTAGAGTATTAGGACTTTGGGTTTAGTGTATTATAATTTAGGGTTTAAGATTTAGGTTTTAGGATTTAGGGTTTAGGGTTTTGGTTTTAGCTTTTAGGGTTTATAGTTTTTGGGTTTAATGCTTACTTTTAGGGTTTAATTTTAAGTTTTAGGGTTTTGTTGTATTCAAGTTTATGGTTTTAGGTTTTAGTTTTTAGGGTTTTTATTTTAGGTTTTAGGGTTTAGAATTTTAGGGTTTAATGTTTAGTTTTAGGGATTAGGGTTTTAGTGTATTAAAGATTAGGTTTTTAGTTTTTAGGGTTTAGGGTTTTGTTTTTAGGTTTTAGTGTTTAGTGTATTAGGACTTTGGGTTTAGTGTATTATAATTTAGGGTTTAAGATTTAGGTTTTAGGATTTAGGGTTTAGGGTTTTGGTTTTAGCTTTTAGGGTTTATAGTTTTTGGGTTTAATGCTTACTTTTAGGGTTTAATTTTAAGTTTTAGGGTTTTGTTGTATTCAAGTTTATGGTTTTAGGTTTTAGTTTTTAGGGTTTTTGTTTTAGGTTTTAGGGTTTAGAATTTTAGGGTTTAATGTTTAGTTTTAGGGATTAGGGTTTTAGTGTATTAAAGATTAGGGTTTTAGTTTTTAAGGTTTAGGGTTTTGTTTTTAGGTTTTAGTGTTTAGAGTATTAGGACATAGGGTTTAGTGTATTAAAATTTAGGGTTTAAGATTTAGTTTTTAAGATTTAGGGTTTAGGGTTTTGGTTTTAGGTTTTAGGGTTTAGAGTTTTTGGGTTTAATGCTTTGTTTTAGGGTTTAATTTTAGGTTTTAGGGTTTTTTTGTATTCATGTTTATGGTTTTAGGTTTTAGTTTTTAGGGTTTTATTTTTAGGTTTTAAGGTTTAGAATTTTAGGGTTTAATGTTTAGTTTTAGGGATTAGGGTTTTAGTGTATTAAAGATTAGGGTTTTAGTTTTTAGGGTTTAAGGTTTTGTTTTTAGGTTTTAGTGTTTAGAGTATAAGGACTTAGGGTTTAGTGTATTAAAAATTAGGGTTTAAGATTTAGTTTTTAAGATTTAGGGTTTTGGTTTTAGGTTTTAGGGTTTAGAGTTTTTGGGTTTAATGTTTATCTTTAGGGTTTATTTTAGGTTTTAGGGTTTTGTTGTATTCATGTTTATGGTTTTAGGTTTTTGTTTTTAGGGTTTTATTTTTAGGTTTTAAGGTTTAGAATTTTAGGGTTTAATGTTTAGTTTTAGGGATTAGGGTTTTAGTGTATTAAAGATTAGGGTTTTAGTTTTTAGGGTTTAAGGTTTTGTTTTTAGGTTTTAGTGTTTAGAGTATAAGGACTTAGGGTTTAGTGTATTAAAAATTAGGGTTTAAGATTTAGTTTTTAAGATTTAGGGTTTTGGTTTTAGGTTTTAGGGTTTAGAGTTTTTGGGTTTAATGTTTATCTTTAGGGTTTATTTTAGGTTTTAGGGTTTTGTTGTATTCATGTTTATGGTTTTAGGTTTTTGTTTTTAGGGTTTTAGGTATTTTTTTTAGGGTTTAGAATTTTAGGGTTTAATGTTGAGTTTAAAGGATTAGGGTTTTAGTGTATTACAAATTAGGGTTTTAGTTTTCAGGGTTTATTGTTTTGTTTTTACGTTTTAGTGTTTAGAGTATTAGGACTTTTTGTTTAGTGTATTATAATTTAGGGTTTAAGATTTAGGTTTTAGGATTTAGGGTTTAGGGTTTTGGTTTTAGCTTTTAAGGTTTATAGTTTTTGGGTTTAATGCTTACTTTTAGGGTTTAATTTTAAGTTTTAGGGTTTTGTTGTATTCAAGTTTATGGTTTTAGGTTTTAGTTTTTAGGGTTTTTGTTTTAGGTTTTAGGGTTTAGAATTTTAGGGTTTAATGTTTAGTTTAAGGGATTAGGGTTTTAGTGTATTAAAGATTAGGTTTTTAGTTTTTAGGGTTTAGGGTTTTGTTTTTAGGTTTTAGTGTTTAGAGTATTAGGACATAGGGTTTAGTGTATTAAAATTTAGGGTTTAAGATTTAGTTTTTAAGATTTAGGGTTTAGGGTTTTGGTTTTAGGTTTTAGGGTTTAGAGTTTTTGGGTTTAATGCTTTGTTTTAGGGTTTAATTTTAGGTTTTAGGGATTTGTTGTATTCAAGTTTAGGGTTTTAGGTTTTAGTTTTTAGGGTTTAGGGTTTAGGTTGTAGGGTTTAGAATTTTAGGGTTTAATGTTTAGTTTTAAGGTTTAGGGTTTTAGTGTATTAAAGATTAGGGTTTTGGTTTTTAGGGTTTAGGGTTTTGTTTTTAGGTTTTGGTGTTTAGAGTATTAGGACTTACGGTTTAGTGAATTAAAATTTAGGGTTTAAGATTGAATTATTTTAAGGATTTAGGGTTTTAAGGTTTTGGTTTTAGCTTTTAGGGTTTATACTTTTTGGGTTTAATGCTTACTTTTAGGGTTTAATTTTAAGTTTTAGGGTTTTCTTGTATTCATGTTTAGGGTTTTAGGTTTTAGTTTTTAGGGTTTTGGTTTTAGGTTTTGGGGTTTAGAATTTTAGGATTTAATTTTTAGTTTTAGGAATTAGGGTTTTAGTGTATTAAAGATTAGAGTTTTAGTTTATAGAGTTTAGGGTTTTGTTTTTAGGTTTTAGTGTTTAGAGTATTAGGACTTAGGGTTTAGTGTATTAAAAATTAGGGTTTAAGATTTAGTTTTTAAGATTTAAGGTTTAGGGTTTTGGTTTTAGGTTTTAGGGTTTAGAGTTTTTGGGTTTAATGCTTTGTTTTAGGGATTAATTTTAGGTTTTAGGGATTTGTTGTATTCAAGTTTAGGGTTTTAGGTTTTAGTTTTTATGGTTTTGGGTTTAGGTTGTAGGGTTTAGAATTTTAGGGTTTAATGTTTAGTTTTAAGGTTTAGGGTTTTAGTGTATTAAAGATTAGGGTTTTGGTTTTTAGGGTTTAGGGTTTTGTTTTTAGGTTTTGGTGTTTAGAGTATTAGGACTTACGGTTTAGTGAATTAAAATTTAGGGTTTAAGATTGAATTATTTTAAGGATTTAGGGTTTTAAGGTTTTGGTTTTAGCTTTTAGGGTTTATACTTTTTGGGTTTAATGCTTACTTTTAGTGTTTAATTTTAAGTTTTAGGGTTTTCTTGTATTCATGTTTAGGGTTTTAGGTTTTAGTTTTTAGGGTTTTGGTTTTAGGTTTTAGGGTTTAGAATTTTAGGATTTAATTTTTAGTTTTAGGGATTAGGGTTTTAGTGTATTAAAGATTAGAGTTTTAGTTTATAGGGTTTAGGGTTTTGTTTTTAGGTTTTAGTGTTTAGAGTATTAGGACTTAGGGTTTAGTGTATTAAAAATTAGGGTTTAAGATTTAGTTTTTAAGATTTAGGGTTTAGGGTTTTGGTTTTAGGGTTTAGAGTTTTTGGGTTTAATGCTCATTTTTAGGGTTTAATTTTAGGTTTTAGGGTTTTTTTGTATTCATGTTTATGGTTTTAGGTTTTAGTTTTTAGGGTATTAGGTTATAGTTTTTAGGGTTTAGAATTTTAGGGTTTAATGTTAAGTTTTAAGAATTAGGGTTTTAGTCTATTAAAGATTAGGGTTTTAGTTTTCAGGGATTATGGTTTTGTTGTTAGGTTTTAGTGTATAGAGTATTAGGACTTTGGGTTTAGTGTATTAAAATTTAGGGTTTATGATTTAGTTTTTAGGATTTAGGGTTTAGGGTTTAGGGTTTTGGTTTTAGGTTTTATGGTTTAGAGTTTTTGGGTTTAATGCTTAGTTTTAGGTTTTAATTTTAGGTGTTAGGGTTTTGTTGTATTCAAGTTTAGGGTTTTAGGTTTTAGTTTTTAGGGTTTTGGTTTTATGTTGTAGGGTTTAGAATTTTAGGGTTTAATGTTTAGTTTTAGGGTTTAGGGTTTTAGTATATTAAACATTAGAGTTTTAGTTTTTCGGGTTTAGGGTTTTGTTTTTAGGTTTTGTTGTTTAGAGTATTAGGACTTATGGTTTAGTGTATTAAAATTTAGGGTTTAAGATTTAGTTTTTAGGATTTAGAGTTTAGGGTTTTGGTTTTAGCTTTTAGGGTTTATAGTTTTGGGGTTTAATGCTTACTTTCAGAGTTTAATTTTAAGTTTTAGGGTTTTGTTGTATTCAAGTTTAGGGTTTTAGGTTTAGGGTTTTAGGTTTTAGTTTTTAGGGTTTTGGGTTTAGGTTGTAGGGTTTAGAATTTTGGGGTTTAATGTTTAGTTTTAGGGTTTAGGGTTTTAGTGTATTAAACATTAGAGTTTTAGTTTTTAGGATTTAAGGTTTTGTTTTTAGGTTTTGGTGTATAGAGTATTAGGACTTATGGTTTAGTGTATTAAAATATAGAGTTTAAGATTTAGTTTTTAGGATTTAGGGTTTAGGGTTTTGGTTTTAGCTTTTTGGGTTTATAGTTTTTGGGTTTAATGCTTACTTTTAGAGTTTAATTTTAAGTTTTAGGGTTTTTTTGTATTCAAGTTTATTGTTTTAGGTTTTAGTTTTTAGGGTTTTATTTTTAGGTTTTAAGGTTTAGAATTTTAGGGTTTAATGTTTAGTTTTAGGGATTAGGGTTTTAGTGTATTAAAGATTAGGGTTTTAGTTTTTAGGGTTTAGGGTTTTGTTTTTAGGTTTTAGTGTTTATAGTATAAGGACTTAGGGTTTAGTGTATTAAAAATTAGGGTTTAAGATTTAGTTTTTAAGATTTAGGGTTTTGGTTTTAGGTTTTAGGGTTTAGAGTTTTTGGGTTTAATGTTTATCTTTAGGGTTTATTTTAGGTTTTAGGGTTTTGTTGTATTCATGTTTATGGTTTTAGGTTTTAGTTTTTAGGGTTTTAGGTATTTTTTTTAGGGTTTAGAATTTTAGGGTTTAATGTTGAGTTTTAAGGATTAGGGTTTTAGTGTATTACAGATTAGGGTTTTAGTTTTCAGGGTTTATTGTTTTGTTTTTACGTTTTAGTGTTTAGAGTATTAGGACTTTGGGTTTAGTGTATTATAATTTAGGGTTTAAGATTTAGGTTTTAGGATTTAGGGTTTAGGGTTTTGGTTTTAGCTTTTAGGGTTTATAGTTTTTGGGTTTAATGCTTACTTTTAGGGTTTAATTTTAAGTTTTAGGGTTTTGTTGTATTCAAGTTTATGGTTTTAGGTTTTAGTTTTTAGGGTTTTTGTTTTAGGTTTTAGGGTTTAGAATTTTAGGGTTTAATGTTTAGTTTTAGGGATTAGGGTTTTAGTGTATTAAAGATTAGGTTTTTAGTTTTTAGGGTTTAGGGTTTTGTTTTTAGGTTTTAGTGTTTAGTGTATTAGGACTTTGGGTTTAGTGTATTATAATTTAGGGTTTAAGATTTAGGTTTTAGGATTTAGGGTTTAGGGTTTTGGTTTTAGCTTTTAGGGTTTATAGTTTTTGGGTTTAATGCTTACTTTTAGGGTTTAATTTTAAGTTTTAGGGTTTTGTTGTATTCAAGTTTATGGTTTTAGGTTTTAGTTTTTAGGGTTTTTGTTTTAGGTTTTAGGGTTTAGAATTTTAGGGTTTAATGTTTAGTTTTAGGGATTAGGGTTTTAGTGTATTAAAGATTAGGGTTTTAGTTTTTAGGGTTTAGGGTTTTGTTTTTAGGTTTTAGTGTTTAGAGTATTAGGACATAGGGTTTAGTGTATTAAAATTTAGGGTTTAAGATTTAGTTTTTAAGATTTAGGGTTTAGGGTTTTGGTTTTAGGTTTTAGGGTTTAGAGTTTTTGGGTTTAATGCTTTGTTTTAGGGTTTAATTTTAGGTTTTAGGGATTTGTTGTATTCAAGTTTAGGGTTTTAGGTTTTCGTTTTTAGGGTTTTGGGTTTAGGTTGTAGGGTTTAGAATTTTAGGGTTTAATGTTTAGTTTTAAGGTTTAGGGTTTTAGTGTATTAAAGATTAGGGTTTTGGTTTTTAGGGTTTAGGGTTTTGTTTTTAGGTTTTAGTGTTTAGAGTATTAGGACTTTGGGTTTAGTGTATTATAATTTAGGGGTTAATGCTTAGCTTTTAGGATTTAGGGTTTAGGGTTTTGGTTTTAGCTTTTAGGGTTTATACTTTTTTGGGTTTAATGCTTACTTTTAGGGTTTAATTTTAAGTTTTAGGGTTTTCTTGTATTCATGTTTAGGGTTTTAGGTTTTAGTTTTTAGGGTTTTGGTTTTAGGTTTTAGGGTTTAGAATTTTAGGATTTAATTTTTAGTTTTAGGGATTAGGGTTTTAGTGTATTAAAGATTAGAGTTTTAGTTTATAGGGTTTAGGGTTTTGTTTTTAGGTTTTAGTGTTTAGAGTATTAGGACTTAGGGTTTAGTGTATTAAAAATTAGGGTTTAAGATTTAATTTTTAAGATTTAGGGTTTAGGGTTTTGGTTTTAGGGTTTAGAGTTTTTGGGTTTAATGCTCATTTTTAGGGTTTAATTTTAGGTTTTAGGGTTTTTTTGTATTCATGTTTATGGTTTTAGGTTTTAGTTTTTAGGGTATTAGGTTATAGTTTTTAGGGTTTAGAATTTTAGGGTTTAATGTTAAGTTTTAAGAATTAGGGTTTTAGTCTATTAAAGATTAGGGTTTTAGTTTTCACGGATTATGGTTTTGTTGTTAGGTTTTAGTGTATAGAGTATTAGGACTTTGGGTTTAGTGTATTAAAATTTAGGGTTTATGATTTAGTTTTTAGGATTTAGGGTTTAGGGTTTAGGGTTTTGGTTTTAGGTTTTATGGTTTAGAGTTTTTGGGTTTAATGCTTAGTTTTAGGTTTTAATTTTAGGTGTTAGGGTTTTGTTGTATTCAAGTTTAGGGTTTTAGGTTTTAGTTTTTAGGGTTTTGGTTTTATGTTGTAGGGTTTAGAATTTTAGGGTTTAATGTTTAGTTTTAGGGTTTAGGGTTTTAGTATATTAAACATTAGAGTTTTAGTTTTTAGGGTTTAGGGTTTTGTTTTTTGGTTTTGTTGTTTAGAGTATTAGGACTTATGGTTTAGTGTATTAAAATTTAGGGTTTAAGATTTAGTTTTTAGGATTTAGGGTTTAGGGTTTTGGTTTTAGCTTTTAGGGTTTATAGTTTTGGGGTTTAATGCTTACTTTCAGAGTTTAATTTTAAGTTTTAGGGTTTTGTTGTATTCAAGTTTAGGGTTTTAGGTTTAGGGTTTTAGGTTTTAGTTTTTAGGGTTTTGGGTTTAGGTTGTAGGGTTTAGAATTTTGGGGTTTAATGTTTAGTTTTAGGGTTTAGGGTTTTAGTGTATTAAACATTATAATTTTAGTTTTTAGGATTTAAGGTTTTGTTTTTATGTTTTGGTGTATAGAGTATTAGGACTTATGGTTTAGTGTATTAAAATATAGAGTTTAAGATTTAGTTTTTAGGATTTAGGGTTTAGGGTTTTGGTTTTAGCTTTTTGGGTTTATAGTTTTTGGGTTTAATGCTTACTTTTAGGGTTTAATTTTAAGTTTTAGGGTTTTTTTGTATTCAAGTTTATGGTTTTAGGTTTTAGTTTTTAGGGTTTTATTTTTAGGTTTTAAGGTTTAGAATTTTAGGGTTTAATGTTTAGTTTTAGGGATTATGGTTTTAGTGTATTAAAGATTAGGGTTTTAGTTTTTAGGGTTTAGGGTTTTGTTTTTAGGTTTTAGTGTTTATAGTATAAGGACTTAGGGTTTAGTGTATTAAAAATTAGGGTTTAAGATTTAGTTTTTAAGATTTTGGGTTTTGGTTTTAGGTTTTAGGGTTTAGAGTTTTTGGGTTTAATGTTTATCTTTAGGGTTTATTTTAGGTTTTAGGGTTTTGTTGTATTCATGTTTATGGTTTTAGGTTTTAGTTTTTAGGGTTTTAGGTATTTTTTTTAGGGTTTAGAATTTTAGGGTTTAATGTTGAGTTTTAAGGATTAGGGTTTTAGTGTATTACAAATTAGGGTTTTAGTTTTCAGGGTTTATTGTTTTGTTTTTACGTTTTAGTGTTTAGAGTATTAGGACTTTTTGTTTAGTGTATTATAATATAGGGTTTAAGATTTAGGTTTTAGGATTTAGGGTTTAGGGTTTTGGTTTTAGCTTTTAAGGTTTATAGTTTTTGGGTTTAATGCTTACTTTTAGGGTTTAATTTTAAGTTTTAGGGTTTTGTTGTATTCAAGTTTATGGTTTTAGGTTTTAGTTTTTAGGGTTTTTGTTTTAGGTTTTAGGGTTTAGAATTTTAAGGTTTAATGTTTAGTTTTAGGGATTAGGGTTTTAGTGTATTAAAGATTAGGGTTTTAGTTTTTAGGGTTTAGGGTTTTGTTTTTAGGTTTTAGTGTTTAGAGTATTAGGACATAGGGTTTAGTGTATTAAAATTTAGGGTTTAAGATTTAGTTTTTAAGATTTAGGGTTTAGGGTTTTGGTTTTAGGTTTTAGGGTTTAGAGTTTTTGGGTTTAATGCTTTGTTTTAGGGTTTAATTTTAGGTTTTAGGGATTTGTTGTATTCAAGTTTAGGGTTTTAGGTTTTCGTTTTTAGGGTTTTGGGTTTAGGTTGTAGGGTTTAGAATTTTAGGGTTTAATGTTTAGTTTTAAGGTTTAGGGTTTTAGTGTATTAAAGATTAGGGTTTTGGTTTTTAGGGTTTAGGGTTTTGTTTTTAGGTTTTAGTGTTTAGAGTATTAGGACTTTGGGTTTAGTGTATTATAATTTAGGGGTTAATGCTTAGCTTTTAGGATTTAGGGTTTAGGGTTTTGGTTTTAGCTTTTAGGGTTTATACTTTTTTGGGTTTAATGCTTACTTTTAGGGTTTAATTTTAAGTTTTAGGGTTTTCTTGTATTCATGTTTAGGGTTTTAGGTTTTAGTTTTTAGGGTTTTGGTTTTAGGTTTTAGGGTTTAGAATTTTAGGATTTAATTTTTAGTTTTAGGGATTAGGGTTTTAGTGTATTAAAGATTAGAGTTTTAGTTTATAGGGTTTAGGGTTTTGTTTTTAGGTTTTAGTGTTTAGAGTATTAGGACTTAGGGTTTAGTGTATTAAAAATTAGGGTTTAAGATTTAATTTTTAAGATTTAGGGTTTAGGGTTTTGGTTTTAGGGTTTAGAGTTTTTGGGTTTAATGCTCATTTTTAGGGTTTAATTTTAGGTTTTAGGGTTTTTTTGTATTCATGTTTATGGTTTTAGGTTTTAGTTTTTAGGGTATTAGGTTATAGTTTTTAGGGTTTAGAATTTTAGGGTTTAATGTTAAGTTTTAAGAATTAGGGTTTTAGTCTATTAAAGATTAGGGTTTTAGTTTTCACGGATTATGGTTTTGTTGTTAGGTTTTAGTGTATAGAGTATTAGGACTTTGGGTTTAGTGTATTAAAATTTAGGGTTTATGATTTAGTTTTTAGGATTTAGGGTTTAGGGTTTAGGGTTTTGGTTTTAGGTTTTATGGTTTAGAGTTTTTGGGTTTAATGCTTAGTTTTAGGTTTTAATTTTAGGTGTTAGGGTTTTGTTGTATTCAAGTTTAGGGTTTTAGGTTTTAGTTTTTAGGGTTTTGGTTTTATGTTGTAGGGTTTAGAATTTTAGGGTTTAATGTTTAGTTTTAGGGTTTAGGGTTTTAGTATATTAAACATTAGAGTTTTAGTTTTTAGGGTTTAGGGTTTTGTTTTTTGGTTTTGTTGTTTAGAGTATTAGGACTTATGGTTTAGTGTATTAAAATTTAGGGTTTAAGATTTAGTTTTTAGGATTTAGGGTTTAGGGTTTTGGTTTTAGCTTTTAGGGTTTATAGTTTTGGGGTTTAATGCTTACTTTCAGAGTTTAATTTTAAGTTTTAGGGTTTTGTTGTATTCAAGTTTAGGGTTTTAGGTTTAGGGTTTTAGGTTTTAGTTTTTAGGGTTTTGGGTTTAGGTTGTAGGATTTAGAATTTTGGGGTTTAATGTTTAGTTTTAGGGTTTAGGGTTTTAGTGTATTAAACATTATAGTTTTAGTTTTTAGGATTTAAGGTTTTGTTTTTATGTTTTGGTGTATAGAGTATTAGGACTTATGGTTTAGTGTATTAAAATATAGAGTTTAAGATTTAGTTTTTAGGATTTAGGGTTTAGGGTTTTGGTTTTAGCTTTTTGGGTTTATAGTTTTTGGGTTTAATGCTTACTTTTAGGGTTTAATTTTAAGTTTTAGGGTTTTTTTGTATTCAAGTTTATGGTTTTAGGTTTTAGTTTTTAGGGTTTTATTTTTAGGTTTTAAGGTTTAGAATTTTAGGGTTTAATGTTTAGTTTTAGGGATTATGGTTTTAGTGTATTAAAGATTAGGGTTTTAGTTTTTAGGGTTTAGGGTTTTGTTTTTAGGTTTTAGTGTTTATAGTATAAGGACTTAGGGTTTAGTGTATTAAAAATTAGGGTTTAAGATTTAGTTTTTAAGATTTAGGGTTTTGGTTTTAGGTTTTAGGGTTTAGAGTTTTTGGGTTTAATGTTTATCTTTAGGGTTTATTTTAGGTTTTAGGGTTTTGTTGTATTCATGTTTATGGTTTTAGGTTTTAGTTTTTAGGGTTTTAGGTATTTTTTTTAGGGTTTAATGTTGAGTTTTAAGGATTAGGGTTTTAGTGTATTACAAATTAGGGTTTTAGTTTTCAGGGTTTATTGTTTTGTTTTTACGTTTTAGTGTTTAGAGTATTAGGACTTTGGGTTTAGTGTATTATAATTTAGGGTTTAAGATTTAGGTTTTAGGATTTAGGGTTTAGGGTTTTGGTTTTAGCTTTTAGGGTTTATAGTTTTTGGGTTTAATGCTTACTTTTAGGGTTTAATTTTAAGTTTTAGGGTTTTGTTGTATTCAAGTTTATGGTTTTAGGTTTTAGTTTTTAGGGTTTTTGTTTTAGGTTTTAGGGTTTAGAATTTTAGGGTTTAATGTTTAGTTTTAGGGATTAGGGTTTTAGTGTATTAAAGATTAGGTTTTTAGTTTTTAGGGTTTAGGGTTTTGTTTTTAGGTTTTAGTGTTTAGTGTATTAGGACTTTGGGTTTAGTGTATTACAATTTAGGGTTTAAGATTTAGGTTTTAGGATTTAGGGTTTAGGGTTTTGGTTTTAGCTTTTAGGGTTTATAGTTTTTGGGTTTAATGCTTACTTTTAGGGTTTAATTTTAAGTTTTAGGGTTTTGTTGTATTCAAGTTTATGGTTTTAGGTTTTAGTTTTTAGGGTTTTTGTTTTAGGTTTTAGGGTTTAGAATTTTAGGGTTTAATGTTTAGTTTTAGGGATTAGGGTTTTAATGTATTAAAGATTAGGGTTTTAGTTTTTAGGGTTTAGGGTTTTGTTTTTAGGTTTTAGTGTTTAGAGTATTAGGACATAGGGTTTAGTGTATTAAAATTTAGGGTTTAAGATTTAGTTTTTAAGATTTAGGGTTTAGGGTTTTGGTTTTAGGTTTTAGGGTTTAGAGTTTTTGGGTTTAATGCTTTGTTTTAGGGTTTAATTTTAGGTTTTAGGGATTTGTTGTATTCAAGTTTAGGGTTTTAGGTTTTCGTTTTTAGGGTTTTGGGT
The DNA here is from genome assembly GCA_954870475.1 of Euphrasia confusa. Lineage (NCBI taxonomy): Eukaryota > Viridiplantae > Streptophyta > Magnoliopsida > Lamiales > Orobanchaceae > Euphrasia > Euphrasia confusa. The sequence continues at coordinate 20,999,892 of OX940956.1, forward strand.
TTAGGTTGTAGGGTTTAGAATTTTAGGGTTTAATGTTTAGTTTTAAGGTTTAGGGTTTTAGTGTATTAAAGATTAGGGTTTTGGTTTTTAGGGTTTAGGGTTTTGTTTTTAGGTTTTAGTGTTTAGAGTATTAGGACTTTGGGTTTAGTGTATTATAATTTAGGGTTTAATGCTTAGCTTTTAGGATTTAGGGTTTAGGGTTTTGGTTTTAGCTTTTAGGGTTTATACTTTTTGGGTTTAATGCTTACTTTTAGGGTTTAATTTTAAGTTTTAGGGTTTTCTTGTATTCATGTTTAGGGTTTTAGGTTTTAGTTTTTAGGGTTTTGGTTTTAGGTTTTAGGGTTTAGAATTTTAGGATTTAATTTTTAGTTTTAGGGATTAGGGTTTTAGTGTATTAAAGATTAGAGTTTTAGTTTATAGGGTTTAGGGTTTTGTTTTTAGGTTTTAGTGTTTAGAGTATTAGGACTTAGGGTTTAGTGTATTAAAAATTAGGGTTTAAGATTTAGTTTTTAAGATTTAGGGTTTTGGTTTTAGGGTTTAGAGTTTTTGGGTTTAATGCTCATTTTTAGGGTTTAATTTTAGGTTTTAGGGTTTTTTTGTATTCATGTTTATGGTTTTAGGTTTTAGTTTTTAGGGTATTAGGTTATAGTTTTTAGGGTTTAGAATTTTAGGGTTTAATGTTAAGTTTTAAGAATTAGGGTTTTAGTCTATTAAAGATTAGGGTTTTAGTTTTCAGGGATTATGGTTTTGTTGTTAGGTTTTAGTGTATAGAGTATTAGGACTTTGGGTTTAGTGTATTAAAATTTAGGGTTTATGATTTAGTTTTTAGGATTTAGGGTTTAGGGTTTAGGGTTTTGGTTTTAGGTTTTATGGTTTAGAGTTTTTGGGTTTAATGCTTAGTTTTAGGTTTTAATTTTAGGTGTTAGGGTTTTGTTGTATTCAAGTTTAGGGTTTTAGGTTTTAGTTTTTAGGGTTTTGGTTTTATGTTGTAGGGTTTAGAATTTTAGGGTTTAATGTTTAGTTTTAGGGTTTAGGGTTTTAGTATATTAAACATTAGAGTTTTAGTTTTTAGGGTTTAGGGTTTTGTTTTTTGGTTTTGTTGTTTAGAGTATTAGGACTTATGGTTTAGTGTATTAAAATTTAGGGTTTAAGATTTAGTTTTTAGGATTTAGGGTTTAGGGTTTTGGTTTTAGCTTTTAGGGTTTATAGTTTTGGGGTTTAATGCTTACTTTCAGAGTTTAATTTTAAGTTTTAGGGTTTTGTTGTATTCAAGTTTAGGGTTTTAGGTTTAGGGTTTTAGGTTTTAGTTTTTAGGGTTTTGGGTTTAGGTTGTAGGGTTTAGAATTTTGGGGTTTAATGTTTAGTTTTAGGGTTTAGGGTTTTAGTGTATTAAACATTATAATTTTAGTTTTTAGGATTTAAGGTTTTGTTTTTATGTTTTGGTGTATAGAGTATTAGGACTTATGGTTTAGTGTATTAAAATATAGAGTTTAAGATTTAGTTTTTAGGATTTAGGGTTTAGGGTTTTGGTTTTAGCTTTTTGGGTTTATAGTTTTTGGGTTTAATGCTTACTTTTAGGGTTTAATTTTAAGTTTTAGGGTTTTTTTGTATTCAAGTTTATGGTTTTAGGTTTTAGTTTTTAGGGTTTTATTTTTAGGTTTTAAGGTTTAGAATTTTAGGGTTTAATGTTTAGTTTTAGGGATTATGGTTTTAGTGTATTAAAGATTAGGGTTTTAGTTTTTAGGGTTTAGGGTTTTGTTTTTAGGTTTTAGTGTTTATAGTATAAGGACTTAGGGTTTAGTGTATTAAAAATTAGGGTTTAAGATTTAGTTTTTAAGATTTTGGGTTTTGGTTTTAGGTTTTAGGGTTTAGAGTTTTTGGGTTTAATGTTTATCTTTAGGGTTTATTTTAGGTTTTAGGGTTTTGTTGTATTCATGTTTATGGTTTTAGGTTTTAGTTTTTAGGGTTTTAGGTATTTTTTTTAGGGTTTAGAATTTTAGGGTTTAATGTTGAGTTTTAAGGATTAGGGTTTTAGTGTATTACAAATTAGGGTTTTAGTTTTCAGGGTTTATTGTTTTGTTTTTACGTTTTAGTGTTTAGAGTATTAGGACTTTTTGTTTAGTGTATTATAATATAGGGTTTAAGATTTAGGTTTTAGGATTTAGGGTTTAGGGTTTTGGTTTTAGCTTTTAAGGTTTATAGTTTTTGGGTTTAATGCTTACTTTTAGGGTTTAATTTTAAGTTTTAGGGTTTTGTTGTATTCAAGTTTATGGTTTTAGGTTTTAGTTTTTAGGGTTTTTGTTTTAGGTTTTAGGGTTTAGAATTTTAAGGTTTAATGTTTAGTTTTAGGGATTAGGGTTTTAGTGTATTAAAGATTAGGGTTTTAGTTTTTAGGGTTTAGGGTTTTGTTTTTAGGTTTTAGTGTTTAGAGTATTAGGACATAGGGTTTAGTGTATTAAAATTTAGGGTTTAAGATTTAGTTTTTAAGATTTAGGGTTTAGGGTTTTGGTTTTAGGTTTTAGGGTTTAGAGTTTTTGGGTTTAATGCTTTGTTTTAGGGTTTAATTTTAGGTTTTAGGGATTTGTTGTATTCAAGTTTAGGGTTTTAGGTTTTCGTTTTAAGGGTTTTGGGTTTAGGTTGTAGGGTTTAGAATTTTAGGGTTTAATGTTTAGTTTTAAGGTTTAGGGTTTTAGTGTATTAAAGATTAGGGTTTTGGTTTTTAGGGTTTAGGGTTTTGTTTTTAGGTTTTAGTGTTTAGAGTATTAGGACTTTGGGTTTAGTGTATTATAATTTAGGGGTTAATGCTTAGCTTTTAGGATTTAGGGTTTAGGGTTTTGGTTTTAGCTTTTAGGGTTTATACTTTTTTGGGTTTAATGCTTACTTTTAGGGTTTAATTTTAAGTTTTAGGGTTTTCTTGTATTCATGTTTAGGGTTTTAGGTTTTAGTGTTTAGGGTTTTGGTTTTAGGTTTTAGGGTTTAGAATTTTAGGATTTAATTTTTAGTTTTAGGGATTAGGGTTTTAGTGTATTAAAGATTAGAGTTTTAGTTTATAGGGTTTAGGGTTTTGTTTTTAGGTTTTAGTGTTTAGAGTATTAGGACTTAGGGTTTAGTGTATTAAAAATTAGGGTTTAAGATTTAGTTTTTAAGATTTAGGGTTTAGGGTTTTGGTTTTAGGGTTTAGAGTTTTTGGGTTTAATGCTCATTTTTAGGGTTTAATTTTAGGTTTTAGGGTTTTTTTGTATTCATGTTTATGGTTTTAGGTTTTAGTTTTTAGGGTATTAGGTTATAGTTTTTAGGGTTTAGAATTTTAGGGTTTAATGTTAAGTTTTAAGAATTAGGGTTTTAGTCTATTAAAGATTAGGGTTTTAGTTTTCAGGGATTATGGTTTTGTTGTTAGGTTTTAGTGTATAGAGTATTAGGACTTTGGGTTTAGTGTATTAAAATTTAGGGTTTATGATTTAGTTTTTAGGATTTAGGGTTTAGGGTTTAGGGTTTTGGTTTTAGGTTTTATGGTTTAGAGTTTTTGGGTTTAATGCTTAGTTTTAGGTTTTAATTTTAGGTGTTAGGGTTTTGTTGTATTCAAGTTTAGGGTTTTAGGTTTTAGTTTTTAGGGTTTTGGTTTTATGTTGTAGGGTTTAGAATTTTAGGGTTTAATGTTTAGTTTTAGGGTTTAGGGTTTTAGTATATTAAACATTAGAGTTTTAGTTTTTAGGGTTTAGGGTTTTGTTTTTTGGTTTTGTTGTTTAGAGTATTAGGACTTATGGTTTAGTGTATTAAAATTTAGGGTTTAAGATTTAGTTTTTAGGATTTAGGGTTTAGGGTTTTGGTTTTAGCTTTTAGGGTTTATAGTTTTGGGGTTTAATGCTTACTTTCAGAGTTTAATTTTAAGTTTTAGGGTTTTGTTGTATTCAAGTTTAGGGTTTTAGGTTTAGGGTTTTAGGTTTTAGTTTTTAGGGTTTTGGGTTTAGGTTGTAGGGTTTAGAATTTTGGGGTTTAATGTTTAGTTTTAGGGTTTAGGGTTTTAGTGTATTAAACATTATAGTTTTAGTTTTTAGGATTTAAGGTTTTGTTTTTATGTTTTGGTGTATAGAGTATTAGGACTTATGGTTTAGTGTATTAAAATATAGAGTTTAAGATTTAGTTTTTAGGATTTAGGGTTTAGGGTTTTGGTTTTAGCTTTTTGGGTTTATAGTTTTTGGGTTTAATGCTTACTTTTAGGGTTTAATTTTAAGTTTTAGGGTTTTTTTGTATTCAAGTTTATGGTTTTAGGTTTTAGTTTTTAGGGTTTTATTTTTAGGTTTTAAGGTTTAGAATTTTAGGGTTTAATGTTTAGTTTTAGGGATTATGGTTTTAGTGTATTAAAGATTAAGGTTTTAGTTTTTAGTTTTTAGGGTTTTGTTTTTAGGTTTTAGTGTTTATAGTATAAGGACTTAGGGTTTAGTGTATTAAAAATTAGGGTTTAAGATTTAGTTTTTAAGATTTAGGGTTTAGGGTTTTGGTTTTAGCTTTTAGGGTTTATAGTTTTTGGGTTTAATGCTTACTTTTAGGGTTTAATTTTAAGTTTTAGGGTTTTGTTGTATTCAAGTTTATGGTTTTAGGTTTTAGTTTTTAGGGTTTTTGTTTTAGGTTTTAGGGTTTAGAATTTTAGGGTTTAATGTTTAGTTTTAGGGATTAGGGTTTTAGTGTATTAAAGATTAGGGTTTTAGTTTTTAAGGTTTAGGGTTTTGTTTTTAGGTTTTAGTGTTTAGAGTATTAGGACATAGGGTTTAGTGTATTAAAATTTAGGGTTTAAGATTTAATTTTTAAGATTTAGGGTTTAGGGTTTTGGTTTTAGGTTTTAGGGTTTAGAGTTTTTGGGTTTAATGCTTTGTTTTAGGGTTTAATTTTAGGTTTTAGGGTTTTTTTGTATTCATGTTTATGGTTTTAGGTTTTAGTTTTTAGGGTTTTATTTTTAGGTTTTAAGGTTTAGAATTTTAGGGTTTAATGTTTAGTTTTAGGGATTAGGGTTTTAGTGTATTAAAGATTAGGGTTTTAGTTTTTAGGGTTTAAGGTTTTGTTTTTAGGTTTTAGTGTTTATAGTATAAGGACTTAGGGTTTAGTGTATTAAAAATTAGGGTTTAAGATTTAGTTTTTAAGATTTAGGGTTTTGGTTTTAGGTTTTAGGGTTTAGAGTTTTTGGGTTTAATGCTTATCTTTAGGGTTTATTTTAGGTTTTAGGGTTTTGTTGTATTCATGTTTATGGTTTTAGGTTTTAGTTTTTAGGGTTTTAGGTATTTTTTTTAGGGTTTAGAATTTTAGGGTTTAATGTTGAGTTTTAAGGATTAGGGTTTTAGTGTATTACAGATTAGGGTTTTAGTTTTCAGGGTTTATTGTTTTGTTTTTACGTTTTAGTGTTTAGAGTATTAGGACTTTGGGTTTAGTGTATTATAATTTAGGGTTTAAGATTTAGGTTTTAGGATTTAGGGTTTAGGGTTTTGGTTTTAGCTTTTAGGGTTTATAGTTTTTGGGTTTAATGCTTACTTTTAGGGTTTAATTTTAAGTTTTAGGGTTTTGTTGTATTCAAGTTTATGGTTTTAGGTTTTAGTTTTTAGGGTTTTTGTTTTAGGTTTTAGGGTTTAGAATTTTAGGGTTTAATGTTTAGTTTTAGGGATTAGGGTTTTAGTGTATTAAAGATTAGGTTTTTAGTTTTTAGGGTTTAGGGTTTTGTTTTTAGGTTTTAGTGTTTAGTGTATTAGGACTTTGGGTTTAGTGTATTATAATTTAGGGTTTAAGATTTAGGTTTTAGGATTTAGGGTTTAGGGTTTTGGTTTTAGCTTTTAGGGTTTATAGTTTTTGGGTTTAATGCTTACTTTTAGGGTTTAATTTTAAGTTTTAGGGTTTTGTTGTATTCAAGTTTATGGTTTTAGCTTTTAGTTTTTAGGGTTTTTGTTTTAGGTTTTAGGGTTTAGAATTTTAGGGTTTAATGTTTAGTTTTAGGGATTAGGGTTTTAGTGTATTAAAGATTAGGGTTTTAGTTTTTAAGGTTTAGGGTTTTGTTTTTAGGTTTTAGTGTTTAGAGTATTAGGACATAGGGTTTAGTGTATTAAAATTTAGGGTTTAAGATTTAGTTTTTAAGATTTAGGGTTTAGGGTTTTGGTTTTAGGTTTTAGGGTTTAGAGTTTTTGGGTTTAATGCTTTGTTTTAGGGTTTAATTTTAGGTTTTAGGGTTTTTTTGTATTCATGTTTATGGTTTTAGGTTTTAGTTTTTAGGGTTTTATTTTTAGGTTTTAAGGTTTAGAATTTTAGGGTTTAATGTTTAGTTTTAGGGATTAGGGTTTTAGTGTATTAAAGATTAGGGTTTTAGTTTTTAGGGTTTAAGGTTTTGTTTTTAGGTTTTAGTGTTTAGAGTATAAGGACTTAGGGTTTAGTGTATTAAAAATTAGGGTTTAAGATTTAGTTTTTAAGATTTAGGGTTTTGGTTTTAGGTTTTAGGGTTTAGAGTTTTTGGGTTTAATGTTTATCTTTAGGGTTTATTTTAGGTTTTAGGGTTTTGTTGTATTCATGTTTATGGTTTTAGGTTTTTGTTTTTAGGGTTTTAGGTATTTTTTTTAGGGTTTAGAATTTTAGGGTTTAATGTTGAGTTTAAAGGATTAGGGTTTTAGTGTATTACAAATTAGGGTTTTAGTTTTCAGGGTTTATTGTTTTGTTTTTACGTTTTAGTGTTTAGAGTATTAGGACTTTTTGTTTAGTGTATTATAATTTAGGGTTTAAGATTTAGGTTTTAGGATTTAGGGTTTAGGGTTTTGGTTTTAGCTTTTAAGGTTTATAGTTTTTGGGTTTAATGCTTACTTTTAGGGTTTAATTTTAAGTTTTAGGGTTTTGTTGTATTCAAGTTTATGGTTTTAGGTTTTAGTTTTTAGGGTTTTTGTTTTAGGTTTTAGGGTTTAGAATTTTAGGGTTTAATGTTTAGTTTAAGGGATTAGGGTTTTAGTGTATTAAAGATTAGGTTTTTAGTTTTTAGGGTTTAGGGTTTTGTTTTTAGGTTTTAGTGTTTAGAGTATTAGGACATAGGGTTTAGTGTATTAAAATTTAGGGTTTAAGATTTAGTTTTTAAGATTTAGGGTTTAGGGTTTTGGTTTTAGGTTTTAGGGTTTAGAGTTTTTGGGTTTAATGCTTTGTTTTAGGGTTTAATTTTAGGTTTTAGGGATTTGTTGTATTCAAGTTTAGGGTTTTAGGTTTTAGTTTTTAGGGTTTAGGGTTTAGGTTGTAGGGTTTAGAATTTTAGGGTTTAATGTTTAGTTTTAAGGTTTAGGGTTTTAGTGTATTAAAGATTAGGGTTTTGGTTTTTAGGGTTTAGGGTTTTGTTTTTAGGTTTTGGTGTTTAGAGTATTAGGACTTACGGTTTAGTGAATTAAAATTTAGGGTTTAAGATTGAATTATTTTAAGGATTTAGGGTTTTAAGGTTTTGGTTTTAGCTTTTAGGGTTTATACTTTTTGGGTTTAATGCTTACTTTTAGGGTTTAATTTTAAGTTTTAGGGTTTTCTTGTATTCATGTTTAGGGTTTTAGGTTTTAGTTTTTAGGGTTTTGGTTTTAGGTTTTGGGGTTTAGAATTTTAGGATTTAATTTTTAGTTTTAGGAATTAGGGGTTTAGTGTATTAAAGATTAGAGTTTTAGTTTATAGGGTTTAGGGTTTTGTTTTTAGGTTTTAGTGTTTAGAGTATTAGGACTTAGGGTTTAGTGTATTAAAAATTAGGGTTTAAGATTTAGTTTTTAAGATTTAGGGTTTAGGGTTTTGGTTTTAGGTTTTAGGGTTTAGAGTTTTTGGGTTTAATGCTTTGTTTTAGGGATTAATTTTAGGTTTTAGAGATTTGTTGTATTCAAGTTTAGGGTTTTAGGTTTTAGTTTTTATGGTTTTGGGTTTAGGTTGTAGGGTTTAGAATTTTAGGGTTTAATGTTTAGTTTTAAGGTTTAGGGTTTTAGTGTATTAAAGATTAGGGTTTTGGTTTTTAGGGTTTAGGGTTTTGTTTTTAGGTTTTGGTGTTTAGAGTATTAGGACTTACGGTTTAGTGAATTAAAATTTAGGGTTTAAGATTGAATTATTTTAAGGATTTAGGGTTTTAAGGTTTTGGTTTTAGCTTTTAGGGTTTATACTTTTTGGGTTTAATGCTTACTTTTAGTGTTTAATTTTAAGTTTTAGGGTTTTCTTGTATTCATGTTTAGGGTTTTAGGTTTTAGTTTTTAGGGTTTTGGTTTTAGGTTTTAGGGTTTAGAATTTTAGGATTTAATTTTTAGTTTTAGGGATTAGGGTTTTAGTGTATTAAAGATTAGAGTTTTAGTTTATAGGGTTTAGGGTTTTGTTTTTAGGTTTTAGTGTTTAGAGTATTAGGACTTAGGGTTTAGTGTATTAAAAATTAGGGTTTAAGATTTAGTTTTTAAGATTTAGGGTTTAGGGTTTTGGTTTTAGGGTTTATAGTTTTTGGGTTTAATGCTCATTTTTAGGGTTTAATTTTAGGTTTTAGGGTTTTTTTGTATTCATGTTTATGGTTTTAGGTTTTAGTTTTTAGGGTATTAGGTTATAGTTTTTAGGGTTTAGAATTTTAGGGTTTAATGTTAAGTTTTAAGAATTAGGGTTTTAGTCTATTAAAGATTAGGGTTTTAGTTTTCAGGGATTATGGTTTTGTTGTTAGGTTTTAGTGTATAGAGTATTAGGACTTTGGGTTTAGTGTATTAAAATTTAGGGTTTATGATTTAGTTTTTAGGATTTAGGGTTTAGGGTTTAGGGTTTTGGTTTTAGGTTTTATGGTTTAGAGTTTTTGGGTTTAATGCTTAGTTTTAGGTTTTAATTTTAGGTGTTAGGGTTTTGTTGTATTCAAGTTTAGGGTTTTAGGTTTTAGTTTTTAGGGTTTTGGTTTTATGTTGTAGGGTTTAGAATTTTAGGGTTTAATGTTTAGTTTTAGGGTTTAGGGTTTTAGTATATTAAACATTAGAGTTTTAGTTTTTCGGGTTTAGGGTTTTGTTTTTAGGTTTTGTTGTTTAGAGTATTAGGACTTATGGTTTAGTGTATTAAAATTTAGGGTTTAAGATTTAGTTTTTAGGATTTAGAGTTTAGGGTTTTGGTTTTAGCTTTTAGGGTTTATAGTTTTGGGGTTTAATGCTTACTTTCAGAGTTTAATTTTAAGTTTTAGGGTTTTGTTGTATTCAAGTTTAGGGTTTTAGGTTTAGGGTTTTAGGTTTTAGTTTTTAGGGTTTTGGGTTTAGGTTGTAGGGTTTAGAATTTTGGGGTTTAATGTTTAGTTTTAGGGTTTAGGGTTTTAGTGTATTAAACATTAGAGTTTTAGTTTTTAGGATTTAAGGTTTTGTTTTTAGGTTTTGGTGTATAGAGTATTAGGACTTATGGTTTAGTGTATTAAAATATAGAGTTTAAGATTTAGTTTTTAGGATTTAGGGTTTAGGGTTTTGGTTTTAGCTTTTTGGGTTTATAGTTTTTGGGTTTAATGCTTACTTTTAGAGTTTAATTTTAAGTTTTAGGGTTTTTTTGTATTCAAGTTTATTGTTTTAGGTTTTAGTTTTTAGGGTTTTATTTTTAGGTTTTAAGGTTTAGAATTTTAGGGTTTAATGTTTAGTTTTAGGGATTAGGGTTTTAGTGTATTAAAGATTAGGGTTTTAGTTTTTAGGGTTTAGGGTTTTGTTTTTAGGTTTTAGTGTTTATAGTATAAGGACTTAGGGTTTAGTGTATTAAAAATTAGGGTTTAAGATTTAGTTTTTAAGATTTAGGGTTTTGGTTTTAGGTTTTAGGGTTTAGAGTTTTTGGGTTTAATGTTTATCTTTAGGGTTTATTTTAGGTTTTAGGGTTTTGTTGTATTCATGTTTATGGTTTTAGGTTTTAGTTTTTAGGGTTTTAGGTATTTTTTTTAGGGTTTAGAATTTTAGGGTTTAATGTTGAGTTTTAAGGATTAGGGTTTTAGTGTATTACAGATTAGGGTTTTAGTTTTCAGGGTTTATTGTTTTGTTTTTACGTTTTAGTGTTTAGAGTATTAGGACTTTGGGTTTAGTGTATTATAATTTAGGGTTTAAGATTTAGGTTTTAGGATTTAGGGTTTAGGGTTTTGGTTTTAGCTTTTAGGGTTTATAGTTTTTGGGTTTAATGCTTACTTTTAGGGTTTAATTTTAAGTTTTAGGGTTTTGTTGTATTCAAGTTTATGGTTTTAGGTTTTAGTTTTTAGGGTTTTTGTTTTAGGTTTTAGGGTTTAGAATTTTAGGGTTTAATGTTTAGTTTTAGGGATTAGGGTTTTAGTGTATTAAAGATTAGGTTTTTAGTTTTTAGGGTTTAGGGTTTTGTTTTTAGGTTTTAGTGTTTAGTGTATTAGGACTTTGGGTTTAGTGTATTATAATTTAGGGTTTAAGATTTAGGTTTTAGGATTTAGGGTTTAGGGTTTTGGTTTTAGCTTTTAGGGTTTATAGTTTTTGGGTTTAATGCTTACTTTTAGGGTTTAATTTTAAGTTTTAGGGTTTTGTTGTATTCAAGTTTATGGTTTTAGGTTTTAGTTTTTAGGGTTTTTGTTTTAGGTTTTAGGGTTTAGAATTTTAGGGTTTAATGTTTAGTTTTAGGGATTAGGGTTTTAGTGTATTAAAGATTAGGGTTTTAGTTTTTAGGGTTTAGGGTTTTGTTTTTAGGTTTTAGTGTTTAGAGTATTAGGACATAGGGTTTAGTGTATTAAAATTTAGGGTTTAAGATTTAGTTTTTAAGATTTAGGGTTTAGGGTTTTGGTTTTAGGTTTTAGGGTTTAGAGTTTTTGGGTTTAATGCTTTGTTTTAGGGTTTAATTTTAGGTTTTAGGGATTTGTTGTATTCAAGTTTAGGGTTTTAGGTTTTCGTTTTTAGGGTTTTGGGTTTAGGTTGTAGGGTTTAGAATTTTAGGGTTTAATGTTTAGTTTTAAGGTTTAGGGTTTTAGTGTATTAAAGATTAGGGTTTTGGTTTTTAGGGTTTAGGGTTTTGTTTTTAGGTTTTAGTGTTTAGAGTATTAGGACTTTGGGTTTAGTGTATTATAATTTAGGGGTTAATGCTTAGCTTTTAGGATTTAGGGTTTAGGGTTTTGGTTTTAGCTTTTAGGGTTTATACTTTTTGGGTTTAATGCTTACTTTTAGGGTTTAATTTTAAGTTTTAGGGTTTTCTTGTATTCATGTTTAGGGTTTTAGGTTTTAGTTTTTAGGGTTTTGGTTTTAGGTTTTAGGGTTTAGAATTTTAGGATTTAATTTTTAGTTTTAGGGATTAGGGTTTTAGTGTATTAAAGATTAGAGTTTTAGTTTATAGGGTTTAGGGTTTTGTTTTTAGGTTTTAGTGTTTAGAGTATTAGGACTTAGGGTTTAGTGTATTAAAAATTAGGGTTTAAGATTTAGTTTTTAAGATTTAGGGTTTAGGGTTTTGGTTTTAGGGTTTAGAGTTTTTGGGTTTAATGCTCATTTTTAGGGTTTAATTTTAGGTTTTAGGGTTTTTTTGTATTCATGTTTATGGTTTTAGGTTTTAGTTTTTAGGGTATTAGGTTATAGTTTTTAGGGTTTAGAATTTTAGGGTTTAATGTTAAGTTTTAAGAATTAGGGTTTTAGTCTATTAAAGATTAGGGTTTTAGTTTTCAGGGATTATGGTTTTGTTGTTAGGTTTTAGTGTATAGAGTATTAGGACTTTGGGTTTAGTGTATTAAAATTTAGGGTTTATGATTTAGTTTTTAGGATTTAGGGTTTAGGGTTTAGGGTTTTGGTTTTAGGTTTTATGGTTTAGAGTTTTTGGGTTTAATGCTTAGTTTTAGGTTTTAATTTTAGGTGTTAGGGTTTTGTTGTATTCAAGTTTAGGGTTTTAGGTTTTAGTTTTTAGGGTTTTGGTTTTATGTTGTAGGGTTTAGAATTTTAGGGTTTAATGTTTAGTTTTAGGGTTTAGGGTTTAAGTATATTAAACATTAGAGTTTTAGTTTTTAGGGTTTAGGGTTTTGTTTTTTGGTTTTGTTGTTTAGAGTATTAGGACTTATGGTTTAGTGTATTAAAATTTAGGGTTTAAGATTTAGTTTTTAGGATTTAGGGTTTAGGGTTTTGGTTTTAGCTTTTAGGGTTTATAGTTTTGGGGTTTAATGCTTACTTTCAGAGTTTAATTTTAAGTTTTAGGGTTTTTTTGTATTCAAGTTTAGGGTTTTAGGTTTAGGGTTTTAGGTTTTAGTTTTTAGGGTTTTGGGTTTAGGTTGTAGGGTTTAGAATTTTGGGGTTTAATGTTTAGTTTTAGGGTTTAGGGTTTTAGTGTATTAAACATTATAGTTTTAGTTTTTAGGATTTAAGGTTTTGTTTTTATGTTTTGGTGTATAGAGTATTAGGACTTATGGTTTAGTGTATTAAAATATAGAGTTTAAGATTTAGTTTTTAGGATTTAGGGTTTAGGGTTTTGGTTTTAGCTTTTTGGGTTTATAGTTTTTGGGTTTAATGCTTACTTTTAGGGTTTAATTTTAAGTTTTAGGGTTTTTTTGTATTCAAGTTTATGGTTTTAGGTTTTAGTTTTTAGGGTTTTATTTTTAGGTTTTAAGGTTTAGAATTTTAGGGTTTAATGTTTAGTTTTAGGGATTATGGTTTTAGTGTATTAAAGATTAGGGTTTTAGTTTTTAGGGTTTAGGGTTTTGTTTTTAGGTTTTAGTGTTTATAGTATAAGGACTTAGGGTTTAGTGTATTAAAAATTAGGGTTTAAGATTTAGTTTTTAAGATTTAGGGTTTTGGTTTTAGGTTTTAGGGTTTAGAGTTTTTGGGTTTAATGTTTATCTTTAGGGTTTATTTTAGGTTTTAGGGTTTTGTTGTATTCATGTTTATGGTTTTAGGTTTTAGTTTTTAGGGTTTTAGGTATTTTTTTAGGGTTTAGAATTTTAGGGTTTAATGTTGAGTTTTAAGGATTAGGGTTTTAGTGTATTACAAATTAGGGTTTTAGTTTTCAGGGTTTATTGTTTTGTTTTTACGTTTTAGTGTTTAGAGTATTAGGACTTTTTGTTTAGTGTATTATAATATAGGGTTTAAGATTTAGGTTTTAGGATTTAGGGTTTAGGGTTTTGGTTTTAGCTTTTAAGGTTTATAGTTTTTGGGTTTAATGCTTACTTTTAGGGTTTAATTTTAAGTTTTAGGGTTTTGTTGTATTCAAGTTTATGGTTTTAGGTTTTAGTTTTTAGGGTTTTTGTTTTAGGTTTTAGGGTTTAGAATTTTAGGGTTTAATGTTTAGTTTTAGGGATTAGGGTTTTAGTGTATTAAAGATTAGGGTTTTAGTTTTTAGGGTTTAGGGTTTTGTTTTTAGGTTTTAGTGTTTAGAGTATTAGGACATAGGGTTTAGTGTATTAAAATTTAGGGTTTAAGATTTAGTTTTTAAGATTTAGGGTTTAGGGTTTTGGTTTTAGGTTTTAGGGTTTAGAGTTTTTGGGTTTAATGCTTTGTTTTAGGGTTTAATTTTAGGTTTTAGGGATTTGTTGTATTCAAGTTTAGGGTTTTAGGTTTTCGTTTTTAGGGTTTTGGGTTTAGGTTGTAGGGTTTAGAATTTTAGGGTTTAATGTTTAGTTTTAAGGTTTAGGGTTTTAGTGTATTAAAGATTAGGGTTTTGGTTTTTAGGGTTTAGGGTTTTGTTTTTAGGTTTTAGTGTTTAGAGTATTAGGACTTTGGGTTTAGTGTATTATAATTTAGGGTTTAATGCTTAGCTTTTAGGATTTAGGGTTTAGGGTTTTGGTTTTAGCTTTTAGGGTTTACACTTTTTGGGTTTAATGCTTACTTTTAGGGTTTAATTTTAAGTTTTAGGGTTTTCTTGTATTCATGTTTAGGGTTTTAGGTTTTAGTTTTTAGGGTTTTGGTTTTAGGTTTTAGGGTTTAGAATTTTAGGATTTAATTTTTAGTTTTAGGGATTAGGGTTTTAGTGTATTAAAGATTAGAGTTTTAGTTTATAGGGTTTAGGGTTTTGTTTTTAGGTTTTAGTGTTTAGAGTATTAGGACTTAGGGTTTAGTGTATTAAAAATTAGGGTTTAAGATTTAGTTTTTAAGATTTAGGGTTTAGGGTTTTGGTTTTAGGGTTTAGAGTTTTTGGGTTTAATGCTCATTTTTAGGGTTTAATTTTAGGTTTTAGGGTTTTTTTGTATTCATGTTTATGGTTTTAGGTTTTAGTTTTTAGGGTATTAGGTTATAGTTTTTAGGGTTTAGAATTTTAGGGTTTAATGTTAAGTTTTAAGAATTAGGGTTTTAGTCTATTAAAGATTAGGGTTTTAGTTTTCAGGGATTATGGTTTTGTTGTTAGGTTTTAGTGTATAGAGTATTAGGACTTTGGGTTTAGTGTATTAAAATTTAGGGTTTATGATTTACTTTTTAGGATTTAGGGTTTAGGGTTTAGGGTTTTGGTTTTAGGTTTTATGGTTTAGAGTTTTTGGGTTTAATGCTTAGTTTTAGGTTTTAATTTTAGGTGTTAGGGTTTTGTTGTATTCAAGTTTAGGGTTTTAGGTTTTAGTTTTTAGGGTTTTGGTTTTATGTTGTAGGGTTTAGAATTTTAGGGTTTAATGTTTAGTTTTAGGGTTTAGGGTTTTAGTATATTAAACATTAGAGTTTTAGTTTTTAGGGTTTAGGGTTTTGTTTTTTGGTTTTGTTGTTTAGAGTATTAGGACTTATGGTTTAGTGTATTAAAATTTAGGGTTTAAGATTTAGTTTTTAGGATTTAGGGTTTAGGGTTTTGGTTTTAGCTTTTAGGGTTTATAGTTTTGGGGTTTAATGCTTACTTTCAGAGTTTAATTTTAAGTTTTAGGGTTTTGTTGTATTCAAGTTTAGGGTTTTAGGTTTAGGGTTTTAGGTTTTAGTTTTTAGGGTTTTGGGTTTAGGTTGTAGGGTTTAGAATTTTGGGGTTTAATGTTTAGTTTTAGGGTTTAGGGTTTTAGTGTATTAAACATTATAGTTTTAGTTTTTAGGATTTAAGGTTTTGTTTTTATGTTTTGTTGTATAGAGTATTAGGACTTATGGTTTAGTGTATTAAAATATAGAGTTTAAGATTTAGTTTTTAGGATTTAGGGTTTAGGGTTTTGGTTTTAGCTTTTTGGGTTTATAGTTTTTTGGGTTTAATGCTTACTTTTAGGGTTTAATTTTAAGTTTTAGGGTTTTTTTGTATTCAAGTTTATGGTTTTAGGTTTTAGTTTTTAGGGTTTTATTTTTAGGTTTTAAGGTTTAGAATTTTAGGGTTTAATGTTTAGTTTTAGGGATTATGGTTTTAGTGTATTAAAGATTAGGGTTTTAGTTTTTAGGGTTTAGGGTTTTGTTTTTATGTTTTAGTGTTTATAGTATAAGGACTTAGGGTTTAGTGTATTAAAAATTAGGGTTTAAGATTTAGTTTTTAAGATTTAGGGTTTTCGTTTTAGGTTTTAGGGTTTAGAGTTTTTGGGTTTAATGTTTATCTTTAGGGTTTATTTTAGGTTTTAGGGTTTTGTTGTATTCATGTTTATGGTTTTAGGTTTTAGTTTTTAGGGTTTTAGGTATTTTTTTTAGGGTTTAGAATTTTAGGGTTTAATGTTGAGTTTTAAGGATTAGGGTTTTAGTGTATTACAAATTAGGGTTTTAGTTTTCAGGGTTTATTGTTTTGTTTTTACGTTTTAGTGTTTAGAGTATTAGGACTTTGGGTTTAGTGTATTATAATTTAGGGTTTAAGATTTAGGTTTTAGGATTTAGGGTTTAGGGTTTTGGTTTTAGCTTTTAGGGTTTATAGTTTTTGGGTTTAATGCTTACTTTTAGGGTTTAATTTTAAGTTTTAGGGTTTTGTTGTATTCAAGTTTATGGTTTTAGGTTTTAGTTTTTAGGGTTTTTGTTTTAGGTTTTAGGGTTTAGAATTTTAGGATTTAATTTTTAGTTTTAGGGATTAGGGTTTTAGTGTATTAAAGATTAGAGTTTTAGTTTATAGGGTTTAGGGTTTTGTTTTTAGGTTTTAGTGTTTAGAGTATTAGGACTTAGGGTTTAGTGTATTAAAAATTAGGGTTTAAGATTTAGTTTTTAAGATTTAGGGTTTAGGGTTTTGGTTTTAGGGTTTAGAGTTTTTGGGTTTAATGCTCATTTTTAGGGTTTAATTTTAGGTTTTAGGGTTTTTTTGTATTCATGTTTATGGTTTTAGGTTTTAGTTTTTAGGGTATTAGGTTATAGTTTTTAGGGTTTAGAATTTTAGGGTTTAATGTTAAGTTTTAAGAATTAGGGTTTTAGTCTATTAAAGATTAGGGTTTTAGTTTTCAGGGATTATGGTTTTGTTGTTAGGTTTTAGTGTATAGAGTATTAGGACTTTGGGTTTAGTGTATTAAAATTTAGGGTTTATGATTTACTTTTTAGGATTTAGGGTTTAGGGTTTAGGGTTTTGGTTTTAGGTTTTATGGTTTAGAGTTTTTGGGTTTAATGCTTAGTTTTAGGTTTTAATTTTAGGTGTTAGGGTTTTGTTGTATTCAAGTTTAGGGTTTTAGGTTTTAGTTTTTAGGGTTTTGGTTTTATGTTGTAGGGTTTAGAATTTTAGGGTTTAATGTTTAGTTTTAGGGTTTAGGGTTTTAGTATATTAAACATTAGAGTTTTAGTTTTTAGGGTTTAGGGTTTTGTTTTTTGGTTTTGTTGTTTAGAGTATTAGGACTTATGGTTTAGTGTATTAAAATTTAGGGTTTAAGATTTAGTTTTTAGGATTTAGGGTTTAGGGTTTTGGTTTTAGCTTTTAGGGTTTATAGTTTTGGGGTTTAATGCTTACTTTCAGAGTTTAATTTTAAGTTTTAGGGTTTTGTTGTATTCAAGTTTAGGGTTTTAGGTTTAGGGTTTTAGGTTTTAGTTTTTAGGGTTTTGGGTTTAGGTTGTAGGGTTTAGAATTTTGGGGTTTAATGTTTAGTTTTAGGGTTTAGGGTTTTAGTGTATTAAACATTATAGTTTTAGTTTTTAGGATTTAAGGTTTTGTTTTTATGTTTTGGTGTATAGAGTATTAGGACTTATGGTTTAGTGTATTAAAATATAGAGTTTAAGATTTAGTTTTTAGGATTTAGGGTTTAGGGTTTTGGTTTTAGCTTTTTGGGTTTATAGTTTTTGGGTTTAATGCTTACTTTTAGGGTTTAATTTTAAGTTTTAGGGTTTTTTTGTATTCAAGTTTATGGTTTTAGGTTTTAGTTTTTAGGGTTTTATTTTTAGGTTTTAAGGTTTAGAATTTTAGGGTTTAATGTTTAGTTTTAGGGATTATGGTTTTAGTGTATTAAAGATTAGGGTTTTAGTTTTTAGGGTTTAGGGTTTTGTTTTTAGGTTTTAGTGTTTATAGTATAAGGACTTAGGGTTTAGTGTATTAAAAATTAGGGTTTAAGATTTAGTTTTTAAGATTTAGGGTTTTGGTTTTAGGTTTTAGGGTTTAGAGTTTTTGGGTTTAATGTTTATCTTTAGGGTTTATTTTAGGTTTTAGGGTTTTGTTGTATTCATGTTTATGGTTTTAGGTTTTAGTTTTTAGGGTTTTAGGTATTTTTTTAGGGTTTAGAATTTTAGGGTTTAATGTTGAGTTTTAAGGATTAGGGTTTTAGTGTATTACAAATTAGGGTTTTAGTTTTCAGGGTTTATTGTTTTGTTTTTACGTTTTAGTGTTTAGAGTATTAGGACTTTTTGTTTAGTGTATTATAATATAGGGTTTAAGATTTAGGTTTTAGGATTTAGGGTTTAGGGTTTTGGTTTTAGCTTTTAAGGTTTATAGTTTTTGGGTTTAATGCTTACTTTTAGGGTTTAATTTTAAGTTTTAGGGTTTTGTTGTATTCAAGTTTATGGTTTTAGGTTTTAGTTTTTAGGGTTTTTGTTTTAGGTTTTAGGGTTTAGAATTTTAGGGTTTAATGTTTAGTTTTAGGGATTAGGGTTTTAGTGTATTAAAGATTAGGGTTTTAGTTTTTAGGGTTTAGGGTTTTGTTTTTAGGTTTTAGTGTTTAGAGTATTAGGACATAGGGTTTAGTGTATTAAAATTTAGGGTTTAAGATTTAGTTTTTAAGATTTAGGGTTTAGGGTTTTGGTTTTAGGTTTTAGGGTTTAGAGTTTTTGGGTTTAATGCTTTGTTTTAGGGTTTAATTTTAGGTTTTAGGGATTTGTTGTATTCAAGTTTAGGGTTTTAGGTTTTCGTTTTTAGGGTTTTGGGTTTAGGTTGTAGGGTTTAGAATTTTAGGGTTTAATGTTTAGTTTTAAGGTTTAGGGTTTTAGTGTATTAAAGATTAGGGTTTTGGTTTTTAGGGTTTAGGGTTTTGTTTTTAGGTTTTAGTGTTTAGAGTATTAGGACTTTGGGTTTAGTGTATTATAATTTAGGGTTTAATGCTTAGCTTTTAGGATTTAGGGTTTAGGGTTTTGGTTTTAGCTTTTAGGGTTTACACTTTTTGGGTTTAATGCTTACTTTTAGGGTTTAATTTTAAGTTTTAGGGTTTTCTTGTATTCATGTTTAGGGTTTTAGGTTTTAGTTTTTAGGGTTTTGGTTTTAGGTTTTAGGGTTTAGAATTTTAGGATTTAATTTTTAGTTTTAGGGATTAGGGTTTTAGTGTATTAAAGATTAGAGTTTTAGTTTATAGGGTTTAGGGTTTTGTTTTTAGGTTTTAGTGTTTAGAGTATTAGGACTTAGGGTTTAGTGTATTAAAAATTAGGGTTTAAGATTTAGTTTTTAAGATTTAGGGTTTAGGGTTTTGGTTTTAGGGTTTAGAGTTTTTGGGTTTAATGCTCATTTTTAGGGTTTAATTTTAGGTTTTAGGGTTTTTTTGTATTCATGTTTATGGTTTTAGGTTTTAGTTTTTAGGGTATTAGGTTATAGTTTTTAGGGTTTAGAATTTTAGGGTTTAATGTTAAGTTTTAAGAATTAGGGTTTTAGTCTATTAAAGATTAGGGTTTTAGTTTTCAGGGATTATGGTTTTGTTGTTAGGTTTTAGTGTATAGAGTATTAGGACTTTGGGTTTAGTGTATTAAAATTTAGGGTTTATGATTTACTTTTTAGGATTTAGGGTTTAGGGTTTAGGGTTTTGGTTTTAGGTTTTATGGTTTAGAGTTTTTGGGTTTAATGCTTAGTTTTAGGTTTTAATTTTAGGTGTTAGGGTTTTGTTGTATTCAAGTTTAGGGTTTTAGGTTTTAGTTTTTAGGGTTTTGGTTTTATGTTGTAGGGTTTAGAATTTTAGGGTTTAATGTTTAGTTTTAGGGTTTAGGGTTTTAGTATATTAAACATTAGAGTTTTAGTTTTTAGGGTTTAGGGTTTTGTTTTTTGGTTTTGTTGTTTAGAGTATTAGGACTTATGGTTTAGTGTATTAAAATTTAGGGTTTAAGATTTAGTTTTTAGGATTTAGGGTTTAGGGTTTTGGTTTTAGCTTTTAGGGTTTATAGTTTTGGGGTTTAATGCTTACTTTCAGAGTTTAATTTTAAGTTTTAGGGTTTTGTTGTATTCAAGTTTAGGGTTTTAGGTTTAGGGTTTTAGGTTTTAGTTTTTAGGGTTTTGGGTTTAGGTTGTAGGGTTTAGAATTTTGGGGTTTAATGTTTAGTTTTAGGGTTTAGGGTTTTAGTGTATTAAACATTATAGTTTTAGTTTTTAGGATTTAAGGTTTTGTTTTTATGTTTTGTTGTATAGAGTATTAGGACTTATGGTTTAGTGTATTAAAATATAGAGTTTAAGATTTAGTTTTTAGGATTTAGGGTTTAGGGTTTTGGTTTTAGCTTTTTGGGTTTATAGTTTTTTGGGTTTAATGCTTACTTTTAGGGTTTAATTTTAAGTTTTAGGGTTTTTTTGTATTCAAGTTTATGGTTTTAGGTTTTAGTTTTTAGGGTTTTATTTTTAGGTTTTAAGGTTTAGAATTTTAGGGTTTAATGTTTAGTTTTAGGGATTATGGTTTTAGTGTATTAAAGATTAGGGTTTTAGTTTTTAGGGTTTAGGGTTTTGTTTTTATGTTTTAGTGTTTATAGTATAAGGACTTAGGGTTTAGTGTATTAAAAATTAGGGTTTAAGATTTAGTTTTTAAGATTTAGGGTTTTCGTTTTAGGTTTTAGGGTTTAGAGTTTTTGGGTTTAATGTTTATCTTTAGGGTTTATTTTAGGTTTTAGGGTTTTGTTGTATTCATGTTTATGGTTTTAGGTTTTAGTTTTTAGGGTTTTAGGTATTTTTTTTAGGGTTTAGAATTTTAGGGTTTAATGTTGAGTTTTAAGGATTAGGGTTTTAGTGTATTACAAATTAGGGTTTTAGTTTTCAGGGTTTATTGTTTTGTTTTTACGTTTTAGTGTTTAGAGTATTAGGACTTTGGGTTTAGTGTATTATAATTTAGGGTTTAAGATTTAGGTTTTAGGATTTAGGGTTTAGGGTTTTGGTTTTAGCTTTTAGGGTTTATAGTTTTTGGGTTTAATGCTTACTTTTAGGGTTTAATTTTAAGTTTTAGGGTTTTGTTGTATTCAAGTTTATGGTTTTAGGTTTTAGTTTTTAGGGTTTTTGTTTTAGGTTTTAGGGTTTAGAATTTTAGGATTTAATTTTTAGTTTTAGGGATTAGGGTTTTAGTGTATTAAAGATTAGAGTTTTAGTTTATAGGGTTTAGGGTTTTGTTTTTAGGTTTTAGTGTTTAGAGTATTAGGACTTAGGGTTTAGTGTATTAAAAATTAGGGTTTAAGATTTAGTTTTTAAGATTTAGGGTTTAGGGTTTTGGTTTTAGGGTTTAGAGTTTTTGGGTTTAATGCTCATTTTTAGGGTTTAATTTTAGGTTTTAGGGTTTTTTTGTATTCATGTTTATGGTTTTAGGTTTTAGTTTTTAGGGTATTAGGTTATAGTTTTTAGGGTTTAGAATTTTAGGGTTTAATGTTAAGTTTTAAGAATTAGGGTTTTAGTCTATTAAAGATTAGGGTTTTAGTTTTCAGGGATTATGGTTTTGTTGTTAGGTTTTAGTGTATAGAGTATTAGGACTTTGGGTTTAGTGTATTAAAATTTAGGGTTTATGATTTACTTTTTAGGATTTAGGGTTTAGGGTTTAGGGTTTTGGTTTTAGGTTTTATGGTTTAGAGTTTTTGGGTTTAATGCTTAGTTTTAGGTTTTAATTTTAGGTGTTAGGGTTTTGTTGTATTCAAGTTTAGGGTTTTAGGTTTTAGTTTTTAGGGTTTTGGTTTTATGTTGTAGGGTTTAGAATTTTAGGGTTTAATGTTTAGTTTTAGGGTTTAGGGTTTTAGTATATTAAACATTAGAGTTTTAGTTTTTAGGGTTTAGGGTTTTGTTTTTTGGTTTTGTTGTTTAGAGTATTAGGACTTATGGTTTAGTGTATTAAAATTTAGGGTTTAAGATTTAGTTTTTAGGATTTAGGGTTTAGGGTTTTGGTTTTAGCTTTTAGGGTTTATAGTTTTGGGGTTTAATGCTTACTTTCAGAGTTTAATTTTAAGTTTTAGGGTTTTGTTGTATTCAAGTTTAGGGTTTTAGGTTTAGGGTTTTAGGTTTTAGTTTTTAGGGTTTTGGGTTTAGGTTGTAGGGTTTAGAATTTTGGGGTTTAATGTTTAGTTTTAGGGTTTAGGGTTTTAGTGTATTAAACATTATAGTTTTAGTTTTTAGGATTTAAGGTTTTGTTTTTATGTTTTGTTGTATAGAGTATTAGGACTTATGGTTTAGTGTATTAAAATATAGAGTTTAAGATTTAGTTTTTAGGATTTAGGGTTTAGGGTTTTGGTTTTAGCTTTTTGGGTTTATAGTTTTTTGGGTTTAATGCTTACTTTTAGGGTTTAATTTTAAGTTTTAGGGTTTTTTTGTATTCAAGTTTATGGTTTTAGGTTTTAGTTTTTAGGGTTTTATTTTTAGGTTTTAAGGTTTAGAATTTTAGGGTTTAATGTTTAGTTTTAGGGATTATGGTTTTAGTGTATTAAAGATTAGGGTTTTAGTTTTTAGGGTTTAGGGTTTTGTTTTTATGTTTTAGTGTTTATAGTATAAGGACTTAGGGTTTAGTGTATTAAAAATTAGGGTTTAAGATTTAGTTTTTAAGATTTAGGGTTTTCGTTTTAGGTTTTAGGGTTTAGAGTTTTTGGGTTTAATGTTTATCTTTAGGGTTTATTTTAGGTTTTAGGGTTTTGTTGTATTCATGTTTATGGTTTTAGGTTTTAGTTTTTAGGGTTTTAGGTATTTTTTTTAGGGTTTAGAATTTTAGGGTTTAATGTTGAGTTTTAAGGATTAGGGTTTTAGTGTATTACAAATTAGGGTTTTAGTTTTCAGGGTTTATTGTTTTGTTTTTACGTTTTAGTGTTTAGAGTATTAGGACTTTGGGTTTAGTGTATTATAATTTAGGGTTTAAGATTTAGGTTTTAGGATTTAGGGTTTAGGGTTTTGGTTTTAGCTTTTAGGGTTTATAGTTTTTGGGTTTAATGCTTACTTTTAGGGTTTAATTTTAAGTTTTAGGGTTTTGTTGTATTCAAGTTTATGGTTTTAGGTTTTAGTTTTTAGGGTTTTTGTTTTAGGTTTTAGGGTTTAGAATTTTAGGGTTTAATGTTTAGTTTTAGGGATTAGGGTTTTAGTGTATTAAAGATTAGGTTTTTAGTTTTTAGGGTTTAGGGTTTTGTTTTTAGGTTTTAGTGTTTAGTGTATTAGGACTTTGGGTTTAGTGTATTATAATTTAGGGTTTAAGATTTAGGTTTTAGGATTTAGGGTTTAGGGTTTTGGTTTTAGCTTTTAGGGTTTATAGTGTTTGGGTTTAATGCTTACTTTTAGGGTTTAATTTTAAGTTTTAGGGTTTTGTTGTATTCAAGTTTATGGTTTTAGGTTTTAGTTTTTAGGGTTTTTGTTTTAGGTTTTAGGGTTTAGAATTTTAGGGTTTAATGTTTAGTTTTAGGGATTAGGGTTTTAGTGTATTAAAGATTAGGGTTTTAGTTTTTAGGGTTTAGGGTTTTGTTTTTAGGTTTTAGTGTTTAGAGTATTAGGACATAGGGTTTAGTGTATTAAAATTTAGGGTTTAAGATTTAGTTTTTAAGATTTAGGGTTTAGGGTTTTGGTTTTAGGTTTTAGGGTTTAGAGTTTTTGGGTTTAATGCTTTGTTTTAGGGTTTAATTTTAGGTTTTAGGGATTTGTTGTATTCAAGTTTAGGGTTTTAGGTTTTCGTTTTTAGGGTTTTGGGTTTAGGTTGTAGGGTTTAGAATTTTAGGGTTTAATGTTTAGTTTTAAGGTTTAGGGTTTTAGTGTATTAAAGATTAGGGTTTTGGTTTTTAGGGTTTAGGGTTTTGTTTTTAGGTTTTAGTGTTTAGAGTATTAGGACTTTGGATTTAGTGTATTATAATTTAGGGTTTAATGCTTAGCTTTTAGGATTTAGGGTTTAGGGTTTTGGTTTTAGCTTTTAGGGTTTATACTTTTTGGGTTTAATGCTTACTTTTAGGGTTTAATTTTAAGTTTTAGGGTTTTCTTGTATTCATGTTTAGGGTTTTAGGTTTTAGTTTTTAGGGTTTTGGTTTTAGGTTTTAGGGTTTAGAATTTTAGGATTTAATTTTTAGTTTTAGGGATTAGGGTTTTAGTGTATTAAAGATTAGAGTTTTAGTTTATAGGGTTTAGGGTTTTGTTTTTAGGTTTTAGTGTTTAGAGTATTAGGACTTAGGGTTTAGTGTATTAAAAATTAGGGTTTAAGATTTAGTTTTTAAGATTTAGGGTTTTGGTTTTAGGGTTTAGAGTTTTTGGGTTTAATGCTCATTTTTAGGGTTTAATTTTAGGTTTTAGGGTTTTTTTGTATTCATGTTTATGGTTTTAGGTTTTAGTTTTTAGGGTATTAGGTTATAGTTTTTAGGGTTTAG
Source organism: Euphrasia confusa (assembly GCA_954870475.1). NCBI lineage: Eukaryota > Viridiplantae > Streptophyta > Magnoliopsida > Lamiales > Orobanchaceae > Euphrasia > Euphrasia confusa. Next base: position 21,023,636 of record OX940956.1, read on the forward strand.
AATTTTAGGGTTTAATGTTAAGTTTTAAGAATTAGGGTTTTAGTCTATTAAAGATTAGGGTTTTAGTTTTCAGGGATTATGGTTTTGTTGTTAGGTTTTAGTGTATAGAGTATTAGGACTTTGGGTTTAGTGTATTAAAATTTAGGGTTTATGATTTAGTTTTTAGGATTTAGGGTTTAGGGTTTAGGGTTTTGGTTTTAGGTTTTATGGTTTAGAGTTTTTGGGTTTAATGCTTAGTTTTAGGTTTTAATTTTAGGTGTTAGGGTTTTGTTGTATTCAAGTTTAGGGTTTTAGGTTTTAGTTTTTAGGGTTTTGGTTTTATGTTGTAGGGTTTAGAATTTTAGGGTTTAATGTTTAGTTTTAGGGTTTAGGGTTTTAGTATATTAAACATTAGAGTTTTAGTTTTTAGGGTTTAGGGTTTTGTTTTTTGGTTTTGTTGTTTAGAGTATTAGGACTTATGGTTTAGTGTATTAAAATTTAGGGTTTAAGATTTAGTTTTTAGGATTTAGGGTTTAGGGTTTTGGTTTTAGCTTTTAGGGTTTATAGTTTTGGGGTTTAATGCTTACTTTCAGAGTTTAATTTTAAGTTTTAGGGTTTTGTTGTATTCAAGTTTAGGGTTTTAGGTTTAGGGTTTTAGGTTTTAGTTTTTAGGGTTTTGGGTTTAGGTTGTAGGGTTTAGAATTTTGGGGTTTAATGTTTAGTTTTAGGGTTTAGGGTTTTAGTGTATTAAACATTATAATTTTAGTTTTTAGGATTTAAGGTTTTGTTTTTATGTTTTGGTGTATAGAGTATTAGGACTTATGGTTTAGTGTATTAAAATATAGAGTTTAAGATTTAGTTTTTAGGATTTAGGGTTTAGGGTTTTGGTTTTAGCTTTTTGGGTTTATAGTTTTTGGGTTTAATGCTTACTTTTAGGGTTTAATTTTAAGTTTTAGGGTTTTTTTGTATTCAAGTTTATGGTTTTAGGTTTTAGTTTTTAGGGTTTTATTTTTAGGTTTTAAGGTTTAGAATTTTAGGGTTTAATGTTTAGTTTTAGGGATTATGGTTTTAGTGTATTAAAGATTAGGGTTTTAGTTTTTAGGGTTTAGGGTTTTGTTTTTAGGTTTTAGTGTTTATAGTATAAGGACTTAGGGTTTAGTGTATTAAAAATTAGGGTTTAAGATTTAGTTTTTAAGATTTAGGGTTTTGGTTTTAGGTTTTAGGGTTTGGAGTTTTTGGGTTTAATGTTTATCTTTAGGGTTTATTTTAGGTTTTAGGGTTTTGTTGTATTCATGTTTATGGTTTTAGGTTTTAGTTTTTAGGGTTTTAGGTATTTTTTTTAGGGTTTAGAATTTTAGGGTTTAATGTTGAGTTTTAAGGATTAGGGTTTTAGTGTATTACAAATTAGGGTTTTAGTTTTCAGGGTTTATTGTTTTGTTTTTACGTTTTAGTGTTTAGAGTATTAGGACTTTTTGTTTAGTGTATTATAATATAGGGTTTAAGATTTAGGTTTTAGGATTTAGGGTTTAGGGTTTTGGTTTTAGCTTTTAAGGTTTATAGTTTTGGGGTTTAATGCTTACTTTTAGGGTTTAATTTTAAGTTTTAGGGTTTTGTTGTATTCAAGTTTATGGTTTTAGGTTTTAGTTTTTAGGGTTTTTGTTTTAGGTTTTAGGGTTTAGAATTTTAGGGTTTAATGTTTAGTTTTAGGGATTAGGGTTTTAGTGTATTAAAGATTAGGGTTTTAGTTTTTAGGGTTTAGGGTTTTGTTTTTAGGTTTTAGTGTTTAGAGTATTAGGACATAGGGTTTAGTGTATTAAAATTTAGGGTTTAAGATTTAGTTTTTAAGATTTAGGGTTTAGGGTTTTGGTTTTAGGTTTTAGGGTTTAGAGTTTTTGGGTTTAATGCTTTGTTTTAGGGTTTAATTTTAGGTTTTAGGGATTTGTTGTATTCAAGTTTAGGGTTTTAGGTTTTCGTTTTTAGGGTTTTGGGTTTAGGTTGTAGGGTTTAGAATTTTAGGGTTTAATGTTTAGTTTTAAGGTTTAGGGTTTTAGTGTATTAAAGATTAGGGTTTTGGTTTTTAGGGTTTAGGGTTTTGTTTTTAGGTTTTAGTGTTTAGAGTATTAGGACTTTGGGTTTAGTGTATTATAATTTAGGGTTTAATGCTTAGCTTTTAGGATTAAGGGTTTAGGGTTTTGGTTTTAGCTTTTAGGGTTTATACTTTTTGGGTTTAATGCTTACTTTTAGGGTTTAATTTTAAGTTTTAGGGTTTTCTTGTATTCATGTTTAGGGTTTTAGGTTTTAGTTTTTAGGGTTTTGGTTTTAGGTTTTAGGGTTTAGAATTTTAGGATTTAATTTTTAGTTTTAGGGATTAGGGTTTTAGTGTATTAAAGATTAGAGTTTTAGTTTATAGGGTTTAGGGTTTTGTTTTTAGGTTTTAGTGTTTAGAGTATTAGGACTTAGGGTTTAGTGTATTAAAAATTAGGGTTTAAGATTTAGTTTTTAAGATTTAGGGTTTAGGGTTTTGGTTTTAAGGTTTAGAGTTTTTGGGTTTAATGCTCATTTTTAGGGTTTAATTTTAGGTTTTAGGGTTTTTTTGTATTCATGTTTATGGTTTTAGGTTTTAGTTTTTAGGGTATTAGGTTATAGTTTTTAGGGTTTAGAATTTTAGGGTTTAATGTTAAGTTTTAAGAATTAGGGTTTTAGTTTTCAGGGATTATGGTTTTGTTGTTAAGTTTTAGTGTATAGAGTATTAGGACTTTGGGTTTAGTGTATTAAAATTTAGGGTTTATGATTTAGTTTTTAGGATTTAGGGTTTAGGGTTTAGGGTTTTGGTTTTAGGTTTTATGGTTTAGAGTTTTTGGGTTTAATGCTTAGTTTTAGGTTTTAATTTTAGGTGTTAGGGTTTTGTTGTATTCAAGTTTAGGGTTTTAGGTTTTAGTTTTTAGGGTTTTGGTTTTATGTTGTAGGGTTTAGAATTTTAGGGTTTAATGTTTAGTTTTAGGGTTTAGGGTTTTAGTATATTAAACATTAGAGTTTTTGTTTTTAGGGTTTAGGGTTTTGTTTTTTGGTTTTGTTGTTTAGAGTATTAGGACTTATGGTTTAGTGTATTAAAATTTAGGGTTTAAGATTTAGTTTTTAGGATTTAGGGTTTAGGGTTTTGGTTTTAGCTTTTAGGGTTTATAGTTTTGGGGTTTAATGCTTACTTTCAGAGTTTAATTTTAAGTTTTAGGGTTTTGTTGTATTCAAGTTTAGGGTTTTAGGTTTAGGGTTTTAGGTTTTAGTTTTTAGGGTTTTGGGTTTAGGTTGTAGGGTTTAGAATTTTTGGGTTTAATGTTTAGTTTTAGGGTTTAGGGTTTTAGTGTATTAAACATTATAGTTTTAGTTTTTAGGATTTAAGGTTTTGTTTTTATGTTTTGGTGTATAGAGTATTAGGACTTATGGTTTAGTGTATTAAAATATAGAGTTTAAGATTTAGTTTTTAGGATTTAGGGTTTAGGGTTTTGGTTTTAGCTTTTTGGGTTTATAGTTTTTGAGTTTAATGCTTACTTTTAGGGTTTAATTTTAAGTTTTAGGGTTTTTTTGTATTCAAGTTTATGGTTTTAGGTTTTAGTTTTTAGGGTTTTATTTTTAGGTTTTAAGGTTTAGAATTTTAGGGTTTAATGTTTAGTTTTAGGGATTATGGTTTTAGTGTATTAAAGATTAGGGTTTTAGTTTTTAGGGTTTAGGGTTTTGTTTTTTGGTTTTGTTGTTTAGAGTATTAGGACTTATGGTTTAGTGTATTAAAATTTAGGGTTTAAGATTTAGTTTTTAGGATTTAGGGTTTAAGGTTTTGGTTTTAGCTTTTAGGGTTTATAGTTTTGGGGTTTAATGCTTACTTTCAGAGTTTAATTTTAAGTTTTAGGGTTTTGTTGTATTCAAGTTTAGGGTTTTAGGTTTAGGGTTTTAGGTTTTAGTTTTTAGGGTTTTGGGTTTAGGTTGTAGGGTTTAGAATTTTTGGGTTTAATGTTTAGTTTTAGGGTTTAGGGTTTTAGTGTATTAAACATTATAGTTTTAGTTTTTAGGATTTAAGGTTTTGTTTTTATGTTTTGGTGTATAGAGTATTAGGACTTATGGTTTAGTGTATTAAAATATAAAGTTTAAGATTTAGTTTTTAGGATTTAAGGTTTAGGGTTTTGGTTTTAGCTTTTTGGGTTTATAGTTTTTGGGTTTAATGCTTACTTTTAGGGTTTAATTTTAAGTTTTAGGGTTTTTTTGTATTCAAGTTTATGGTTTTAGGTTTTAGTTTTTAGGGTTTTATTTTTAGGTTTTAAGGTTTAGAATTTTAGGGTTTAATGTTTAGTTTTAGGGATTATGGTTTTAGTGTATTAAAGATTAGGGTTTTAGTTTTTAGGGTTTAGGGTTTTGTTTTTAGGTTTTAGTGTTTATAGTATAAGGACTTAGGGTTTAGTGTATTAAAAATTAGGGTTTAAGATTTAGTTTTTAAGATTTAGGGTTTTGGTTTTAGGTTTTAGGGTTTAGAGTTTTTGGGTTTAATGTTTATCTTTAGGGTTTATTTTAGGTTTTAGGGTTTTGTTGTATTCATGTTTATGGTTTTAGGTTTTAGTTTTTGGGGTTTTAGGTATTTTTTTAGGGTTTAGAATTTTAGGGTTTAATGTTGAGTTTTAAGGATTAGGGTTTTAGTGTATTACAAATTAGGGTTTTAGTTTTCAGGGTTTATTGTTTTGTTTTTACGTTTTAGTGTTTAGAGTATTAGGACTTTTTGTTTAGTGTATTATAATATAGGGTTTAAGATTTAGGTTTTAGGATTTAGGGTTTAGGGTTTTGGTTTTAGCTTTTAAGGTTTATAGTTTTTGGGTTTAATGCTTACTTTTAGGGTTTAATTTTAAGTTTTAGGGTTTTGTTGTATTCAAGTTTATGGTTTTAGGTTTTAGTTTTTAGGGTTTTTGTTTTAGGTTTTAGGGTTTAGAATTTTAGGGTTTAATGTTTAGTTTTAGGGATTAGGGTTTTAGTGTATTAAAGATTAGGGTTTTAGTTTTTAGGGTTTAGGGTTTTGTTTTTAGGTTTTAGTGTTTAGAGTATTAGGACATAGGGTTTAGTGTATTAAAATTTAGGGTTTAAGATTTAGTTTTTAAGATTTAGGGTTTAGGGTTTTGGTTTTAGGTTTTAGGGTTTAGAGTTTTTGGGTTTAATGCTTTGTTTTAGGGTTTAATTTTAGGTTTTAGGGATTTGTTGTATTCAAGTTTAGGGGTTTAGGTTTTCGTTTTTAGGGTTTTGGGTTTAGGTTGTAGGGTTTAGAATTTTAGGGTTTAATGTTTAGTTTTAAGGTTTAGGGTTTTAGTGTATTAAAGATTAGGGTTTTGGTTTTTAGGGTTTAGGGTTTTGTTTTTAGGTTTTAGTGTTTAGAGTATTAGGACTTTGGGTTTAGTGTATTATAATTTAGGGTTTAATGCTTAGCTTTTAGGATTTAGGGTTTTGGGTTTTGGTTTTAGCTTTTAGGGTTTATACTTTTTGGGTTTAATGCTTACTTTTAGGGTTTAATTTTAAGTTTTAGGGTTTTCTTGTATTCATGTTTAGGGTTTTAGGTTTTAGTTTTTAGGGTTTTGGTTTTAGGTTTTAGGGTTTAGAATTTTAGGATTTAATTTTTAGTTTTAGGGATTAGGGTTTTAGTGTATTAAAGATTAGAGTTTTAGTTTATAGGGTTTAAGGTTTTGTTTATAGGTTTTGGTGTTTAAAGTATTAGGACTTATGGTTTAGTGTATTAAAATATAGAGTTTAAGATTTAGTTTTTAGGATTTAGGGTTTAGGGTTTTGGTTTTAGCTTTTAGGGTTTATAGTTTTTGGGTTTAATGCTTACTTTTAGGGTTTAATTTTAAGTTTTAGGGTTTTGTTGTATTCAAGTTTATGGTTTTAGGTTTTAGTTTTTAGGGTTTTTGTTTTAGGTTTTAGGGTTTAGAATTTTAGGGTTTAATGTTTAGTTTTAGGGATTAGGGTTTTAGTGTATTAAAGATTAGGTTTTTAGTTTTTAGGGTTTAGGGTTTTGTTTTTAGGTTTTAGTGTTTAAAGTATTAGGACATAGGGTTTAGTGTATTAAAAATTAGGGTTTAAGATTTAGTTTTTAAGATTTAGGGTTTAGGGTTTTTGTTTTAGGTTTTAGGGTTTAGAGTTTTGGGGTTTAATGCTTACTTTTAGAGTTTAATTTTAAGTTTTAGGGTTTTGTTGTATTCAAGTTTAGGGTTTTAGGGTTTAGGGTTTTGGTTTTAGGTTTTAGGGTTTGGACTTTTAGGGTTTAATGCTTACTTTTAGGGTTTAATTTTAAGTTTTAGGGTTTTGTTGTATTCAAGTTTATGGTTTTAGGTTTTAGTTTTTAGGGTTTTTGTTTTAGGTTTTAGGGTTTAGAATTTTAGGGTTTAATGTTTAGTTTTAGGGATTAGGGTTTTAGTGTATTAAAGATTAGGGTTTTAGTTTTTAGGGTTTAGGGTTTTATTTTTAGGTTTTAGTGTTTAGAGTATTAGGACTTAGGGTTTAGTGTATTAAAAATTAGAGTTTAAGATTTAGTTTTTAAGATTTAGGGTTTTGGTTTTAGGTTTTAGGGTTTAGAGTTTTTGGGTTTAATGTTTAGTTTTAGGGTTTAATTTTAGGTTTTAGGGTTTTTTTGTATTCAAGTTTATGGTTTTATGTTTTAGTTTTTAGGGTTTTAGGTTTTAGTTTTTAGGGTTTAGAATTTTAGGGTTTAATGTTTAGTTTTAAGGATTAGGGTTTTAGTGTATTAAAGATTAGGGTTTTAGTTTTCAGGGTTTAGGGTTTTGTTTTTAGGTTTTAGTGTTTAGAGTATTAGAACTTTGGGTTTAGTGTATTAAATTTTAGGGTTTAAGATTTAGTATTTTGGATTTAGGGTTTAGGGTTTAGAGTTTTTGGGTTTAATGCTTAGTTTTAGGTTATAGGTGTTAGGGTTTTGTTGTATTCAAGTTTAGGGTTTTAGGTTTTAGGTTTTAGGGTTTTGGGTTTAGGTTGTAGGGTTTAGAATTTTAGGGTTTAATGTTTAGTTTTAGGGTTTAGGGTTTTAGTATATTAAACATTAGAGTTTTAGTTTTTAGGGTTTAGGGTTTTGTTTTTTGGTTTTGTTGTTTAGAGTATTAGGACTTATGATTTAGTGTATTAAATTTAGGGTTTAAGATTTAGTTTTTAGGATTTAGGGTTTAGGGTTTTGGTTTTAGCTTTTAGGGTTTATAGTTTTGGGGTTCATTGCTTAGTTTCAGAGTTTAATTTTAAGTTTTAGGGTTTTGTTGTATTCAAGTTTAGGGTTTTAGGTTTAGGGTTTTAGGTTTTAGTTTTTAGGGTTTTGGGTTTAGGTTGTAGGGTTTAGAATTTTGGGGTTTAATGTTTAGTTTTAGGGTTTAGGGTTTTAGTGTATTAAACATTAGAGTTTTAGTTTTTAGGATTTAAGGTTTTGTTTTTAGGTTTTGGTGTATAGAGTATTAGGACTTATGGTTTAGTGTATTAAAATATAGAGTTTAAGATTTAGTTTTTAGGATTTAGGGTTTTGGTTTTAGCTTTTTGGGTTTATAGTTTTTGGGTTTAATGCTTACTTTTAGGGTTTAATTTTAAGTTTTAGGGTTTTTCTGTATTCAAGTTTATGGTTTTAGGTTTTAGTTTTTAGGGTTTTATTTTTAGGTTTTAAGGTATAGAATTTTAGGGTTTAATGTTTAGTTTTAGGGATTAGGGTTTTAGTGTATTAAAGATTAGGGTTTTAGTTTTTAGGGTTTTGGGTTTTGTTTTTAGGTTTTAGTGTTTAGAGTATAAGGACTTAGGGTTTAGTGTATTAAAAATTAGGGTTTAAGATTTAGTTTTTAAGATTTAGGGTTTAGGGTTTTGGTTTTAGGGTTTAGAGTTTTTGGGTTTAATGCTCATTTTTAGGGTTTAATTTTAGGTTTTAGGGTTTTTTTGTATTCATGTTTATGGTTTTAGGTTTTATTTTTTAGGGTATTAGGTTATAGTTTTTAGGGTTTAGAATTTTAGGGTTTAATGTTAAGTTTTAAGAATTAGGGTTTTAGTCTATTAAAGATTAGGGTTTTAGTTTTCAGGGATTATGGTTTTGTTGTTAGGTTTTAGTGTATAGAGTATTAGGACTTTGGGTTTAGTGTATTAAAATTTAGGGTTTATGATTTAGTTTTTAGGATTTAGGGTTTAGGGTTTAGGGTTTTGGTTTTAGGTTTTATGGTTTAGAGTTTTTGGGTTTAATGCTTAGTTTTAGGTTTTAATTTTAGGTGTTAGGGTTTTGTTGTATTCAAGTTTAGGGTTTTAGGTTTTAGTTTTTAGGGTTTTGGTTTTATGTTGTAGGGTTTAGAATTTTAGGGTTTAATGTTTAGTTTTAGGGTTTAGGGTTTTAGTATATTAAACATTAGAGTTTTAGTTTTTAGGGTTTAGGGTTTTGTTTTTTGGTTTTGTTGTTTAGAGTATTAGGACTTATGGTTTAGTGTATTAAAATTTAGGGTTTAAGATTTAGTTTTTAGGATTTAGGGTTTAGGGTTTTGGTTTTAGCTTTTAGGGTTTATAGTTTTGGGGTTTAATGCTTACTTTCAGAGTTTAATTTTAAGTTTTAGGGTTTTGTTGTATTCAAGTTTAGGGTTTTAGGTTTAGGGTTTTAGGTTTTAGTTTTTAGGGTTTTGGGTTTAGGTTGTAGGGTTTAGAATTTTGGGGTTTAATGTTTAGTTTTAGGGTTTAGGGTTTTAGTGTATTAAACATTATAGTTTTAGTTTTTAGGATTTAAGGTTTTGTTTTTATGTTTTGGTGTATAGAGTATTAGGACTTATGGTTTAGTGTATTAAAATATAGAGTTTAAGATTTAGTTTTTAGGATTTAGGGTTTAGGGTTTTGGTTTTAGCTTTTTGGGTTTATAGTTTTTGGGTTTAATGCTTACTTTTAGGGTTTAATTTTAAGTTTTAGGGTTTTTTTGTATTCAAGTTTATGGTTTTAGGTTTTAGTTTTTAGGGTTTTATTTTTAGGTTTTAAGGTTTAGAATTTTAGGGTTTAATGTTTAGTTTTAGGGATTATGGTTTTAGTGTATTAAAGATTAGGGTTTTAGTTTTTAGGGTTTAGGGTTTTGTTTTTTGGTTTTGTTGTTTAGAGTATTAGGACTTATGGTTTAGTGTATTAAAATTTAGGGTTTAAGATTTAGTTTTTAGGATTTAGGGTTTAGGGTTTTGGTTTTAGCTTTTAGGGTTTATAGTTTTGGGGTTTAATGCTTACTTTCAGAGTTTAATTTTAAGTTTTAGGGTTTTGTTGTATTCAAGTTTAGGGTTTTAGGTTTAGGGTTTTAGGTTTTAGTTTTTAGGGTTTTGGGTTTAGGTTGTAGGGTTTAGAATTTTGGGGTTTAATGTTTAGTTTTAGGGTTTAGGGTTTTAGTGTATTAAACATTATAGTTTTAGTTTTTAGGATTTAAGGTTTTGTTTTTATGTTTTGGTGTATAGAGTATTAGGACTTATGGTTTAGTGTATTAAAATATAGAGTTTAAGATTTAGTTTTTAGGATTTAGGGTTTAGGGTTTTGGTTTTAGCTTTTTGGGTTTATAGTTTTTGGGTTTAATGCTTACTTTTAGGGTTTAATTTTAAGTTTTAGGGTTTTTTTGTATTCAAGTTTATGGTTTTAGGTTTTAGTTTTTTGGGTTTTATTTTTAGGTTTTAAGGTTTAGAATTTTAGGGTTTAATGTTTAGTTTTAGGGATTATGGTTTTAGTGTATTAAAGATTAGGGTTTTAGTTTTTAGGGTTTAGGGTTTTGTTTTTAGGTTTTAGTGTTTATAGTATAAGGACTTAGGGTTTAGTGTATTAAAAATTAGGGTTTAAGATTTAGTTTTTAAGATTTAGGGTTTTGGTTTTAGGTTTTAGGGTTTAGAGTTTTTGGGTTTAATGTTTATCTTTAGGGTTTATTTTAGGTTTTAGGGTTTTGTTGTATTCATGTTTATGGTTTTAGGTTTTAGTTTTTAGGGTTTTAGGTATTTTTTTAGGGTTTAGAATTTTAGGGTTTAATGTTGAGTTTTAAGGATTAGGGTTTTAGTGTATTAAAGATTAGGGTTTTAGTTTTCAGGGTTTAGGGTTTTGTTTTTAGGTTTTAGTGTTTAGAGTATTAGAACTTTGGGTTTAGTGTATTAAATTTTAGGGTTTAAGATTTAGTATTTTGGATTTAGGGTTTAGGGTTTAGAGTTTTTGGGTTTAATGCTTAGTTTTAGGTTATAGGTGTTAGGGTTTTGTTGTATTCAAGTTTAGGGTTTTAGGTTTTAGGTTTTAGGGTTTTGGGTTTAGGTTGTAGGGTTTAGAATTTTAGGGTTTAATGTTTAGTTTTAGGGTTTAGGGTTTTAGTATATTAAACATTAGAGTTTTAGTTTTTAGGGTTTAGGGTTTTGGTTTTTGGTTTTGTTGTTTAGAGTATTAGGACTTATGATTTAGTGTATTAAATTTAGGGTTTAAGATTTAGTTTTTAGGATTTAGGGTTTAGGGTTTTGGTTTTAGCTTTTAGGGTTTATAGTTTTGGGGTTTATTGCTTAGTTTCAGAGTTTAATTTTAAGTTTTAGGGTTTTGTTGTATTCAAGTTTAGGGTTTTAGGTTTAGGGTTTTAGGTTTTAGTTTTTAGGGTTTTGGGTTTAGGTTGTAGGGTTTAGAATTTTGGGGTTTAATGTTTAGTTTTAGGGTTTAGGGTTTTAGTGTATTAAACATTAGAGTTTTAGTTTTTAGGATTTAAGGTTTTGTTTTTAGGTTTTGGTGTATAGAGTATTAGGACTTATGGTTTAGTGTATTAAAATATAGAGTTTAAGATTTAGTTTTTAGGATTTAGGGTTTTGGTTTTAGCTTTTTGGGTTTATAGTTTTTGGGTTTAATGCTTACTTTTAGGGTTTAATTTTAAGTTTTAGGGTTTTTCTGTATTCAAGTTTATGGTTTTAGGTTTTAGTTTTTAGGGTTTTATTTTTAGGTTTTAAGGTATAGAATTTTAGGGTTTAATGTTTAGTTTTAGGGATTAGGGTTTTAGTGTATTAAAGATTAGGGTTTTAGTTTTTAGGGTTTTGGGTTTTGTTTTTAGGTTTTAGTGTTTAGAGTATAAGGACTTAGGGTTTAGTGTATTAAAAATTAGGGTTTAAGATTTAGTTTTTAAGATTTAGGGTTTAGGGTTTTGGTTTTAGGGTTTAGAGTTTTTGGGTTTAATGCTCATTTTTAGGGTTTAATTTTAGGTTTTAGGGTTTTTTTGTATTCATGTTTATGGTTTTAGGTTTTATTTTTTAGGGTATTAGGTTATAGTTTTTAGGGTTTAGAATTTTAGGGTTTAATGTTAAGTTTTAAGAATTAGGGTTTTAGTCTATTAAAGATTAGGGTTTTAGTTTTCAGGGATTATGGTTTTGTTGTTAGGTTTTAGTGTATAGAGTATTAGGACTTTGGGTTTAGTGTATTAAAATTTAGGGTTTATGATTTAGTTTTTAGGATTTAGGGTTTAGGGTTTAGGGTTTTGGTTTTAGGTTTTATGGTTTAGAGTTTTTGGGTTTAATGCTTAGTTTTAGGTTTTAATTTTAGGTGTTAGGGTTTTGTTGTATTCAAGTTTAGGGTTTTAGGTTTTAGTTTTTAGGGTTTTGGTTTTATGTTGTAGGGTTTAGAATTTTAGGGTTTAATGTTTAGTTTTAGGGTTTAGGGTTTTAGTATATTAAACATTAGAGTTTTAGTTTTTAGGGTTTAGGGTTTTGTTTTTTGGTTTTGTTGTTTAGAGTATTAGGACTTATGGTTTAGTGTATTAAAATTTAGGGTTTAAGATTTAGTTTTTAGGATTTAGGGTTTAGGGTTTTGGTTTTAGCTTTTAGGGTTTATAGTTTTGGGGTTTAATGCTTACTTTCAGAGTTTAATTTTAAGTTTTAGGGTTTTGTTGTATTCAAGTTTAGGGTTTTAGGTTTAGGGTTTTAGGTTTTAGTTTTTAGGGTTTTGGGTTTAGGTTGTAGGGTTTAGAATTTTGGGGTTTAATGTTTAGTTTTAGGGTTTAGGGTTTTAGTGTATTAAACATTATAGTTTTAGTTTTTAGGATTTAAGGTTTTGTTTTTATGTTTTGGTGTATAGAGTATTAGGACTTATGGTTTAGTGTATTAAAATATAGAGTTTAAGATTTAGTTTTTAGGATTTAGGGTTTAGGGTTTTGGTTTTAGCTTTTTGGGTTTATAGTTTTTGGGTTTAATGCTTACTTTTAGGGTTTAATTTTAAGTTTTAGGGTTTTTTTGTATTCAAGTTTATGGTTTTAGGTTTTAGTTTTTAGGGTTTTATTTTTAGGTTTTAAGGTTTAGAATTTTAGGGTTTAATGTTTAGTTTTAGGGATTATGGTTTTAGTGTATTAAAGATTAGGGTTTTAGTTTTTAGGGTTTAGGGTTTTGTTTTTTGGTTTTGTTGTTTAGAGTATTAGGACTTATGGTTTAGTGTATTAAAATTTAGGGTTTAAGATTTAGTTTTTAGGATTTAGGGTTTAGGGTTTTGGTTTTAGCTTTTAGGGTTTATAGTTTTGGGGTTTAATGCTTACTTTCAGAGTTTAATTTTAAGTTTTAGGGTTTTTTTGTATTCAAGTTTAGGGTTTTAGGTTTAGGGTTTTAGGTTTTAGTTTTTAGGGTTTTGGGTTTAGGTTGTAGGGTTTAGAATTTTGGGGTTTAATGTTTAGTTTTAGGGTTTAGGGTTTTAGTGTATTAAACATTATAGTTTTAGTTTTTAGGATTTAAGGTTTTGTTTTTATGTTTTGGTGTATAGAGTATTAGGACTTATGGTTTAGTGTATTAAAATATAGAGTTTAAGATTTAGTTTTTAGGATTTAGGGTTTAGGGTTTTGGTTTTAGCTTTTTGGGTTTATAGTTTTTGGGTTTAATGCTTACTTTTAGGGTTTAATTTTAAGTTTTAGGGTTTTTTTGTATTCAAGTTTATGGTTTTAGGTTTTAGTTTTTAGGGTTTTATTTTTAGGTTTTAAGGTTTAGAATTTTAGGGTTTAATGTTTAGTTTTAGGGATTATGGTTTTAGTGTATTAAAGATTAGGGTTTTAGTTTTTAGGGTTTAGGGTTTTGTTTTTAGGTTTTAGTGTTTATAGTATAAGGACTTAGGGTTTAGTGTATTAAAAATTAGGGTTTAAGATTTAGTTTTTAAGATTTAGGGTTTTGGTTTTAGGTTTTAGGGTTTAGAGTTTTTGGGTTTAATGTTTATCTTTAGGGTTTATTTTAGGTTTTAGGGTTTTGTTGTATTCATGTTTATGGTTTTAGGTTTTAGTTTTTAGGGTTTTAGGTATATTTTTAGGGTTTAGAATTTTAGGGTTTAATGTTGAGTTTTAAGGATTAGGGTTTTAGTGTATTACAAATTAGGGTTTTAGTTTTCAGGGTTTATTGTTTTGTTTTTACGTTTTAGTGTTTAGAGTATTAGGACTTTTTGTTTAGTGTATTATAATATAGGGTTTAAGATTTAGGTTTTAGGATTTAGGGTTTAGGGTTTTGGTTTTAGCTTTTAAGGTTTATAGTTTTTGGGTTTAATGCTTACTTTTAGGGTTTAATTTTAAGTTTTAGGGTTTTGTTGTATTCAAGTTTATGGTTTTAGGTTTTAGTTTTTAGGGTTTTTGTTTTAGGTTTTAGGGTTTAGAATTTTAGGGTTTAATGTTTAGTTTTAGGGATTAGGGTTTTAGTGTATTAAAGATTAGGGTTTTAGTTTTTAGGGTTTAGGGTTTTGTTTTTAGGTTTTAGTGTTTAGAGTATTAGGACATAGGGTTTAGTGTATTAAAATTTAGGGTTTAAGATTTAGTTTTTAAGATTTAGGGTTTAGGGTTTTGGTTTTAGGTTTTAGGGTTTAGAGTTTTTGGGTTTAATGCTTTGTTTTAGGGTTTAATTTTAGGTTTTAGGGATTTGTTGTATTCAAGTTTAGGGTTTTAGGTTTTCGTTTTTAGGGTTTTGGGTTTAGGTTGTAGGGTTTAGAATTTTAGGGTTTAATGTTTAGTTTTAAGGTTTAGGGTTTTAGTGTATTAAAGATTAGGGTTTTGGTTTTTAGGGTTTAGGGTTTTGTTTTTAGGTTTTAGTGTTTAGAGTATTAGGACTTTGGGTTTAGTGTATTATAATTTAGGGTTTAATGCTTAGCTTTTAGGATTTAGGGTTTAGGGTTTTGGTTTTAGCTTTTAGGGTTTATACTTTTTGGGTTTAATGCTTACTTTTAGGGTTTAATTTTAAGTTTTAGGGTTTTCTTGTATTCATGTTTAGGGTTTTAGGTTTTAGTTTTTAGGGTTTTGGTTTTAGGTTTTAGGGTTTAGAATTTTAGGATTTAATTTTTAGTTTTAGGGATTAGGGTTTTAGTGTATTAAAGATTAGAGTTTTAGTTTATAGGGTTTAGGGTTTTGTTTTTAGGTTTTAGTGTTTAGAGTATTAGGACTTAGGGTTTAGTGTATTAAAAATTAGGGTTTAAGATTTAGTTTTTAAGATTTAGGGTTTAGGGTTTTGGTTTTAGGGTTTAGAGTTTTTGGGTTTAATGCTCATTTTTAGGGTTTAATTTTAGGTTTTAGGGTTTTTTTGTATTCATGTTTATGGTTTTAGGTTTTAGTTTTTAGGGTATTAGGTTATAGTTTTTAGGGTTTAGAATTTTAGGGTTTAATGTTAAGTTTTAAGTAGGGTTTTAGTCTATTAAAGATTAGGGTTTTAGTTTTCAGGGATTATGGTTTTGTTGTTAGGTTTTAGTGTATAGAGTATTAGGACTTTGGGTTTAGTGTATTAAAATTTAGGGTTTATGATTTAGTTTTTAGGATTTAGGGTTTAGGGTTTAGGGTTTTGGTTTTAGGTTTTATGGTTTAGAGTTTTTGGGTTTAATGCTTAGTTTTAGGTTTTAATTTTAGGTGTTAGGGTTTTGTTGTATTCAAGTTTAGGGTTTTAGGTTTTAGTTTTTAGGGTTTTGGTTTTATGTTGTAGGGTTTAGAATTTTAGGGTTTAATGTTTAGTTTTAGGATTTAGGGTTTTAGTATATTAAACATTAGAGTTTTAGTTTTTAGGGTTTAGGGTTTTGTTTTTTGGTTTTGTTGTTTAGAGTATTAGGACTTATGGTTTAGTGTATTAAAATTTAGGGTTTAAGATTTAGTTTTTAGGATTTAGGGTTTAGGGTTTTGGTTTTAGCTTTTAGGGTTTATAGTTTTGGGGTTTAATGCTTACTTTCAGAGTTTAATTTTAAGTTTTAGGGTTTTGTTGTATTCAAGTTTAGGGTTTTAGGTTTAGGGTTTTAGGTTTTAGTTTTTAGGGTTTTGGGTTTAGGTTGTAGGGTTTAGAATTTTGGGGTTTAATGTTTAGTTTTAGGGTTTAGGGTTTTAGTGTATTAAACATTATAGTTTTAGTTTTTAGGATTTAAGGTTTTGTTTTTATGTTTTGGTGTATAGAGTATTAGGACTTATGGTTTAGTGTATTAAAATATAGAGTTTAAGATTTAGTTTTTAGGATTTAGGGTTTAGGGTTTTGGTTTTAGCTTTTTGGGTTTATAGTTTTTGGGTTTAATGCTTACTTTTAGGGTTTAATTTTAAGTTTTAGGGTTTTTTTGTATTCAAGTTTATGGTTTTAGGTTTTAGTTTTTAGGGTTTTATTTTTAGGTTTTAAGGTTTAGAATTTTAGGGTTTAATGTTTAGTTTTAGGGATTATGGTTTTAGTGTATTAAAGATTAGGGTTTTAGTTTTTAGGGTTTAGGGTTTTGTTTTTAGGTTTTAGTGTTTATAGTATAAGGACTTAGGGTTTAGTGTATTAAAAATTAGGGTTTAAGATTTAGTTTTTAAGATTTAGGGTTTTGGTTTTAGGTTTTAGGGTTTAGAGTTTTTGGGTTTAATGTTTATCTTTAGGGTTTATTTTAGGTTTTAGGGTTTTGTTGTATTCATGTTTATGGTTTTAGGTGTTAGTTTTTAGGGTTTTAGGTATTTTTTTTAGGGTTTAGAATTTTAGGGTTTAATGTTGAGTTTTAAGGATTAGGGTTTTAGTGTATTACAGATTAGGGTTTTAGTTTTCAGGGTTTATTGTTTTGTTTTTACGTTTTAGTGTTTAGAGTATTAGGACTTTGGGTTTAGTGTATTATAATTTAGGGTTTAAGATTTAGGTTTTAAGATTTAGGGTTTAGGGTTTTGGTTTTAGGTTTTAGGGTTTAGAGTTGTTGGGTTTAATGCTCATTTTTAGAGTTTAATTTTAGGTTTTAGGGTTTTGTTGTATTCATGTGTATGGTTTTAGGTTTTAGGGTTTTAGGTTTTAGTTTTTAGGGTTTAAAGTTAAGTTTTAAGAATTAGGGTTTTAGTCTATTAAAGATTAGGGTTTTAGTTTTCAGGATTTATGGTTTTGTTTTTAGGATTTAGTGTTTAGAGTATTAGGACTTTGGGTTTAGTGTATTAAAATTTAGGGTTTAAGATTTAGTTTTTAGGATTTAGGATTTAGGGTTTAGGGTTTTGTATTTAGGTTTTAGGGTTTAGAGTTTTTGGGTTTAATGCTTAGTTTTAAGTTTTAATTTTAGGTGTTAGGGTTTTGTTGTATTCAAGTTTAGGGTTTTAGGTTTTAGTTTTTAGGGTTTTGGGTTTAGGTTGTATGGTTTAGAATTTTAGGGTTTAATGTTTATTTTTAGGGTTTAGGGTTTTAGTATATTAAACATTAGAGTTTTAGTTTTTAGGGTTTAGGGTTTTTTTTTAGGTTTTGGTGTTTAGAGTATTAGGACTTATGGTTTAGTGTATTAAAATTTAGGGTTTAAAATTTAGTTTTTAGGATTTAGGGTTTAGGGTTTTGGTTTTAGCTTTTAGGGTTTATAGTTTTGGGTTTAATGCTTACTTTCAGAGTTTAATTTTAAGTTTTAGGGTTTTGTTGTATTCAAGTTTAGGGTTTTAGGTTTAGGGTTTTAAGTTTTAGTTTTTAGGGTTTTGGGTTTAGGTTGTAGGGTTTAGAATTTTGGGGTTTAATGTTTAGTTTTAGGGTTTAGGGTTCTTGTGTATTAAACATTAGAGTTTTAGTTTTTAGGGTTTAAGGTTTTGTTTATAGGTTTTGGTGTTTAAAGTATTAGGACTTATGGTTTAGTGTATTAAAATATAGAGTTTAAGATTTAGTTTTTAGGATTTAGGGTTTAGGGTTTTGGTTTTAGCTTTTAGGGTTTATAGTTTTTGGGTTTAATGCTTACTTTTAGGGTTTAATTTTAAGTTTTAGGGTTTTGTTGTATTCAAGTTTATGGTTTTAGGTTTTAGTTTTTAGGGTTTTTGTTTTAGGTTTTAGGGTTTAGAATTTTAGGGTTTAATGTTTAGTTTTAGGGATTAGGGTTTTAGTGTATTAAAGATTAGGTTTTTAGTTTTTAGGGTTTAGGGTTTTGTTTTTAGGTTTTAGTGTTTAAAGTATTAGGACATAGGGTTTAGTGTATTAAAAATTAGGGTTTAAGATTTAGTTTTTAAGATTTAGGGTTTAGGGTTTTTGTTTTAGGTTTTAGGGTTTAGAGTTTTGGGGTTTAATGCTTACTTTTAGAGTTTAATTTTAAGTTTTAGGGTTTTGTTGTATTCAAGTTTAGGGTTTTAGGGTTTAGGGTTTTGGTTTTAGGTTTTAGGGTTTGGAGTTTTAGGGTTTAATGCTTACTTTTAGGGTTTAATTTTAAGTTTTAGGGTTTTGTTGTATTCAAGTTTATGGTTTTAGGTTTTAGTTTTTAGGGTTTTTGTTTTAGGTTTTAGGGTTTAGAATTTTAGGGTTTAATGTTTAGTTTTAGGGATTAGGGTTTTAGTGTATTAAAGATTAGGGTTTTAGTTTTTAGGGTTTAGGGTTTTGTTTTTAGGTTTTAGTGTTTAGAGTATTAGGACTTAGGGTTTAGTGTATTAAAAATTAGAGTTTAAGATTTAGTTTTTAAGATTTAGGGTTTTGGTTTTAGGTTTTAGGGTTTAGAGTTTTTGGGTTTAATGTTTAGTTTTAGGGTTTAATTTTAGGTTTTAGGGTTTTGTTGTATTCAAGTTTATGGTTTTATGTTTTAGTTTTTAGGGTTTTAGGTTTTAGTTTTTAGGGTTTAGAATTTTAGGGTTTAATGTTTAGTTTTAAGGATTAGGGTTTTAGTGTATTAAAGATTAGGGTTTTAGTTTTCAGGGTTTAGGGTTTTGTTTTTAGGTTTTAGTGTTTAGAGTATTAGAACTTTGGGTTTAGTGTATTAAATTTTAGGGTTTAAGATTTAGTATTTTGGATTTAGGGTTTAGGGTTTAGAGTTTTTGGGTTTAATGCTTAGTTTTAGGTTATAGGTGTTAGGGTTTTGTTGTATTCAAGTTTAGGGTTTTAGGTTTTAGGTTTTAGGGTTTTGGGTTTAGGTTGTAGGGTTTAGAATTTTAGGGTTTAATGTTTAGTTTTAGGGTTTAGGGTTTTAGTATATTAAACATTAGAGTTTTAGTTTTTAGGGTTTAGGGTTTTGTTTTTTGGTTTTGTTGTTTAGAGTATTAGGACTTATGATTTAGTGTATTAAATTTAGGGTTTAAGATTTAGTTTTTAGGATTTAGGGTTTAGGGTTTTGGTTTTAGCTTTTAGGGTTTATAGTTTTGGGGTTTATTGCTTAGTTTCAGAGTTTAATTTTAAGTTTTAGGGTTTTGTTGTATTCAAGTTTAGGGTTTTAGGTTTAGGGTTTTAGGTTTTAGTTTTTAGGGTTTTGGGTTTAGGTTGTAGGGTTTAGAATTTTGGGGTTTAATGTTTAGTTTTAGGGTTTAGGGTTTTAGTGTATTAAACATTAGAGTTTTAGTTTTTAGGATTTAAGGTTTTGTTTTTAGGTTTTGGTGTATAGAGTATTAGGACTTATGGTTTAGTGTATTAAAATATAGAGTTTAAGATTTAGTTTTTAGGATTTAGGGTTTTGGTTTTAGCTTTTTGGGTTTATAGTTTTTGGGTTTAATGCTTACTTTTAGGGTTTAATTTTAAGTTTTAGGGTTTTTCTGTATTCAAGTTTATGGTTTTAGGTTTTAGTTTTTAGGGTTTTATTTTTAGGTTTTAAGGTATAGAATTTTAGGGTTTAATGTTTAGTTTTAGGGATTAGGGTTTTAGTGTATTAAAGATTAGGGTTTTAGTTTTTAGGGTTTTGGGTTTTGTTTTTAGGTTTTAGTGTTTAGAGTATAAGGACTTAGGGTTTAGTGTATTAAAAATTAGGGTTTAAGATTTAGTTTTTAAGATTTAGGGTTTTGGTTTTAGGTTTTAGGGTTTAGAGTTTTTGGGTTTAATGTTTATCTTTAGGGTTTATTTTAGGTTTTAGGGTTTTGTTGTATTCATGTTTATGGTTTTAGGTTTTAGTTTTTAGGGTTTTAGGTATTTTTTTTGGGTTTAGAATTTTAGGGTTTAATGTTGAGTTTTAAGGATTAGGGTTTTAGTGTATTACAGATTAGGGTTTTAGTTTTCAGGGTTTATTGTTTTGTTTTTACGTTTTAGTGTTTAGAGTATTAGGACTTTGGGTTTAGTGTATTATAATTTAGGGTTTAAGATTTAGGTTTTAGGATTTAGGGTTTAGGGTTTTGGTTTTAGCTTTTAGGGTTTATAGTTTTTGGGTTCAATGCTTACTTTTAGGGTTTAATTTTAAGTTTTAGGGTTTTGTTGTATTCAAGGTTATGGTTTTAGGTTTTAGTTTTTAGGGTTTTTGTTTTTGGTTTTAGGGTTTAGAATTTTAGGGTTTAATGTTTAGTTTAAGGGATTAGGGTTTTAGTGTATTAAAGATTAGGTTTTTAGTTTTTAGGGTTTAGGGTTTTGTTTTTAGGTTTTAGTGTTTAGAGTATTAGGACATAGGGTTTAGTGTATTAAAATTTGGGGTTTAAGATTTAGTTTTTAAGATTTAGGGTTTAGGGTTTTGGTTTTAGGTTTTAGGGTTTAGAGTTTTTGGGTTTAATGCTTTGTTTTAGGGTTTAATTTTAGGTTTTAGGGATTTGTTGTATTCAAGTTTAGGGTTTTAGGTTTTAGTTTTTAGGGTTTTGGGTTTAGGTTGTAGGGTTTAGAATTTTAGGGTTTAATGTTTAGTTTTAAGGTTTAGGGTTTTAGTGTATTAAAGATTAGGGTTTTGGTTTTTAGGGTTTAGGGTTTTGTTTTTAGGTTTTGGTGTTTAGAGTATTAGGACTTACGGTTTAGTGAATTAAAATTTAGGGTTTAAGATTGAATTATTTTAAGGATTTAGGGTTTTAAGGTTTTGGTTTTAGCTTTTAGGGTTTATACTTTTTGGGTTTAATGCTTACTTTTAGGGTTTAATTATAAGTTTTAGGGTTTTGTTTTATTCATGTTTAGGGTTTTAGGTTTTAGTTTTTAGGGTTTTGGTTTTAGGTTTTAGGGTTTAGAATTTTAGGATTTAATTTTTAGTTTTAGGGATTAGGGTTTTAGTGTATTAAAGATTAGAGTTTTAGTTTATAGGGTTTAGGGTTTTGTTTTTACGTTTTAGTGTTTAGAGTATTAGGACTTAGGGTTTAGTGTATTAAAAATTAGGGTTTAAGATTTAGTTTTTAAGATTTAGGGTTTAGGGTTTTGGTTTTAGGTTTTAGGGTTTAGAGTTTTTGGGTTTAATGCTTTGTTTTAGGGTTTAATTTTAGGTTTTAGGGATTTGTTGTATTCAAGTTTAGGGTTTTAGGTTTTAGTTTTTAGGGTTTTGGGTTTAGGTTGTAGGGTTTAGAATTTTAGGGTTTAATGTTTAGTTTTAAGGTTTAGGGTTTTAGTGTATTAAAGATTAGGGTTTTGGTTTTTAGGGTTTAGGGTTTTGTTTTTATGTTTTGGTGTTTAGAGTATTAGGACTTACGGTTTAGTGAATTAAAATTTAGGGTTTAAGATTGAATTATTTTAAGGATTTAGGGTTTTAAGGTTTTGGTTTTAGCTTTTAGGGTTTATACTTTTTGGGTTTAATGCTTACTTTTAGGGTTTAATTATAAGTTTTAGGGTTTTGTTGTATTCATGTTTAGGGTTTTAGGTTTTAGTTTTTAGGGTTTTGGTTTTAGGTTTTAGGGTTTAGAATTTTAGGATTTAATTTTTAGTTTTAGGGGTTAGGGTTTTAGTGTATTAAAAATTAGAGTTTTAGTTTATAGGGTTTATGGTTTTGTTTTTAGGTTTTAGTGTTTAGAGTATTAGGACTTAGGGTTTAGTGTATTAAAAATTAGGGTTTAAGATTTAGTTTTTAAGATTTAGGGTTTAGGGTTTTGGTTTTAGGGTTTAGAGTTTTTGGGTTTAATGCTCATTTTTAGGGTTTAATTTTAGGTTTTAGGGTTTTTTTGTATTCATGTTTATGGTTTTAGGTTTTAGTTTTTAGGGTATTAGGTTATAGTTTTTAGGGTTTAGAATTTTAGGGTTTAATGTTAAGTTTTAAGAATTAGGGTTTTAGTCTATTAAAGATTAGGGTTTTAGTTTTAAGGGTTTATGGTTTTGTTTTTAGGTTTTAGTGTTTAGAGTATTAGGACTTTGGGTTTAGTGTATTAAAATTTAGGGTTTAAGATTTAGTTTTTAGGATTTAGGGTTTAGGGTTTTGGTTTTAGGTTTTATGGTTTAGAGTTTTTGGGTTTAATGCTTAGTTTTAGGTTTTAATTTTAGGTGTTAGGGTTTTGTTGTATTCAAGTTTAGGGTTTTAGGTTTTAGTTTTTAGGGTTTTGGGTTTATGTTGTAGGGTTTAGAATTTTAGGGTTTAATGTTTAGTTTTAGGGTTTAGGGTTTTAGTATATTAAACATTAGAGTTTTAGTTTTTAGGGTTTAGGGTTTTGTTTTTTGGTTTTGTTGTTTAGAGTATTAGGACTTATGGTTTAGTGTATTAAAATTTAGGGTTTAAGATTTAGTTTTTAGGATTTAGGGTTTAGGGTTTGGGTTTTAGCTTTTAGGATTTATAGTTTTGGGGTTTAATGCTTACTTTCAGAGTTTAATTTTAAGTTTTAGGGTTTTGTTGTATTCAAGTTTAGGGTTTTAGGTTTAGGGTTTTAGGTTTTAGTTTTTAGGGTTTTGGGTTTAGGTTGTAGGGTTTAGAATTTTGGGGTTTAATGTTTAGTTTTAGGGTTTAGGGTTTTAGTGTATTAAACATTAGAGTTTTAGTTTTTAGGATTTAAGGTTTTGTTTTTAGGTTTTGGTGTATAGAGTATTAGGACTTATGGTTTAGTGTATTAAAATATAGAGTTTAAGATTTAGTTTTTAGGATTTAGGGTTTAGGGTTTTGGTTTTAGCTTTTTGGGTTTATAGTTTTTGGGTTTAATGCTTACTTTTAGGGTTTAATTTTAAGTTTTAGGGTTTTTTTGTATTCATGTTTATGGTTTTAGGTTTTAGTTTTTAGGGTTTTATTTTTAGGTTTTAAGGTTTAGAATTTTAGGGTTTAATGTTTAGTTTTAGGGATTAGGGTTTTAGTGTATTAAAGATTAGGGTTTTAGTTTTTAGGGTTTAAGGTTTTGTTTTTAGGTTTTAGTGTTTAGAGTATAAGGACTTAGGGTTTAGTGTATTAAAAATTAGGGTTTAAGATTTAGTTTTTAAGATTTAGGGTTTTGGTTTTAGGTTTTAGGTTTTAGGGTTTAGAGTTTTTGGGTTTAATGTTTATCTTTAGGGTTTATTTTAGGTTTTAGGGTTTTGTTGTATTCATGTTTATGGTTTTAGGTTTTTGTTTTTAGGGTTTTAGGTATTTTTTTTAGGGTTTAGAATTTTAGGGTTTAATGTTGAGTTTTAAGGATTAGGGTTTTAGTGTATTACAAATTAGGGTTTTAGTTTTCAGGGTTTATTGTTTTGTTTTTACGTTTTAGTGTTTAGAGTATTAGGACTTTTTGTTTAGTGTATTATAATTTAGGGTTTAAGATTTAGGTTTTAGGATTTAGGGTTTAGGGTTTTGGTTTTAGCTTTTAGGGTTTATAGTTTTTGGGTTTAATGCTTACTTTTAGGGTTTAATTTTAAGTTTTAGGGGTTTGTTGTATTCAAGTTTATGGTTTTAGGTTTTAGTTTTTAGGGTTTTTGTTTTAGGTTTTAGGGTTTAGAATTTTAGGGTTTAATGTTTAGTTTTAGGGATTAGGGTTTTAGTGTATTAAAGATTAGGGTTTTAGTTTTTAGGGTTTAGGGTTTTGTTTTTAGGTTTTAGTGTTTAGAGTATTAGGACATAGGGTTTAGTGTATTAAAATTTAGGGTTTAAGATTTAGTTTTTAAGATTTAGGGTTTAGGGTTTTGGTTTTAGGTTTTAGGGTTTAGAGTTTTTGGGTTTAATGCTTTGTTTTAGGGTTTAATTTTAGGTTTTAGGGATTTGTTGTATTCAAGTTTAGGGTTTTAGGTTTTAGTTTTTAGGGTTTTGGGTTTAGGTTGTAGGGTTTAGAATTTTAGGGTTTAATGTTTAGTTTTAAGGTTTAGGGTTTTAGTGTATTAAAGATTAGGGTTTTGGTTTTTAGGGTTTAGGGTTTTGTTTTTAGGTTTTGGTGTTTAGAGTATTAGGACTTACGGTTTAGTGAATTAAAATTTAGGGTTTAAGATTGAATTATTTTAAGGATTTAGGGTTTTAAGGTTTTGGTTTTAGCTTTTAGGGTTTATACTTTTTGGGTTTAATGCTTACTTTTAGGGTTTAATTTTAAGTTTTAAGGTTTTCTTGTATTCATGTTTAGGGTTTTAGGTTTTAGTTTTTAGGGTTTTGGTTTTAGGTTTTGGGGTTTAGAATTTTAGGATTTAATTTTTAGTTTTAGGGATTAGGGTTTTAGTGTATTAAAGATTAGAGTTTTAGTTTATAGGGTTTAGGGTTTTGTTTTTAGGTTTTAGTGTTTAGAGTATTAGGACTTAGGGTTTAGTGTATTAAAAATTAGGGTTTAAGATTTAGTTTTTAAGATTTAGGGTTTAGGGTTTTGGTTTTAGGTTTTAGGGTTTAGAGTTTTTGGGTTTAATGCTTTGTTTTAGGGATTAATTTTAGGTTTTAGGGATTTGTTGTATTCAAGTTTAGGGTTTTAGGTTTTAGTTTTTACGGTTTTGGGTTTAGGTTGTAGGGTTTAGAATTTTAGGGTTTAATGTTTAGTTTTAAGGTTTAGGGTTTTAGTGTATTAAAGATTAGGGTTTTGGTTTTTAGGGTTTAGGGTTTTGTTTTTAGGTTTTGGTGTTTAGAGTATTAGGACTTACGGTTTAGTGAATTAAAATTTAGAGTTTAAGATTGAATTATTTTAAGGATTTAGGGTTTTAAGGTTTTGGTTTTAGCTTTTAGGGTTTATACTTTTTGGGTTTAATGCTTACTTTTAGTGTTTAATTTTAAGTTTTAGGGTTTTCTTGTATTCATGTTTAGGGTTTTAGGTTTTAGTTTTTAGGGTTTTGGTTTTAGGTTTTAGGGTTTAGAATTTTAGGATTTAATTTTTAGTTTTAGGGATTAGGGTTTTAGTGTATTAAAGATTAGAGTTTTAGTTTATAGGGTTTAGGGTTTTTTTTTTAGGTTTTAGTGTTTAGAGTATTAGGACTTAGGGTTTAGTGTATTAAAAATTAGGGTTTAAGATTTAGTTTTTAAGATTTAGGGTTTAGGGTTTTGGTTTTAGGGTTTAGAGTTTTTGGGTTTAATGCTCATTTTTAGGGTTTAATTTTAGGTTTTAGGGTTTTTTTGTATTCATGTTTATGGTTTTAGGTTTTAGTTTTTAGGGTATTAGGTTATAGTTTTTAAGGTTTAGAATTTTAGGGTTTAATTATAAGTTTTAGGGTTTTGTTTTATTCATGTTTAGGGTTTTAGGTTTTAGTTTTTAGGGTTTTGGTTTTAGGTTTTAGGGTTTAGAATTTTAGGATTTAATTTTTAGTTTTAGGGATTAGGGTTTTAGTGTATTAAAGATTAGAGTTTTAGTTTATAGGGTTTAGGGTTTTGTTTTTACGTTTTAGTGTTTAGAGTATTAGGACTTAGGGTTTAGTGTATTAAAAATTAGGGTTTAAGATTTAGTTTTTAAGATTTAGGGTTTAGGGTTTTGGTTTTAGGTTTTAGGGTTTAGAGTTTTTGGGTTTAATGCTTTGTTTTAGGGTTTAATTTTAGGTTTTAGGGATTTGTTGTATTCAAGTTTAGGGTTTTAGGTTTTAGTTTTTAGGGTTTTGGGTTTAGGTTGTAGGGTTTAGAATTTTAGGGTTTAATGTTTAGTTTTAAGGTTTAGGGTTTTAGTGTATTAAAGATTAGGGTTTTGGTTTTTAGGGTTTAGGGTTTTGTTTTTATGTTTTGGTGTTTAGAGTATTAGGACTTACGGTTTAGTGAATTAAAATTTAGGGTTTAAGATTGAATTATTTTAAGGATTTAGGGTTTTAAGGTTTTGGTTTTAGCTTTTAGGGTTTATACTTTTTGGGTTTAATGCTTACTTTTAGGGTTTAATTATAAGTTTTAGGGTTTTGTTGTATTCATGTTTAGGGTTTTAGGTTTTAGTTTTTAGGGTTTTGGTTTTAGGTTTTAGGGTTTAGAATTTTAGGATTTAATTTTTAGTTTTAGGGGTTAGGGTTTTAGTGTATTAAAAATTAGAGTTTTAGTTTATAGGGTTTATGGTTTTGTTTTTAGGTTTTAGTGTTTAGAGTATTAGGACTTAGGGTTTAGTGTATTAAAAATTAGGGTTTAAGATTTAGTTTTTAAGATTTAGGGTTTAGGGTTTTGGTTTTAGGGTTTAGAGTTTTTGGGTTTAATGCTCATTTTTAGGGTTTAATTTTAGGTTTTAGGGTTTTTTTGTATTCATGTTTATGGTTTTAGGTTTTAGTTTTTAGGGTATTAGGTTATAGTTTTTAGGGTTTTGAATTTTAGGGTTTAATGTTAAGTTTTAAGAATTAGGGTTTTAGTCTATTAAAGATTAGGGTTTTAGTTTTAAGGGTTTATGGTTTTGTTTTTAGGTTTTAGTGTTTAGAGTATTAGGACTTTGGGTTTAGTGTAT
This sequence comes from Euphrasia confusa, assembly GCA_954870475.1. Classification (NCBI taxonomy): domain Eukaryota; kingdom Viridiplantae; phylum Streptophyta; class Magnoliopsida; order Lamiales; family Orobanchaceae; genus Euphrasia; species Euphrasia confusa. Next base: position 21,049,416 of record OX940956.1, read on the forward strand.
TAAAATTTAGGGTTTAAGATTTAGTTTTTAGGATTTAGGGTTTAGGGTTTTGGTTTTAGGTTTTATGGTTTAGAGTTTTTGGGTTTAATGCTTAGTTTTAGGTTTTAATTTTAGGTGTTAGGGTTTTGTTGTATTCAAGTTTAGGGTTTTAGGTTTTAGTTTTTAGGGTTTTGGGTTTATGTTGTAGGGTTTAGAATTTTAGGGTTTAATGTTTAGTTTTAGGGTTTAGGGTTTTAGTATATTAAACATTAGAGTTTTAGTTTTTAGGGTTTAGGGTTTTGTTTTTTGGTTTTGTTGTTTAGAGTATTAGGACTTATGGTTTAGTGTATTAAAATTTAGGGTTTAAGATTTAGTTTTTAGGATTTAGGGTTTAGGGTTTGGGTTTTAGCTTTTAGGATTTATAGTTTTGGGGTTTAATGCTTACTTTCAGAGTTTAATTTTAAGTTTTAGGGTTTTGTTGTATTCAAGTTTAGGGTTTTAGGTTTAGGGTTTTAGGTTTTAGTTTTTAGGGTTTTGGGTTTAGGTTGTAGGGTTTAGAATTTTGGGGTTTAATGTTTAGTTTTAGGGTTTAGGGTTTTAGTGTATTAAACATTAGAGTTTTAGTTTTTAGGATTTAAGGTTTTGTTTTTAGGTTTTGGTGTATAGAGTATTAGGACTTATGGTTTAGTGTATTAAAATATAGAGTTTAAGATTTAGTTTTTAGGATTTAGGGTTTAGGGTTTTGGTTTTAGCTTTTTGGGTTTATAGTTTTTGGGTTTAATGCTTACTTTTAGGGTTTAATTTTAAGTTTTAGGGTTTTTTTGTATTCATGTTTATGGTTTTAGGTTTTAGTTTTTAGGGTTTTATTTTTAGGTTTTAAGGTTTAGAATTTTAGGGTTTAATGTTTAGTTTTAGGGATTAGGGTTTTAGTGTATTAAAGATTAGGGTTTTAGTTTTTAGGGTTTAAGGTTTTGTTTTTAGGTTTTAGTGTTTAGAGTATAAGGACTTAGGGTTTAGTGTATTAAAAATTAGGGTTTAAGATTTAGTTTTTAAGATTTAGGGTTTTGGTTTTAGGTTTTAGGTTTTAGGGTTTAGAGTTTTTGGGTTTAATGTTTATCTTTAGGGTTTATTTTAGGTTTTAGGGTTTTGTTGTATTCATGTTTATGGTTTTAGGTTTTTGTTTTTAGGGTTTTAGGTATTTTTTTTAGGGTTTAGAATTTTAGGGTTTAATGTTGAGTTTTAAGGATTAGGGTTTTAGTGTATTACAAATTAGGGTTTTAGTTTTCAGGGTTTATTGTTTTGTTTTTACGTTTTAGTGTTTAGAGTATTAGGACTTTTTGTTTAGTGTATTATAATTTAGGGTTTAAGATTTAGGTTTTAGGATTTAGGGTTTAGGGTTTTGGTTTTAGCTTTTAGGGTTTATAGTTTTTGGGTTTAATGCTTACTTTTAGGGTTTAATTTTAAGTTTTAGGGGTTTGTTGTATTCAAGTTTATGGTTTTAGGTTTTAGTTTTTAGGGTTTTTGTTTTAGGTTTTAGGGTTTAGAATTTTAGGGTTTAATGTTTAGTTTAAGGGATTAGGGTTTTAGTGTATTAAAGATTAGGTTTTTAGTTTTTAGGGTTTAGGGTTTTGTTTTTAGTTTTTAGTGTTTAGAGTATTAGGACATAGGGTTTAGTGTATTAAAATTTAGGGTTTAAGATTTAGTTTTTAAGATTTAGGGTTTAGGGTTTTGGTTTTAGGTTTTAGGGTTTAGAGTTTTTGGGTTTAATGCTTTGTTTTAGGGTTTAATTTTAGGTTTTAGGGATTTGTTGTATTCAAGTTTAGGGTTTTAGGTTTTAGTTTTTAGGGTTTTGGGTTTAGGTTGTAGGGTTTAGAATTTTAGGGTTTAATGTTTAGTTTTAAGGTTTAGGGTTTTAGTGTATTAAAGATTAGGGTTTTGGTTTTTAGGGTTTAGGGTTTTGTTTTTAGGTTTTGGTGTTTAGAGTATTAGGACTTACGGTTTAGTGAATTAAAATTTAGGGTTTAAGATTGAATTATTTTAAGGATTTAGGGTTTTAAGGTTTTGGTTTTAGCTTTTAGGGTTTATACTTTTTGGGTTTAATGCTTACTTTTAGGGTTTAATTTTAAGTTTTAAGGTTTTCTTGTATTCATGTTTAGGGTTTTAGGTTTTAGTTTTTAGGGTTTTGGTTTTAGGTTTTGGGGTTTAGAATTTTAGGATTTAATTTTTAGTTTTAGGGATTAGGGTTTTAGTGTATTAAAGATTAGAGTTTTAGTTTATAGGGTTTAGGGTTTTGTTTTTAGGTTTTAGTGTTTAGAGTATTAGGACTTAGGGTTTAGTGTATTAAAAATTAGGGTTTAAGATTTAGTTTTTAAGATTTAGGGTTTAGGGTTTTGGTTTTAGGTTTTAGGGTTTAGAGTTTTTGGGTTTAATGCTTTGTTTTAGGGATTAATTTTAGGTTTTAGGGATTTGTTGTATTCAAGTTTAGGGTTTTAGGTTTTAGTTTTTACGGTTTTGGGTTTAGGTTGTAGGGTTTAGAATTTTAGGGTTTAATGTTTAGTTTTAAGGTTTAGGGTTTTAGTGTATTAAAGATTAGGGTTTTGGTTTTTAGGGTTTAGGGTTTTGTTTTTAGGTTTTGGTGTTTAGAGTATTAGGACTTACGGTTTAGTGAATTAAAATTTAGAGTTTAAGATTGAATTATTTTAAGGATTTAGGGTTTTAAGGTTTTGGTTTTAGCTTTTAGGGTTTATACTTTTTGGGTTTAATGCTTACTTTTAGTGTTTAATTTTAAGTTTTAGGGTTTTCTTGTATTCATGTTTAGGGTTTTAGGTTTTAGTTTTTAGGGTTTTGGTTTTAGGTTTTAGGGTTTAGAATTTTAGGATTTAATTTTTAGTTTTAGGGATTAGGGTTTTAGTGTATTAAAGATTAGAGTTTTAGTTTATAGGGTTTAGGTTTTTTTTTTTAGGTTTTAGTGTTTAGAGTATTAGGACTTAGGGTTTAGTGTATTAAAAATTAGGGTTTAAGATTTAGTTTTTAAGATTTAGGGTTTAGGGTTTTGGTTTTAGGGTTTAGAGTTTTTGGGTTTAATGCTCATTTTTAGGGTTTAATTTTAGGTTTTAGGGTTTTTTTGTATTCATGTTTATGGTTTTAGGTTTTAGTTTTTAGGGTATTAGGTTATAGTTTTTAGGGTTTAGAATTTTAGGGTTTAATGTTAAGTTTTAAGAATTAGGGTTTTAGTCTATTAAAGATTAGGGTTTTAGTTTTCAGGGATTATGGTTTTGTTGTTAGGTTTTAGTGTATAGAGTATTAGGACTTTGGGTTTAGTGCATTAAAATTTAGGGTTTATGATTTAGTTTTTAGGATTTAGGGTTTAGGGTTTAGGGTTTTGGTTTTAGGTTTTATGGTTTAGAGTTTTTGGGTTTAATGCTTAGTTTTAGGTTTTAATTTAAGGTGTTAGGGTTTTGTTGTATTCAAGTTTAGGGTTTTAGGTTTTAGTTTTTAGGGTTTTGGTTTTATGTTGTAGGGTTTAGAATTTTAGGGTTTAATGTTTAGTTTTAGGGTTTAGGGTTTTAGTATATTAAACATTAGAGTTTTAGTTTTTAGGGTTTAGGGTTTTGTTTTTTGGTTTTGTTGTTTAGAGTATTAGGACTTATGGTTTAGTGTATTAAAATTTAGGGTTTAAGATATAGTTTTTAGGATTTAGGGTTTAGGGTTTTGGTTTTAGCTTTTAGGGTTTATAGTTTTGGGGTTTAATGCTTACTTTCAGAGTTTAATTTTAAGTTTTAGGGTTTTGTTGTATTCAAGTTTAGGGTTTTAGGTTTAGGGTTTTAGGTTTTAGTTTTTAGGGTTTTGGGTTTAGGTTGTAGGGTTTAGAATTTTGGGGTTTAATGTTTAGTTTTAGGGTTTTGGGTTTTAGTGTATTAAACATTAGAGTTTTAGTTTTTAGGATTTAAGGTTTTGTTTTTAGGTTTTGGTGTATAGAGTATTAGGACTTTTGGTTTAGTGTATTAAAATATAGAGTTTAAGATTTAGTTTTTAGGATTTAGGGTTTAGGGTTTTGGTTTTAGCTTTTTGGGTTTATAGTTTTTGGGTTTAATGCTTACTTTTAGGGTTTAATTTTAAGTTTTAGGGTTTTTTTGTATTCATGTTTATGGTTTTAGGTTTTAGTTTTTAGGGTTTTATTTTTAGGTTTTAAGGTTTAGAATTTTAGGGTTTAATGTTTAGTTTTAGGGATTAGGGTTTTAGTGTATTAAAGATTAGGGTTTTAGTTTTTAGGGTTTAAGGTTTTGTTTTTAGGTTTTAGTGTTTAGAGTATAAGGACTTAGGGTTTAGTGTATTAAAAATTAGGGTTAAGATTTAGTTTTTAAGATTTAGGGTTTTGGTTTTAGGTTTTAGGGTTTAGAGTTTTTGGGTTTAATGTTTATCTTTAGGGTTTATTTTAGGTTTTAGGGTTTTGTTGTATTCATGTTTATGGTTTTAGGTTTTGGTTTTTAGGGTTTTAGGTATTTTTTTTAGGGTTTAGAATTTTAGGGTTTAATGTTGAGTTTTAAGGATTAGGGTTTTAGTGTATTACAAATTAGGGTTTTAGTTTTCAGGGTTTATTGTTTTGTTTTTACGTTTTAGTGTTTAGAGTATTAGGACATTTTTTCTTAGTGTATTATAATTTAGGGTTTAAGATTTAGGTTTTAGGATTTAGGGTTTAGGGTTTGGTTTTAGCTTTTAAGGTTTATAGTTTTTGGGTTTAATGCTTACTTTTAGGGTTTAATTTTAAGTTTTAGGGTTTTGTTGTATTCAAGTTTATGGTTTTAGGTTTTAGTTTTTAGGGTTTTTGTTTTAGGTTTTAGGGTTTAGAATTTTAGGGTTTAATGTTTAGTTTAAGGGATTAGGGTTTTAGTGTATTAATGATTAGGTTTTTAGTTTTTAGGGTTTAGGGTTTTGTTTTTAGGTTTTAGTGTTTAGAGTATTAGGACATAGGGTTTAGTGTATTAAAATTTAGGGTTTAAGATTTAGTTTTTAAGATTTAGGGTTTAGGGTTTTGGTTTTAGCTTTTAGGGTTTAGAGTTTTTGGGTTTAATGCTTTGTTTTAGGGTTTAATTTTAGGTTTTAGGGATTTGTTGTATTCAAGTTTAGGGTTTTAGGTTTTAGTTTTTATGGTTTTGGGTTTAGGTTGTAGGGTTTAGAATTTTAGGGTTTAATGTTTAGTTTTAAGGTTTAGGGTTTTAGTGTATTAAAGATTAGGGTTTTGGTTTTTAGGGTTTAGGGTTTTGTTTTTAGGTTTTGGTGTTTAGAGTATTAGGACTTACGGTTTAGTGAATTAAAATTTAGAGTTTAAGATTGAATTATTTTAAGGATTTAGGGTTTTAAGGTTTTGGTTTTAGCTTTTAGGGTTTATACTTTTTGGGTTTAATGCTTACTTTTAGTGTTTAATTTTAAGTTTTAGGGTTTTCTTGTATTCATGTTTAGGGTTTTAGGTTTTAGTTTTTAGGGTTTTGGTTTTAGGTTTTAGGGTTTAGAATTTTAGGATTTAATTTTTAGTTTTAGGGATTAGGGTTTTAGTGTATTAAAGATTAGAGTTTTAGTTTATAGGGTTTAGGTTTTTTTTTTTAGGTTTTAGTGTTTAGAGTATTAGGACTTAGGGTTTAGTGTATTAAAAATTAGGGTTTAAGATTTAGTTTTTAAGATTTAGGGTTTAGGGTTTTGGTTTTAGGGTTTAGAGTTTTTGGGTTTAATGCTCATTTTTAGGGTTTAATTTTAGGTTTTAGGGTTTTTTTGTATTCATGTTTATGGTTTTAGGTTTTAGTTTTTAGGGTATTAGGTTATAGTTTTTAGGGTTTAGAATTTTAGGGTTTAATGTTAAGTTTTAAGAATTAGGGTTTTAGTCTATTAAAGATTAGGGTTTTAGTTTTCAGGGATTATGGTTTTGTTGTTAGGTTTTAGTGTATAGAGTATTAGGACTTTGGGTTTAGTGCATTAAAATTTAGGGTTTATGATTTAGTTTTTAGGATTTAGGGTTTAGGGTTTAGGGTTTTGGTTTTAGGTTTTATGGTTTAGAGTTTTTGGGTTTAATGCTTAGTTTTAGGTTTTAATTTAAGGTGTTAGGGTTTTGTTGTATTCAAGTTTAGGGTTTTAGGTTTTAGTTTTTAGGGTTTTGGTTTTATGTTGTAGGGTTTAGAATTTTAGGGTTTAATGTTTAGTTTTAGGGTTTAGGGTTTTAGTATATTAAACATTAGAGTTTTAGTTTTTAGGGTTTAGGGTTTTGTTTTTTGGTTTTGTTGTTTAGAGTATTAGGACTTATGGTTTAGTGTATTAAAATTTAGGGTTTAAGATATAGTTTTTAGGATTTAGGGTTTAGGGTTTTGGTTTTAGCTTTTAGGGTTTATAGTTTTGGGGTTTAATGCTTACTTTCAGAGTTTAATTTTAAGTTTTAGGGTTTTGTTGTATTCAAGTTTAGGGTTTTAGGTTTAGGGTTTTAGGTTTTAGTTTTTAGGGTTTTGGGTTTAGGTTGTAGGGTTTAGAATTTTGGGGTTTAATGTTTAGTTTTAGGGTTTTGGGTTTTAGTGTATTAAACATTAGAGTTTTAGTTTTTAGGATTTAAGGTTTTGTTTTTAGGTTTTGGTGTATAGAGTATTAGGACTTTTGGTTTAGTGTATTAAAATATAGAGTTTAAGATTTAGTTTTTAGGATTTAGGGTTTAGGGTTTTGGTTTTAGCTTTTTGGGTTTATACTTTTTGGGTTTAATGCTTACTTTTAGTGTTTAATTTTAAGTTTTAGGGTTTTTTTGTATTCATGTTTATGGTTTTAGGTTTTAGTTTTTAGGGTTTTATTTTTAGGTTTTAAGGTTTAGAATTTTAGGGTTTAATGTTTAGTTTTAGGGATTAGGGTTTTAGTGTATTAAAGATTAGGGTTTTAGTTTTTAGGGTTTAAGGTTTTGTTTTTAGGTTTTAGTGTTTAGAGTATAAGGACTTAGGGTTTAGTGTATTAAAAATTAGGGTTAAGATTTAGTTTTTAAGATTTAGGGTTTTGGTTTTAGGTTTTAGGGTTTAGAGTTTTTGGGTTTAATGTTTATCTTTAGGGTTTATTTTAGGTTTTAGGGTTTTGTTGTATTCATGTTTATGGTTTTAGGTTTTGGTTTTTAGGGTTTTAGGTATTTTTTTTAGGGTTTAGAATTTTAGGGTTTAATGTTGAGTTTTAAGGATTAGGGTTTTAGTGTATTACAAATTAGGGTTTTAGTTTTCAGGGTTTATTGTTTTGTTTTTACGTTTTAGTGTTTAGAGTATTAGGACATTTTTTCTTAGTGTATTATAATTTAGGGTTTAAGATTTAGGTTTTAGGATTTAGGGTTTAGGGTTTGGTTTTAGCTTTTAAGGTTTATAGTTTTTGGGTTTAATGCTTACTTTTAGGGTTTAATTTTAAGTTTTAGGGTTTTGTTGTATTCAAGTTTATGGTTTTAGGTTTTAGTTTTTAGGGTTTTTGTTTTAGGTTTTAGGGTTTAGAATTTTAGGGTTTAATGTTTAGTTTAAGGGATTAGGGTTTTAGTGTATTAATGATTAGGTTTTTAGTTTTTAGGGTTTAGGGTTTTGTTTTTAGGTTTTAGTGTTTAGAGTATTAGGACATAGGGTTTAGTGTATTAAAATTTAGGGTTTAAGATTTAGTTTTTAAGATTTAGGGTTTAGGGTTTTGGTTTTAGCTTTTAGGGTTTAGAGTTTTTGGGTTTAATGCTTTGTTTTAGGGTTTAATTTTAGGTTTTAGGGATTTGTTGTATTCAAGTTTAGGGTTTTAGGTTTTAGTTTTTATGGTTTTGGGTTTAGGTTGTAGGGTTTAGAATTTTAGGGTTTAGAGTATTAGGACATAGGGTTTAGTGTATTAAAATTTAGGGTTTAAGATTTAGTTTTTAAGATTTAGGGTTTAGGGTTTTGGTTTTAGCTTTTAGGGTTTAGAGTTTTTGGGTTTAATGCTTTGTTTTAGGGTTTAATTTTAGGTTTTAGGGATTTGTTGTATTCAAGTTTAGGGTTTTAGGTTTTAGTTTTTATGGTTTTGGGTTTAGGTTGTAGGGTTTAGAATTTTAGGGTTTAATGTTTAGTTTTAAGGTTTAGGGTTTTAGTGTATTAAAGATTAGGGTTTTGGTTTTTAGGGTTTAGGGTTTTGTTTTTAGGTTTTGGTGTTTAGAGTATTAGGACTTATGGTTTAGTGTATTAAAATTTAGGGTTTAAGATTTAGTTTTTAGGATTTAGGGTTTAGGGTTTTGGTTTTAGCTTTTAGAGTTTATAGTTTTGGGGTTTAATGCTTACTTTCAGAGTTTAATTTTAAGTTTTAGGGTTTTGTTGTATTCAAGTTTAGGGTTTTAGGTTTAGGGTTTTAGGTTTTAGTTTTTAGGGTTTTGGGTTTAGGTTGTAGGGTTTAGAATTTTGGGGTTTAATGTTTAGTTTTAGGGTTTAGGGTTTTAGTGTATTAAACATTAGAGTTTTAGTTTATAGGGTTTAGGGTTTTGTTTTTAGGTTTTAGTGTTTAGAGTATTAGGACTTAGGGTTTAGTGTATTAAAAATTAGGGTTTAAGATTTAGTTTTTAAGATTTAGGGTTTAGGGTTTTGGTTTTAGGGTTTAGAGTTTTTGGGTTTAATGCTCATTTTTAGGGTTTAATTTTAGGTTTTAGGGTTTTTTTGTATTCATGTTTATGGTTTTAGGTTTTAGTTTTTAGGGTATTAGGTTATAGTTTTTAGGGTTTAGAATTTTAGGGTTTAATGTTAAGTTTTAAGAATTAGGGTTTTAGTCTATTAAAGATTAGGGTTTTAGTTTTCAGGGATTATGGTTTTGTTGTTAGGTTTTAGTGTATAGAGTATTAGGACTTTGGGTTTAGTGTATTAAAATTTAGGGTTTATGATTTAGTTTTTAGGATTTAGGGTTTAGGGTTTAGGGTTTTGGTTTTAGGTTTTATGGTTTAGAGTTTTTGGGTTTAATGCTTAGTTTTAGGTTTTAATTTTAGGTGTTAGGGTTTTTTTGTATTCAAGTTTAGGGTTTTAGGTTTTAGTTTTTAGGGTTTTGGTTTTATGTTGTAGGGTTTAGAATTTTAGGGTTTAATGTTTAGTTTTAGGGTTTAGGGTTTTGTTTTTTGGTTTTGTTGTTTAGAGTATTAGGACTTATGGTTTAGTGTATTAAAATTTAGGGTTTAAGATTTAGTTTTTAGGATTTAGGGTTTAGGGTTTTGGTTTTAGCTTTTAGGGTTTATAGTTTTGGGGTTTAATGCTTACTTTCAGAGTTTAATTTTAAGTTTTAGGGTTTTGTTGTATTCAAGTTTAGGGTTTTAGGTTTAGGGTTTTAGGTTTTAGTTTTTAGGGTTTTGGGTTTAGGTTGTAGGGTTTAGAATTTTGGGGTTTAATGTTTAGTTTTAGAGTTTAGGGTTTTAGTGTATTAAACATTAGAGTTTTAGTTTTTAGGATTTAAGGTTTTGTTTTTAGGTTTTGGTGTATAGAGTATTAGGACTTATGGTTTAGTGTATTAAAATATAGAGTTTAAGATTTAGTTTTTAGGATTTAGGGTTTAGGGTTTTGGTTTTAGCTTTTTGGGTTTATAGTTTTTGGGTTTAATGCTTACTTTTAGGGTTTAATTTTAAGTTTTAGGGTTTTTTTGTATTCAAGTTTATTGTTTTAGGTTTTAGTTTTAAGGGTTTTATTTTTAGGTTTTAAGGTTTAGAATTTTAGGGTTTAATGTTTAGTTTTAGGGATTAGGGTTTTAGTGTATTAAAGATTAGGGTTTTAGTTTTTAGGGTTTAGGGTTTTGTTTTTAGGTTTTAGTGTTTATAGTATAAGGACTTAGGGTTTAGTGTATTAAAAATTAGGGTTTAAGATTTAGTTTTTAAGATTTAGGGTTTTGGTTTTAGGTTTTAGGGTTTAGAGTTTTTGGGTTTAATGTTTATCTTTAGGGTTTATTTTAGGTTTTAGGGTTTTGTTGTATTCATGTTTATGGTTTTAGGTTTTAGTTTTTAGGGTTTTAGGTATTTTTTTTAGGGTTTAGAATTTTAGGGTTTAATGTTGAGTTTTAAGGATTAGGGTTTTAGTGTATTACAGATTAGGGTTTTAGTTTTCAGGGTTTATTGTTTTGTTATTACGTTTTAGTGTTTAGAGTATTAGGACTTTGGGTTTAGTGTATTATAACTTAGGGTTTAAGATTTAGGTTTTAGGATTTAGGGTTTAGGGTTTTGGTTTTAGCTTTTAGGGTTTATAGTTTTTGGGTTTAATGCTTACTTTTAGGGTTAAATTTTAAGTTTTAGGGTTTTGTTGTATTCAAGTTTATGGTTTTAGGTTTTAGTTTTTAGGGTTTTTGTTTTAGGTTTTAGGGTTTAGAATTTTAGGGTTTAATGTTTAGTTTTAGGGATTAGGGTTTTAGTGTATTAAAGATTAGGTTTTTAGTTTTTAGGGTTTAGGGTTTTGTTTTTAGGTTTTAGTGTTTAGAGTATTAGGACTTTGGGTTTAGTGTATTATAATTTAGGGTTTAAGATTTAGGTTTTAGGATTTAGGGTTTAGGGTTTTGGTTTTAGCTTTTAGGGTTTATAGTTTTTGGGTTTAATGCTTACTTTTAGGGTTTAATTTTAAGTTTTAGGGTTTTGTTGTATTCAAGTTTATGGTTTTAGGTTTTAGTTTTTAGGGTTTTTGTTTTAGGTTTTAGGGTTTAGAATTTTAGGGTTTAATGTTTAGTTTTAGGGATTAGGGTTTTAGTGTATTAAAGATTAGGGTTTTTGATACGCACCTCGAACGGAAGAGAAGAAGATACGGAATAATTAAAAAGGATACCTGATGGAGATCCCAAAACCTTTGAATCTACCCCCGAAATGATTTAGATTCGACGACCTAAACCCCAACGGAACGCGACTCAACAATTCGGAGACGATGATTGACACACAAACGAAGGATGAAAGCTTCGTTGATTCGCCGGTGAATTCTTTTGGCAGAACCCGGAAGAATTCGGAAAACCCAAAGGAGAAATTAAATCTCACGAAATAAAATTATTCAATATCAAAGTTGTCTCTCAAAACAAGGGTTTATGGCCTTTATATAGGCTGAACAAAAAAACACAAAGAAAAAGGAATAAAACAATAAAAATCCCGTCGCTGCCTTTTCCTGAATTCTGACGCACGTGTCGGCCGACAGGTATTGGTGTCGTCCGACAGCTACTTGTCGCCCGACAGGTTATGCTGTCGTCCGACATCTATCTCGCAACTCGGGCTGATCCTCGTGTTGATCCTCGCATTCCACAGAAACTCCTCCTCGCCCATTCTGTCGTCCGACAGGTCTAGGTGTCGTCCGACACCTAGCCAAAAATCTGCTCCAAGCTCCTCGGCACGTTTTCGACTCTCGTTTGACCTCCGTTTCGGCCTCTTCTTCGTCGTTCCAGCTGGAAAACGAACTTTGTGTCTCTTTGACTGACCCCGGGCCGCATCAGTTTTAGTTTTTAGGGTTTAGGGTTTTGTTTTTAGGTTTTACTGTTTAGAGTATTAGGACATAGGGTTTAGTGTATTAAAATTTAGGGTTTAAGATTTAGTTTTAAAGATTTAGGGTTTAGGGTTTTGGTTTTAGGTTTTAGGGTTTAGAGTTTTTGGGTTTAATGCTTTGTTTTAGGGTTTAATTTTAGGTTTTAGGGATTTGTTGTATTCAAGTTTAGGGTTTTAGGTTTTCGTTTTTAGGGTTTTGGGTTTAGGTTGTAGGGTTTAGAATTTTAGGGTTTAATGTTTAGTTTTAAGGTTTAGGGTTTTAGTGTATTAATGATTAGGGTTTTGGTTTTTAGGGTTTAGGGTTTTGTTTTTAGGTTTTAGTGTTTAGAGTATTAGGACTTTGGGTTTAGTGTATTATAATTTAGGGTTTAATGCTTAGCTTTTAGGATTTAGGGTTTAGGGTTTTGGTTTTAGCTTTTAGGGTTTATACTTTTTGGGTTTAATGCTTACTTTTAGGGTTTAATTTTAAGTTTTAGGGTTTTCTTGTATTCATGTTTAGGGTTTTAGGTTTTAGTTTTTAGGGTTTTGGTTTTAGGTTTTAGGGTTTAGAATTTTAGGATTTAATTTTTAGTTTTTGGGATTAGGGTTTTAGTGTATTAAAGATTAGAGTTTTAGTTTATAGGGTTTAGGGTTTTGTTTTTAGGTTTTAGTGTTTAGAGTATTAGGACTTAGGGTTTAGTGTATTAAAAATTAGGGTTTAAGATTTAGTTTTTAAGATTTAGGGTTTAGGGTTTTGGTTTTAGGGTTTAGAGTTTTTGGGTTTAATGCTCATTTTTAGGGTTTAATTTTAGGTTTTAGGGTTTTTTTGTATTCATGTTTATGGTTTTAGGTTTTAGTTTTTAGGGTATTAGGTTATAGTTTTTAGGGTTTAGAATTTTAGGGTTTAATGTTAAGTTTTAAGAATTAGGGTTTTAGTCTATTAAAGATTAGGGTTTTAGTTTTCAGAGATTATGGTTTTGTTGTTAGGTTTTAGTGTATAGAGTATTAGGACTTTGGGTTTAGTGTATTAAAATTTAGGGTTTATGATTTAGTTTTTAGGATTTAGGGTTTAGGGTTTAGGGTTTTGGTTTTAGGTTTTATGGTTTAGAGTTTTTAGGTTTAATGCTTAGTTTTAGGTTTTAATTTTAGGTGTTAGGGTTTTGTTGTATTCAAGTTTAGGGTTTTAGGTTTTAGTTTTTAGGGTTTTGGTTTTATGTTGTAGGGTTTAGAATTTTAGGGTTTAATGTTTAGTTTTAGGGTTTAGGGTTTTAGTATATTAAACATTAGAGTTTTAGTTTTTAGGGTTTAGGGTTTTGTTTTTTGGTTTTGTTGTTTAGAGTATTAGGACTTATGGTTTAGTGTATTAAAATTTAGGGTTTAAGATTTAGTTTTTAGGATTTAGGGTTTAGGGTTTTGGTTTTAGCTTTTAGGGTTTATAGTTTTGGGGTTTAATGCTTACTTTCAGAGTTTAATTTTAAGTTTTAGGGTTTTGTTGTATTCAAGTTTAGGGTTTTAGGTTTAGGGTTTTAGGTTTTAGTTTTTAGGGTTTTGGGTTTAGGTTGTAGGGTTTAGAATTTTGGGGTTTAATGTTTAGTTTTAGGGTTTAGGGTTTTAGTGTATTAAACATTAGAGTTTTAGTATTTAGGATTTAAGGTTTTGTTTTTAGGTTTTGGTGTATAGAGTATTAGGACTTATGGTTTAGTGTATTAAAATATAGAGTTTAAGATTTAGTTTTTAGGATTTAGGGTTTAGGGTTTTGGTTTTAGCTTTTTGGGTTTATAGTTTTTGGGTTTAATGCTTACTTTTAGGGTTTAATTTTAAGTTTTAGGGTTTTTTTGTATTCAAGTTTATGGTTTTAGGTTTTAGTTTTTAGGGTTTTATTTTTAGGTTTTAAGGTTTAGAATTTTAAGGTTTAATGTTTAGTTTTAGGGATTAGGGTTTTAGTGTATTAAAGATTAGGGTTTTAGTTTTTAGGGTTTAGGGTTTTGTTTTTAGGTTTAAGTGTTTATAGTATAAGGACTTAGGGTTTAGTGTATTAAAAATTAGGGTTTAAGATTTAGTTTTTAAGATTTAGGGTTTTGGTTTTAGGTTTTAGGGTTTAGAGTTTTTGGGTTTAATGTTTATCTTTAGGGTTTATTTTAGGTTTTAGGGTTTTGTTGTATTCATGTTTATGGTTTTAGGTTTTAGTTTTTAGGGTTTTAGGTATTTTTTTTAGGGTTTAGAATTTTAGGGTTTAATGTTGAGTTTTAAGGATTAGGGTTTTAGTGTATTACAGATTAGGGTTTTAGTTTTCAGGGTTTATTGTTTTGTTTTTACGTTTTAGTGTTTAGAGTATTAGGACTTTGGGTTTAGTGTGTTATAATTTAGGGTTTAAGATTTAGGTTTTAGGATTTAGGGTTTAGGGTTTTGGTTTTAGCTATTAGGGTTTATAGTTTTTGGGTTTAATGCTTACTTTTAGGGTTTAATTTTAAGTTTTAGGGTTTTGTTGTATTCAAGTTTATGGTTTTAGGTTTTAGTTTTTAGGGTTTTTTTTTTAGGTTTTAGGGTTTAGAATTTTAGGGTTTAATGTTTAGTTTTAGGGATTAGGGTTTTAGTGTATTAAAGATTAGGGTTTTAGTTTTTAGGGTTTAGGGTTTTGTTTTTAGGTTTTAGTGTTTAGAGTATTAGGACATAGGGTTTAGTGTATTAAAAATTAGGGTTTAAGATTTAGTTTTTAAGATTTAGGGTTTTGGTTTTAGGTTTTAGGGTTTAGAGTTTTTGGGTTTAATGTTTATCTTTAGGGTTTATTTTAGGTTTTAGGGTTTTGTTGTATTCATGTTTATGGTTTTAGGTTTTAGTTTTTAGGGTTTTAGGTATTTTTTTTAGGGTTTAGAATTTTAGGGTTTAATGTTGAGTTTTAAGGATTAGGGTTTTAGTGTATTACAGATTAGGGTTTTAGTTTTCAGGGTTTATTGTTTTGTTTTTACGTTTTAGTGTTTAGAGTATTAGGACTTTGGGTTTAGTGTATTATAATTTAGGGTTTAAGATTTAGGTTTTAGGATTTAGGGTTTAGGGTTTTGGTTTTAGCTATTAGGGTTTATAGTTTTTGGGTTTAATGCTTACTTTTAGGGTTTAATTTTAAGTTTTAGGGTTTTGTTGTATTCAAGTTTATGGTTTTAGGTTTTAGTTTTTAGGTTTTTTTTTTAGGTTTTAGGGTTTAGAATTTTAGGGTTTAATGTTTAGTTTTAGGGATTAGGGTTTTAGTGTATTAAAGATTAGGGTTTTACTTTTTAGGGTTTAGGGTTTTGTTTTTAGGTTTTAGTGTTTAGAGTATTAGGACATAGGGTTTAGTGTATTAAAATTTAGGGTTTAAGATTTAGTTTTTAAGATTTAGGGTTTAGGGTTTTGGTTTTAGGTTTTAGGGTTTAGAGTTTTTGGGTTTAATGCTTTGTTTTAGGGTTTAATTTTAGGTTTTAGGGATTTGTTGTATTCAAGTTTAGGGTTTTAGGTTTTCGTTTTTAGGGTTTTGGGTTTAGGTTGTAGGGTTTAGAATTTTAGGGTTTAATGTTTAGTTTTAAGGTTTAGGGTTTTAGTGTATTAAAGATTAGGGTTTTGGTTTTTAGGTTTTAGGGTTTTGTTTTTAGGTTTTAGTGTTTAGAGTATTAGGACTTTGGGTTTAGTGTATTATAATTTAGGGTTTAATGCTTAGCTTTTAGGATTTAGGGTTTAGGGTTTTGGTTTTAGCTTTTAGGGTTTATACTTTTTGGGTTTAATGCTTACTTTTAGGGTTTAATTTTAAGTTTTAGGGTTTTCTTGTATTCATGTTTAGGGTTTTAGGTTTTAGTTTTTAGGGTTTTGGTTTTAGGTTTTAGGGTTTAGAATTTTAGGATTTAATTTTTAGTTTTAGGGATTAGGGTTTTAGTGTATTAAAGATTAGAGTTTTAGTTTATAGGGTTTAGGGTTTTGTTTTTAGGTTTTAGTGTTTAGAGTATTAGGACTTAGGGTTTAGTGTATTAAAAATTAGGGTTTAAGATTTAGTTTTTAAGATTTAGGGTTTAGGGTTTTGGTTTTAGGGTTTAGAGTTTTTGGGTTTAATGCTCATTTTTAGGGTTTAATTTTAGGTTTTAGGGTTTTTTTGTATTCATGTTTATGGTTTTAGGTTTTAGTTTTTAGGGTATTAGGTTATAGTTTTTAGGGTTTAGAATTTTAGGGTTTAATGTTAAGTTTTAAGAATTAGGGTTTTAGTCTATTAAAGATTAGGGTTTTAGTTTTCAGGGATTATGGTTTTGTTGTTAGGTTTTAGAGTGTAGAGTATTAGGACTTTGGGTTTAGTGTATTAAAATTTAGGGTTTATGATTTAGTTTTTAGGATTTAGGGTTTAGGGTTTAGGGTTTAGGGTTTAGGGTTTTGGTTTTAGGTTTTATGGTTTAGAGTTTTTGGGTTTAATGCTTAGTTTTAGGTTTTAATTTTAGGTGTTAGGGTTTTGTTGTATTCATGTTTAGGGTTTTAGGTTTTAGTTTTTAGGGTTTTGGTTTTATGTTGTAGGGTTTAGAAAATTTTAGGGTTTAATGTTTAGTTTTAGGGTTTAGGGTTTTAGTATATTAAACATTAGAGTTTTAGTTTTTAGGGTTTAGGGTTTTGTTTTTTGGTTTTGTTGTTTAGAGTATTAGGACTTATGGTTTAGTGTATTAAAATTTAGGGTTTAAGATTTAGTTTTTAGGATTTAGGGTTTAGGGTTTTGGTTTTAGCTTTTAGAGTTTATAGTTTTGGGGTTTAATGCTTACTTTCAGAGTTTAATTTTAAGTTTTAGGGTTTTGTTGTATTCAAGTTTAGGGTTTTAGGTTTAGGGTTTTAGGTTTTAGTTTTTAGGGTTTTGGGTTTAGGTTGTAGGGTTTAGAATTTTGGGGTTTAATGTTTAGTTTTAGGGTTTAGGGTTTTAGTGTATTAAACATTAGAGTTTTAGTTTTTAGGATTTAAGGTTTTGTTTTTATGTTTTGGTGTATAGAGTATTAGGACTTATGGTTTAGTGTATTAAAATATAGAGTTTAAGATTTAGTTTTTAGGATTTAGGGTTTAGGGTTTTGGTTTTAGCTTTTTGGGTTTATAGTTTTTGGGTTTAATGCTTACTTTTAGGGTTTAATTTTAAGTTTTAGGGTTTTTTTGTATTCATGTTTATGGTTTTAGGTTTTAGTTTTTAGGGTATTAGGTTATAGTTTTTAGGGTTTAGAATTTTAGGGTTTAATGTTAAGTTTTAAGAATTAGGGTTTTAGTCTATTAAAGATTAGGGTTTTAGTTTTCAGGGATTATGGTTTTGTTGTTAGGTTTTAGTGTATAGAGTATTAGGACTTTGGGTTTAGTGTATTAAAATTTAGGGTTTATGATTTAGTTTTTAGGATTTAGGGTTTAGGGTTTAGGGTTTTGGTTTTAGGTTTTATGGTTTAGAGTTTTTGGGTTTAATGCTTAGTTTTAGGTTTTAATTTTAGGTGTTAGGGTTTTGTTGTATTCAAGTTTAGGGTTTTAGGTTTTAGTTTTTAGGGTTTTGGTTTTATGTTGTAGGGTTTAGAATTTTAGGGTTTAATGTTTAGTTTTAGGGTTTAGGGTTTTAGTATATTAAACATTAGAGTTTTAGTTTTTAGGGTTTAGGGTTTTGTTTTTTGGTTTTGTTGTTTAGAGTATTAGGACTTATGGTTTAGTGTATTAAAATTTAGGGTTTAAGATTTAGTTTTTAGGATTTAGGGTTTAGGGTTTTGGTTTTAGCTTTTAGGGTTTATAGTTTTGGGGTTTAATGCTTACTTTCAGAGTTTAATTTTAAGTTTTAGGGTTTTGTTGTATTCAAGTTTAGGGTTTTAGGTTTAGGGTTTTAGGTTTTAGTTTTTAGGGTTTTGGGTTTAGGTTGTAGGGTTTAGAATTTTGGGGTTTAATGTTTAGTTTTAGGGTTTAGGGTTTTAGTGTATTAAACATTAGAGTTTTAGTTTTTAGGATTTAAGGTTTTGTTTTTATGTTTTGGTGTATAGAGTATTAGGACTTATGGTTTAGTGTATTAAAATATAGAGTTTAAGATTTAGTTTTTAGGATTTAGGGTTTAGGGTTTTGGTTTTAGCTTTTTGGGTTTATAGTTTTTGGGTTTAATGCTTACTTTTAGGGTTTAATTTTAAGTTTTAGGGTTTTTTTGTATTCATGTTTATGGTTTTAGGTTTTAGTTTTTAGGGTATTAGGTTATAGTTTTTAGGGTTTAGAATTTTAGGGTTTAATGTTAAGTTTTAAGAATTAGGGTTTTAGTCTATTAAAGATTAGGGTTTTAGTTTTCAGGGATTATGGTTTTGTTGTTAGGTTTTAGTGTATAGAGTATTAGGACTTTGGGTTTAGTGTATTAAAATTTAGGGTTTATGATTTAGTTTTTAGGATTTAGGGTTTAGGGTTTAGGGTTTTGGTTTTAGGTTTTATGGTTTAGAGTTTTTGGGTTTAATGCTTAGTTTTAGGTTTTAATTTTAGGTGTTAGGGTTTTGTTGTATTCAAGTTTAGGGTTTTAGGTTTTAGTTTTTAGGGTTTTGGTTTTATGTTGTAGGGTTTAGAATTTTAGGGTTTAATGTTTAGTTTTAGGGTTTAGGGTTTTAGTATATTAAACATTAGAGTTTTAGTTTTTAGGGTTTAGGGTTTTGTTTTTTGGTTTTGTTGTTTAGAGTATTAGGACTTATGGTTTAGTGTATTAAAATTTAGGGTTTAAGATTTAGTTTTTAGGATTTAGGGTTTAGGGTTTTGGTTTTAGCTTTTAGGGTTTATAGTTTTGGGGTTTAATGCTTACTTTCAGAGTTTAATTTTAAGTTTTAGGGTTTTGTTGTATTCAAGTTTAGGGTTTTAGGTTTAGGGTTTTAGGTTTTAGTTTTTAGGGTTTTGGGTTTAGGTTGTAGGGTTTAGAATTTTGGGGTTTAATGTTTAGTTTTAGGGTTTAGGGTTTTAGTGTATTAAACATTAGAGTTTTAGTTTTTAGGATTTAAGGTTTTGTTTTTATGTTTTGGTGTATAGAGTATTAGGACTTATGGTTTAGTGTATTAAAATATAGAGTTTAAGATTTAGTTTTTAGGATTTAGGGTTTAGGGTTTTGGTTTTAGCTTTTTGGGTTTATAGTTTTTGGGTTTAATGCTTACTTTTAGGGTTTAATTTTAAGTTTTAGGGTTTTTTTGTATTCAAGTTTATGGTTTTAGGTTTTAGTTTTTAGGGTTTTATTTTTAGGTTTTAAGGTTTAGAATTTTAGGGTTTAATGTTTAGTTTTAGGGATTATGGTTTTAGTGTATTAAAGATTAGGGTTTTAGTTTTTAGGGTTTAGGGTTTTGTTTTTAGGTTTTAGTGTTTATAGTATAAGGACTTAGGGTTTAGTGTATTAAAAATTAGGGTTTAAGATTTAGTTTTTAAGATTTAGGGTTTTGGTTTTAGGTTTTAGGGTTTAGAGTTTTTGGGTTTAATGTTTATCTTTAGGGTTTATTTTAGGTTTTAGGGTTTTGTTGTATTCATGTTTATGGTTTTAGGTTTTAGTTTTTAGGGTTTTAGGTATTTTTTTAGGGTTTAGAATTTTAGGGGTTTAATGTTGAGTTTTAAGGATTAGGGTTTTAGTGTATTACAGATTAGGGTTTTAGTTTTCAGGGTTTATTGTTTTGTTTTTACGTTTTAGTGTTTAGAGTATTAGGACTTTGGGTTTAGTGTATTATAATTTAGGGTTTAAGATTTAGGTTTTAGGATTTAGGGTTTAGGGTTTTGGTTTTAGCTTTTAGGGTTTATAGTTTTTGGGTTTATTGCTTACTTTTAGGGTTTAATTTTAAGTTTTAGGGTTTTGTTGTATTCAAGTTTATGGTTTTAGGTTTTAGTTTTTAGGGTTTTTGTTTTAGGTTTTAGGGTTTAGAATTTTAGGGTTTAATGTTTAGTTTTAGGGATTAGGGTTTTAGTGTATTAAAGATTAGGTTTTTAGTTTTTAGGGTTTAGGGTTTTGTTTTTAGGTTTTAGTGTTTAGAGTATTAGGACTTTGGGTTTAGTGTATTATAATTTAGGGTTTAAGATTTAGGTTTTAGGATTTAGGGTTTAGGGTTTTGGTTTTAGCTTTTAGGGTTTATAGTTTTTGGGTTTAATGCTTACTTTTAGGGTTTAATTTTAAGTTTTAGGGTTTTGTTGTATTCAAGTTTATGGTTTTAGGTTTTAGTTTTTAGGGTTTTTGTTTTAGGTTTTAGGGTTTAGAATTTTAGGGTTTAATGTTTAGTTTTAGGGATTAGGGTTTTAGTGTATTAGGGATTAGAGTTTTAGTTTTTAGGGTTTAGGGTTTTGTTTTTAGGTTTTAGTGTTTAGAGTATTAGGACATAGGGTTTAGTGTATTAAAATTTAGGGTTTAAGATTTAGTTTTTAAGATTTAGGGTTTAGGGTTTTGGTTTTAGGTTTTAGGGTTTAGAGTTTTTGGGTTTAATGCTTTGTTTTAGGGTTTAATTTTAGGTTTTAGGGATTTGTTGTATTCAAGTTTAGGGTTTTAGGTTTTCGTTTTTAGGGTTTTGGGTTTAGGTTGTAGGGTTTAGAATTTTAGGGTTTAATGTTTAGTTTTAAGGTTTAGGGTTTTAGTGTATTAAAGATTAGGGTTTTGGTTTTTAGGGTTTAGGGTTTTGTTTTTAGGTTTTAGTGTTTAGAGTATTAGGACTTTGGGTTTAGTGTATTATAATTTAGGGTTCAAGATTTAGGTTTTAGGATTTAGGGTTTAGGGTTTTGGTTTTAGCTTTTAGGGTTTATAGTTTTTGGGTTTAATGCTTACTTTTAGGGTTTAATTTTAAGTTTTAGGGTTTTGTTGTATTCAAGTTTATGGTTTTAGGTTTTAGTTTTTAGGGTTTTTGTTTTAGGTTTTAGGGTTTAGAATTTTAGGGTTTAATGTTTAGTTTTAGGGATTAGGGTTTTAGTGTATTAAAGATTAGGGTTTTAGTTTTTAGGGTTTAGGGTTTTGTTTTTAGGTTTTAGTGTTTAGAGTATTAGGACATAGGGTTTAGTGTATTATAACTTAGGGTTTAAGATTTAGGTTTTAGGATTTAGGGTTTAGGGTTTTGGTTTTAGCTTTTAGGGTTTATAGTTTTTGGGTTTAATGCTTACTTTTAGGGTTAAATTTTAAGTTTTAGGGTTTTGTTGTATTCAAGTTTATGGTTTTAGGTTTTAGTTTTTAGGGTTTTTGTTTTAGGTTTTAGGGTTTAGAATTTTAGGGTTTAATGTTTAGTTTTAGGGATTAGGGTTTTAGTGTATTAAAGATTAGGTTTTTAGTTTTTAGGGTTTAGGGTTTTGTTTTTAGGTTTTAGTGTTTAGAGTATTAGGACTTTGGGTTTAGTGTATTATAATTTAGGGTTTAAGATTTAGGTTTTAGGATTTAGGGTTTAGGGTTTTGGTTTTAGCTTTTAGGGTTTATAGTTTTTGGGTTTAATGCTTACTTTTAGGGTTTAATTTTAAGTTTTAGGGTTTTGTTGTATTCAAGTTTATGGTTTTAGGTTTTAGTTTTTAGGGTTTTTGTTTTAGGTTTTAGGGTTTAGAATTTTAGGGTTTAATGTTTAGTTTTAGGGATTAGGGTTTTAGTGTATTAAAGATTAGGGTTTTTGATACGCACCTCGAACGGAAGAGAAGAAGATACGGAATAATTAAAAAGGATACCTGATGGAGATCCCAAAACCTTTGAATCTACCCCCGAAATGATTTAGATTCGACGACCTAAACCCCAACGGAACGCGACTCAACAATTCGGAGACGATGATTGACACACAAACGAAGGATGAAAGCTTCGTTGATTCGCCGGTGAATTCTTTTGGCAGAACCCGGAAGAATTCGGAAAACCCAAAGGAGAAATTAAATCTCACGAAATAAAATTATTCAATATCAAAGTTGTCTCTCAAAACAAGGGTTTATGGCCTTTATATAGGCTGAACAAAAAAACACAAAGAAAAAGGAATAAAACAATAAAAATCCCGTCGCTGCCTTTTCCTGAATTCTGACGCACGTGTCGGCCGACAGGTATTGGTGTCGTCCGACAGCTACTTGTCGCCCGACAGGTTATGCTGTCGTCCGACATCTATCTCGCAACTCGGGCTGATCCTCGTGTTGATCCTCGCATTCCACAGAAACTCCTCCTCGCCCATTCTGTCGTCCGACAGGTCTAGGTGTCGTCCGACACCTAGCCAAAAATCTGCTCCAAGCTCCTCGGCACGTTTTCGACTCTCGTTTGACCTCCGTTTCGGCCTCTTCTTCGTCGTTCCAGCTGGAAAACGAACTTTGTGTCTCTTTGACTGACCCCGGGCCGCATCAGTTTTAGTTTTTAGGGTTTAGGGTTTTGTTTTTAGGTTTTACTGTTTAGAGTATTAGGACATAGGGTTTAGTGTATTAAAATTTAGGGTTTAAGATTTAGTTTTAAAGATTTAGGGTTTAGGGTTTTGGTTTTAGGTTTTAGGGTTTAGAGTTTTTGGGTTTAATGCTTTGTTTTAGGGTTTAATTTTAGGTTTTAGGGATTTGTTGTATTCAAGTTTAGGGTTTTAGGTTTTCGTTTTTAGGGTTTTGGGTTTAGGTTGTAGGGTTTAGAATTTTAGGGTTTAATGTTTAGTTTTAAGGTTTAGGGTTTTAGTGTATTAATGATTAGGGTTTTGGTTTTTAGGGTTTAGGGTTTTGTTTTTAGGTTTTAGTGTTTAGAGTATTAGGACTTTGGGTTTAGTGTATTATAATTTAGGGTTTAATGCTTAGCTTTTAGGATTTAGGGTTTAGGGTTTTGGTTTTAGCTTTTAGGGTTTATACTTTTTGGGTTTAATGCTTACTTTTAGGGTTTAATTTTAAGTTTTAGGGTTTTCTTGTATTCATGTTTAGGGTTTTAGGTTTTAGTTTTTAGGGTTTTGGTTTTAGGTTTTAGGGTTTAGAATTTTAGGATTTAATTTTTAGTTTTTGGGATTAGGGTTTTAGTGTATTAAAGATTAGAGTTTTAGTTTATAGGGTTTAGGGTTTTGTTTTTAGGTTTTAGTGTTTAGAGTATTAGGACTTAGGGTTTAGTGTATTAAAAATTAGGGTTTAAGATTTAGTTTTTAAGATTTAGGGTTTAGGGTTTTGGTTTTAGGGTTTAGAGTTTTTGGGTTTAATGCTCATTTTTAGGGTTTAATTTTAGGTTTTAGGGTTTTTTTGTATTCATGTTTATGGTTTTAGGTTTTAGTTTTTAGGGTATTAGGTTATAGTTTTTAGGGTTTAGAATTTTAGGGTTTAATGTTAAGTTTTAAGAATTAGGGTTTTAGTCTATTAAAGATTAGGGTTTTAGTTTTCAGAGATTATGGTTTTGTTGTTAGGTTTTAGTGTATAGAGTATTAGGACTTTGGGTTTAGTGTATTAAAATTTAGGGTTTATGATTTAGTTTTTAGGATTTAGGGTTTAGGGTTTAGGGTTTTGGTTTTAGGTTTTATGGTTTAGAGTTTTTAGGTTTAATGCTTAGTTTTAGGTTTTAATTTTAGGTGTTAGGGTTTTGTTGTATTCAAGTTTAGGGTTTTAGGTTTTAGTTTTTAGGGTTTTGGTTTTATGTTGTAGGGTTTAGAATTTTAGGGTTTAATGTTTAGTTTTAGGGTTTAGGGTTTTAGTATATTAAACATTAGAGTTTTAGTTTTTAGGGTTTAGGGTTTTGTTTTTTGGTTTTGTTGTTTAGAGTATTAGGACTTATGGTTTAGTGTATTAAAATTTAGGGTTTAAGATTTAGTTTTTAGGATTTAGGGTTTAGGGTTTTGGTTTTAGCTTTTAGGGTTTATAGTTTTGGGGTTTAATGCTTACTTTCAGAGTTTAATTTTAAGTTTTAGGGTTTTGTTGTATTCAAGTTTAGGGTTTTAGGTTTAGGGTTTTAGGTTTTAGTTTTTAGGGTTTTGGGTTTAGGTTGTAGGGTTTAGAATTTTGGGGTTTAATGTTTAGTTTTAGGGTTTAGGGTTTTAGTGTATTAAACATTAGAGTTTTAGTATTTAGGATTTAAGGTTTTGTTTTTAGGTTTTGGTGTATAGAGTATTAGGACTTATGGTTTAGTGTATTAAAATATAGAGTTTAAGATTTAGTTTTTAGGATTTAGGGTTTAGGGTTTTGGTTTTAGCTTTTTGGGTTTATAGTTTTTGGGTTTAATGCTTACTTTTAGGGTTTAATTTTAAGTTTTAGGGTTTTTTTGTATTCAAGTTTATGGTTTTAGGTTTTAGTTTTTAGGGTTTTATTTTTAGGTTTTAAGGTTTAGAATTTTAAGGTTTAATGTTTAGTTTTAGGGATTAGGGTTTTAGTGTATTAAAGATTAGGGTTTTAGTTTTTAGGGTTTAGGGTTTTGTTTTTAGGTTTAAGTGTTTATAGTATAAGGACTTAGGGTTTAGTGTATTAAAAATTAGGGTTTAAGATTTAGTTTTTAAGATTTAGGGTTTTGGTTTTAGGTTTTAGGGTTTAGAGTTTTTGGGTTTAATGTTTATCTTTAGGGTTTATTTTAGGTTTTAGGGTTTTGTTGTATTCATGTTTATGGTTTTAGGTTTTAGTTTTTAGGGTTTTAGGTATTTTTTTTAGGGTTTAGAATTTTAGGGTTTAATGTTGAGTTTTAAGGATTAGGGTTTTAGTGTATTACAGATTAGGGTTTTAGTTTTCAGGGTTTATTGTTTTGTTTTTACGTTTTAGTGTTTAGAGTATTAGGACTTTGGGTTTAGTGTGTTATAATTTAGGGTTTAAGATTTAGGTTTTAGGATTTAGGGTTTAGGGTTTTGGTTTTAGCTATTAGGGTTTATAGTTTTTGGGTTTAATGCTTACTTTTAGGGTTTAATTTTAAGTTTTAGGGTTTTGTTGTATTCAAGTTTATGGTTTTAGGTTTTAGTTTTTAGGGTTTTTTTTTTAGGTTTTAGGGTTTAGAATTTTAGGGTTTAATGTTTAGTTTTAGGGATTAGGGTTTTAGTGTATTAAAGATTAGGGTTTTAGTTTTTAGGGTTTAGGGTTTTGTTTTTAGGTTTTAGTGTTTAGAGTATTAGGACATAGGGTTTAGTGTATTAAAAATTAGGGTTTAAGATTTAGTTTTTAAGATTTAGGGTTTTGGTTTTAGGTTTTAGGGTTTAGAGTTTTTGGGTTTAATGTTTATCTTTAGGGTTTATTTTAGGTTTTAGGGTTTTGTTGTATTCATGTTTATGGTTTTAGGTTTTAGTTTTTAGGGTTTTAGGTATTTTTTTTAGGGTTTAGAATTTTAGGGTTTAATGTTGAGTTTTAAGGATTAGGGTTTTAGTGTATTACAGATTAGGGTTTTAGTTTTCAGGGTTTATTGTTTTGTTTTTACGTTTTAGTGTTTAGAGTATTAGGACTTTGGGTTTAGTGTATTATAATTTAGGGTTTAAGATTTAGGTTTTAGGATTTAGGGTTTAGGGTTTTGGTTTTAGCTATTAGGGTTTATAGTTTTTGGGTTTAATGCTTACTTTTAGGGTTTAATTTTAAGTTTTAGGGTTTTGTTGTATTCAAGTTTATGGTTTTAGGTTTTAGTTTTTAGGTTTTTTTTTTAGGTTTTAGGGTTTAGAATTTTAGGGTTTAATGTTTAGTTTTAGGGATTAGGGTTTTAGTGTATTAAAGATTAGGGTTTTACTTTTTAGGGTTTAGGGTTTTGTTTTTAGGTTTTAGTGTTTAGAGTATTAGGACATAGGGTTTAGTGTATTAAAATTTAGGGTTTAAGATTTAGTTTTTAAGATTTAGGGTTTAGGGTTTTGGTTTTAGGTTTTAGGGTTTAGAGTTTTTGGGTTTAATGCTTTGTTTTAGGGTTTAATTTTAGGTTTTAGGGATTTGTTGTATTCAAGTTTAGGGTTTTAGGTTTTCGTTTTTAGGGTTTTGGGTTTAGGTTGTAGGGTTTAGAATTTTAGGGTTTAATGTTTAGTTTTAAGGTTTAGGGTTTTAGTGTATTAAAGATTAGGGTTTTGGTTTTTAGGTTTTAGGGTTTTGTTTTTAGGTTTTAGTGTTTAGAGTATTAGGACTTTGGGTTTAGTGTATTATAATTTAGGGTTTAATGCTTAGCTTTTAGGATTTAGGGTTTAGGGTTTTGGTTTTAGCTTTTAGGGTTTATACTTTTTGGGTTTAATGCTTACTTTTAGGGTTTAATTTTAAGTTTTAGGGTTTTCTTGTATTCATGTTTAGGGTTTTAGGTTTTAGTTTTTAGGGTTTTGGTTTTAGGTTTTAGGGTTTAGAATTTTAGGATTTAATTTTTAGTTTTAGGGATTAGGGTTTTAGTGTATTAAAGATTAGAGTTTTAGTTTATAGGGTTTAGGGTTTTGTTTTTAGGTTTTAGTGTTTAGAGTATTAGGACTTAGGGTTTAGTGTATTAAAAATTAGGGTTTAAGATTTAGTTTTTAAGATTTAGGGTTTAGGGTTTTGGTTTTAGGGTTTAGAGTTTTTGGGTTTAATGCTCATTTTTAGGGTTTAATTTTAGGTTTTAGGGTTTTTTTGTATTCATGTTTATGGTTTTAGGTTTTAGTTTTTAGGGTATTAGGTTATAGTTTTTAGGGTTTAGAATTTTAGGGTTTAATGTTAAGTTTTAAGAATTAGGGTTTTAGTCTATTAAAGATTAGGGTTTTAGTTTTCAGGGATTATGGTTTTGTTGTTAGGTTTTAGAGTGTAGAGTATTAGGACTTTGGGTTTAGTGTATTAAAATTTAGGGTTTATGATTTAGTTTTTAGGATTTAGGGTTTAGGGTTTAGGGTTTAGGGTTTAGGGTTTTGGTTTTAGGTTTTATGGTTTAGAGTTTTTGGGTTTAATGCTTAGTTTTAGGTTTTAATTTTAGGTGTTAGGGTTTTGTTGTATTCATGTTTAGGGTTTTAGGTTTTAGTTTTTAGGGTTTTGGTTTTATGTTGTAGGGTTTAGAAAATTTTAGGGTTTAATGTTTAGTTTTAGGGTTTAGGGTTTTAGTATATTAAACATTAGAGTTTTAGTTTTTAGGGTTTAGGGTTTTGTTTTTTGGTTTTGTTGTTTAGAGTATTAGGACTTATGGTTTAGTGTATTAAAATTTAGGGTTTAAGATTTAGTTTTTAGGATTTAGGGTTTAGGGTTTTGGTTTTAGCTTTTAGAGTTTATAGTTTTGGGGTTTAATGCTTACTTTCAGAGTTTAATTTTAAGTTTTAGGGTTTTGTTGTATTCAAGTTTAGGGTTTTAGGTTTAGGGTTTTAGGTTTTAGTTTTTAGGGTTTTGGGTTTAGGTTGTAGGGTTTAGAATTTTGGGGTTTAATGTTTAGTTTTAGGGTTTAGGGTTTTAGTGTATTAAACATTAGAGTTTTAGTTTTTAGGATTTAAGGTTTTGTTTTTATGTTTTGGTGTATAGAGTATTAGGACTTATGGTTTAGTGTATTAAAATATAGAGTTTAAGATTTAGTTTTTAGGATTTAGGGTTTAGGGTTTTGGTTTTAGCTTTTTGGGTTTATAGTTTTTGGGTTTAATGCTTACTTTTAGGGTTTAATTTTAAGTTTTAGGGTTTTTTTGTATTCATGTTTATGGTTTTAGGTTTTAGTTTTTAGGGTATTAGGTTATAGTTTTTAGGGTTTAGAATTTTAGGGTTTAATGTTAAGTTTTAAGAATTAGGGTTTTAGTCTATTAAAGATTAGGGTTTTAGTTTTCAGGGATTATGGTTTTGTTGTTAGGTTTTAGTGTATAGAGTATTAGGACTTTGGGTTTAGTGTATTAAAATTTAGGGTTTATGATTTAGTTTTTAGGATTTAGGGTTTAGGGTTTAGGGTTTTGGTTTTAGGTTTTATGGTTTAGAGTTTTTGGGTTTAATGCTTAGTTTTAGGTTTTAATTTTAGGTGTTAGGGTTTTGTTGTATTCAAGTTTAGGGTTTTAGGTTTTAGTTTTTAGGGTTTTGGTTTTATGTTGTAGGGTTTAGAATTTTAGGGTTTAATGTTTAGTTTTAGGGTTTAGGGTTTTAGTATATTAAACATTAGAGTTTTAGTTTTTAGGGTTTAGGGTTTTGTTTTTTGGTTTTGTTGTTTAGAGTATTAGGACTTATGGTTTAGTGTATTAAAATTTAGGGTTTAAGATTTAGTTTTTAGGATTTAGGGTTTAGGGTTTTGGTTTTAGCTTTTAGGGTTTATAGTTTTGGGGTTTAATGCTTACTTTCAGAGTTTAATTTTAAGTTTTAGGGTTTTGTTGTATTCAAGTTTAGGGTTTTAGGTTTAGGGTTTTAGGTTTTAGTTTTTAGGGTTTTGGGTTTAGGTTGTAGGGTTTAGAATTTTGGGGTTTAATGTTTAGTTTTAGGGTTTAGGGTTTTAGTGTATTAAACATTAGAGTTTTAGTTTTTAGGATTTAAGGTTTTGTTTTTATGTTTTGGTGTATAGAGTATTAGGACTTATGGTTTAGTGTATTAAAATATAGAGTTTAAGATTTAGTTTTTAGGATTTAGGGTTTAGGGTTTTGGTTTTAGCTTTTTGGGTTTATAGTTTTTGGGTTTAATGCTTACTTTTAGGGTTTAATTTTAAGTTTTAGGGTTTTTTTGTATTCATGTTTATGGTTTTAGGTTTTAGTTTTTAGGGTATTAGGTTATAGTTTTTAGGGTTTAGAATTTTAGGGTTTAATGTTAAGTTTTAAGAATTAGGGTTTTAGTCTATTAAAGATTAGGGTTTTAGTTTTCAGGGATTATGGTTTTGTTGTTAGGTTTTAGTGTATAGAGTATTAGGACTTTGGGTTTAGTGTATTAAAATTTAGGGTTTATGATTTAGTTTTTAGGATTTAGGGTTTAGGGTTTAGGGTTTTGGTTTTAGGTTTTATGGTTTAGAGTTTTTGGGTTTAATGCTTAGTTTTAGGTTTTAATTTTAGGTGTTAGGGTTTTGTTGTATTCAAGTTTAGGGTTTTAGGTTTTAGTTTTTAGGGTTTTGGTTTTATGTTGTAGGGTTTAGAATTTTAGGGTTTAATGTTTAGTTTTAGGGTTTAGGGTTTTAGTATATTAAACATTAGAGTTTTAGTTTTTAGGGTTTAGGGTTTTGTTTTTTGGTTTTGTTGTTTAGAGTATTAGGACTTATGGTTTAGTGTATTAAAATTTAGGGTTTAAGATTTAGTTTTTAGGATTTAGGGTTTAGGGTTTTGGTTTTAGCTTTTAGGGTTTATAGTTTTGGGGTTTAATGCTTACTTTCAGAGTTTAATTTTAAGTTTTAGGGTTTTGTTGTATTCAAGTTTAGGGTTTTAGGTTTAGGGTTTTAGGTTTTAGTTTTTAGGGTTTTGGGTTTAGGTTGTAGGGTTTAGAATTTTGGGGTTTAATGTTTAGTTTTAGGGTTTAGGGTTTTAGTGTATTAAACATTAGAGTTTTAGTTTTTAGGATTTAAGGTTTTGTTTTTATGTTTTGGTGTATAGAGTATTAGGACTTATGGTTTAGTGTATTAAAATATAGAGTTTAAGATTTAGTTTTTAGGATTTAGGGTTTAGGGTTTTGGTTTTAGCTTTTTGGGTTTATAGTTTTTGGGTTTAATGCTTACTTTTAGGGTTTAATTTTAAGTTTTAGGGTTTTTTTTTATTCAAGTTTATGGTTTTAGGTTTTAGTTTTTAGGGTTTTATTTTTAGGTTTTAAGGTTTAGAATTTTAGGGTTTAATGTTTAGTTTTAGGGATTATGGTTTTAGTGTATTAAAGATTAGGGTTTTAGTTTTTAGGGTTTAGGGTTTTGTTTTTAGGTTTTAGTGTTTATAGTATAAGGACTTAGGGTTTAGTGTATTAAAAATTAGGGTTTAAGATTTAGTTTTTAAGATTTAGGGTTTTTGTTTTAGGTTTTAGGGTTTAGAGTTTTTGGGTTTAATGTTTATCTTTAGGGTTTATTTTAGGTTTTAGGGTTTTGTTGTATTCATGTTTATGGTTTTAGGTTTTAGTTTTTAGGGTTTTAGGTATTTTTTTAGGGTTTAGAATTTTAGGGGTTTAATGTTGAGTTTTAAGGATTAGGGTTTTAGTGTATTACAGATTAGGGTTTTAGTTTTCAGGGTTTATTGTTTTGTTTTTACGTTTTAGTGTTTAGAGTATTAGGACTTTGGGTTTAGTGTATTATAATTTAGGGTTTAAGATTTAGGTTTTAGGATTTAGGGTTTAGGGTTTTGGTTTTAGCTTTTAGGGTTTATAGTTTTTGGGTTTATTGCTTACTTTTAGGGTTTAATTTTAAGTTTTAGGGTTTTGTTGTATTCAAGTTTATGGTTTTAGGTTTTAGTTTTTAGGGTTTTTGTTTTAGGTTTTAGGGTTTAGAATTTTAGGGTTTAATGTTTAGTTTTAGGGATTAGGGTTTTAGTGTATTAAAGATTAGGTTTTTAGTTTTTAGGGTTTAGGGTTTTGTTTTTAGGTTTTAGTGTTTAGAGTATTAGGACTTTGGGTTTAGTGTATTATAATTTAGGGTTTAAGATTTAGGTTTTAGGATTTAGGGTTTAGGGTTTTGGTTTTAGCTTTTAGGGTTTATAGTTTTTGGGTTTAATGCTTACTTTTAGGGTTTAATTTTAAGTTTTAGGGTTTTGTTGTATTCAAGTTTATGGTTTTAGGTTTTAGTTTTTAGGGTTTTTGTTTTAGGTTTTAGGGTTTAGAATTTTAGGGTTTAATGTTTAGTTTTAGGGATTAGGGTTTTAGTGTATTAGGGATTAGAGTTTTAGTTTTTAGGGTTTAGGGTTTTGTTTTTAGGTTTTAGTGTTTAGAGTATTAGGACATAGGGTTTAGTGTATTAAAATTTAGGGTTTAAGATTTAGTTTTTAAGATTTAGGGTTTAGGGTTTTGGTTTTAGGTTTTAGGGTTTAGAGTTTTTGGGTTTAATGCTTTGTTTTAGGGTTTAATTTTAGGTTTTAGGGATTTGTTGTATTCAAGTTTAGGGTTTTAGGTTTTCGTTTTTAGGGTTTTGGGTTTAGGTTGTAGGGTTTAGAATTTTAGGGTTTAATGTTTAGTTTTAAGGTTTAGGGTTTTAGTGTATTAAAGATTAGGGTTTTGGTTTTTAGGGTTTAGGGTTTTGTTTTTAGGTTTTAGTGTTTAGAGTATTAGGACTTTGGGTTTAGTGTATTATAATTTAGGGTTCAAGATTTAGGTTTTAGGATTTAGGGTTTAGGGTTTTGGTTTTATCTTTTAGGGTTTATAGTTTTTGGGTTTAATGCTTACTTTTAGGGTTTAATTTTAAGTTTTAGGGTTTTGTTGTATTCAAGTTTATGGTTTTAGGTTTTAGTTTTTAGGGTTTTTGTTTTAGGTTTTAGGGTTTAGAATTTTAGGGTTTAATGTTTAGTTTTAGGGATTAGGGTTTTAGTGTATTAAAGATTAGGGTTTTAGTTTTTAGGGTTTAGGGTTTTGTTTTTAGGTTTTAGTGTTTAGAGTATTAGGACATAGGGTTTAGTGTATTAAAATTTAGGGTTTAAGATTTAGTTTTTAAGATTTAGGGTTTAGGGTTTTGGTTTTAGGTTTTAGGGTTTAGAGTTTTTGGGTTTAATGCTTTGTTTTAGGGTTTAATTTTAGGTTTTAGGGATTTGTTGTATTCAAGTTTAGGGTTTTAGGTTTTAGTTTTTAGGGTTTTGGGTTTAGGTTGTAGGGTTTAGAATTTTAGGGTTTAATGTTTAGTTTTAAGGTTTAGGGTTTTAGTGTATTAAAGATTAGGGTTTTGGTTTTTAGGGTTTAGGGTTTTGTTTTTAGGTTTTGGTGTTTAGAGTATTAGGACTTACGGTTTAGTGAATTAAAATTTAGGGTTTAAGATTGAATTATTTTAAGGATTTAGGGTTTTAAGGTTTTGGTTTTAGCTTTTAGGGTTTATACTTTTTGGGTTTAATGCTTACTTTTAGGGTTTAATTTTAAGTTTTAGGGTTTTCTTGTATTCATGTTTAGGGTTTTAGGTTTTAGTTTTTAGGGTTTTGGTTTTAGGTTTTAGGGTTTAGAATTTTAGGATTTAATTTTTAGTTTTAGGGATTAGGGTTTTAGTGTATTAAAGATTAGAGTTTTAGTTTATAGGGTTTAGGGTTTTGTTTTTAGGTTTTAGTGTTTAGAGTATTAGGACTTAGGGTTTATTGTATTAAAAATTAGGGTTTAAGATTTAGTTTTTAAGATTTAGGGTTTAGGGTTTTGGTTTTAGGGTTTAGAGTTTTTGGGTTTAATGCTCATTTTTAGGGTTTAATTTTAGGTTTTAGGGTTTTTTTTTGTATTCATGTTTATGGTTTTAGGTTTTAGTTTTTAGGGTATTAGGTTATAGTTTTTAGGGTTTAGAATTTTAGGGTTTAATGTTAAGTTTTAAGAATTAGGGTTTTAGTCTATTAAAGATTAGGGTTTTAGTTTTCAGGGTTTATGGTTTTGTTTTTAGGTTTTAGTGTTTAGAGTATTAGGACTTTGGGTTTAGTGTATTAAAATTTAGGGTTTAAGATTTAGTTTTTAGGATTTAGGGTTTAGGGTTTTGGTTTTAGGTTTTATGGTTTAGAGTTTTTGGGTTTAATGCTTAGTTTTAGGTTTTAATTTTAGGTGTTAGGGTTTTGTTGTATTTAAGTTTAGGGTTTTAGGTTTTAGTTTTTAGGGTTTTGGGTTTATGTTGTAGGGTTTAGAATTTTAGGGTTTAATGTTTAGTTTTAGGGTTTAGGGTTTTAGTATATTAAACATTAGAGTTTTAGTTTTTAGTGTTTAGGGTTTTGTTTTTAGGTTTTGGTGTTTAGAGTATTAGGTCTTATGGTTTAGTGTATTAAAATTTAGGGTTTAAAATTTAGTTTTTAGGATTTAGGGTTTAGGGTTTTGGTTTTAGCTTTTAGGGTTTATAGTTTTGGGGTTTAATGCTTACTTTCGGAGTTTAATTTTATGTTTTAGGGTTTTGTTGTATTCAAGTTTAGGGTTTTAGTTTTAGGGTTTTAGGTTTTAGTTTTTTGGGCTTTAGGGTTTAGAGTTTTTGGGTTTAATGCTTTGTTTTAGGGTTTAATTTTAGGTTTTAGGGTTTTGTTGTATTCAAGTTTATGGTTTTAGGTTTTAGTTTTTAGGGTTTTAGGTTTTACGTTTTAGTTTTTAGTGTTTCGAATTTTAGGGTTTAATGTTTAGTTTTAAGGATTAGGGTTTTAGTGTATTAATGATTAGGGTTTTAGTTTTCAGGGTTTAGGGTTTTGTTTTTAGGATTTAGTGTTTAGAGTATTAGGAATTTGGGTTTAGTGTATTAAAAATTAGGGTTTAAGATTTAGTTTTTAGGATTTAGGGTTTAGGGTTTTGGTTTTAGGTTTTAGGGTTTAGAGTTTTTGGATTTAATGCTATGTTTTTGGTTTTAATTTTAGGTGTTAGGGTTTTGTTGTATTAAAGTTTATGGTTTTAGGTTTTAGTTTTTAGGGTTTTAGGTTTTAGTTTTTAGTGTTTCGAATTTTAGGGTTTAATGTTGAGTTTTAAG
This sequence comes from Euphrasia confusa, assembly GCA_954870475.1. Taxonomy (NCBI): domain Eukaryota; kingdom Viridiplantae; phylum Streptophyta; class Magnoliopsida; order Lamiales; family Orobanchaceae; genus Euphrasia; species Euphrasia confusa. The sequence goes on from OX940956.1 coordinate 21,082,160, forward strand.
GATTAGGGTTGTAGTGTATTACAGATTAGGGTTTTATTTTTCAGGGTTTATGGTTTTGTTTTAGGTTTTAGTGTTTAGAGTATTAGGACTTTGGGTTTAGTGTATTAAACTTTAGGGTTTAAGATTTAGTTTTTAGGATTTAGGGTTTAGGGTTTTGGTTTTAGGTTTTTGGGTTTAGAGTTTTTTGGTTTAATGCTTAGTTTTAGGTTTTAATTTTAGTTGTTAGGGTTTTGTTGTATTAAAGTTTATGGTTTTAGGTTTTAGTTTTTAGGGTTTTAGGTTTTTGTTTTTAGTGTTTCGAATTTATGGTTTAATGTTTTGTTTTAAGGATTAGGGTTTAGTGTATTAATGATTAGGGTTTTAGTTTTCAGGGTTTAGGGTTTTGTTTTTAGGTTTTAGTGTTTACAGTATTAGGACTTTGGGTTTAGTGTATTAAAATTTAGGGTTTAAGATTTAGTTTTTAGGATTTAAGGTTTAGGGTTTTGGTTTTAGGTTTTAGGGTTTAGAGTTTTTGGGTTTAATGCTTACTTTTAGGGTTTAATTTTAAGTTTTAGGGTTTTGTTGTATTCAAGTTTATGGTTTTAGGTTTTAGTTTTTAGGGTTTTTGTTTTAGGTTTTAGGGTTTAGAATTTTAGGGTTTAATGTTTAGTTTTAGGGATTAGGGTTTTAGTGTATTAAAGATTAGGGTTTTAGTTTTTAGGGTTTAGGGTTTTGTTTTTAGGTTTTAGTCTTTAGAGTATTAGGACTTAGGGTTTAGTGTATTAAAAATTAGAGTTTAAGATTTAGGGTTTTGGTTTTAGGTTTTAGGGTTTAGAGTTTTGTGGGTTTAATGCTTAGTTTTAGGGTTTAATTTTAGGTTTTAGGGTTTTTTTATTCATGTTTATGGTTTTAGGTTTTAGTTTTTAGGGTTTTAGGTATTAGTTTTTAAGGTTTAGAATTTTAGGGTTTAATGTTGAGTTTTAAGGATTAGGGTTTTAGTGTATTACAGATTAGGGTTTTAGTTTTCAGGGTTTATGGTTTTGTTTTAGGTTTTAGTGTTTAGAGTATTAGGACTTTGGGTTTAGTGTATTAAACTTTAGGGTTTAAGATTTAGTTTTTAGGATTTAGGGTTTAGGGTTTTGGTTTTAGGTTTTTGGGTTTAGAGTTTTTTGGTTTAATGCTTAGTTTTAGGTTTTAATTTTAGTTGTTAGGGTTTTGTTGTATTAAAGTTTATGGTTTTAGGTTTTATTTTTTAGGGTTTTAGGTTTTAGTTTTTAGTGTTTCGAATTTTATGGTTTAATGTTTTGTTTTAAGGATTAGGGTTTAGTGTATTAATGATTAGGGTTTTAGTTTTCAGGGTTTAGGGTTTTGTTTTTAGGTTTTAGTGTTTACAGTATTAGGACTTTGGGTTTAGTGTATTAAAATTTAGGGTTTAAGATTTAGTTTTTAGGATTTAGGGTTTAGGGTTTTGGTTTTAGCTTTTAGGGTTTATAGTTTTGGGGTTTAATGCTTACTTTCAGAGTTTAATTTTAAGTTTTAGGGTTTTGTTGTATTCAAGTTTAGGGTTTTAGGTTTTAGTTTTTAGGGTTTTGGGTTTAGGTTGTAGGGTTTAGAATTTTGGGGTTTAATGTTTAGTTTTAGGGTTTAGGGTTTTAGTGTATTAAACATTAGAGTTTTAGTTTTTAGGATTTAAGGTTTTGTTTTTAGGTTTTGGTGTATAGAGTATTAGGACTTATGGTTTAGTGTATTAAAATATAGAGTTTAAGATTTAGTTTTTAGGATTTAGGGTTTAGGGTTTTGGTTTTAGCTTTTTGGGTTTATAGTTTTTGGGTTTAATGCTTACTTTTAGGGTTTAATTTTAAGTTTTAGGGTTTTTTTGTATTCAAGTTTATTGTTTTAGGTTTTAGTTTTTAGGGTTTTATTTTTAGGTTTTAAGGTTTAGAATTTTAGGGTTTAATGTTTAGTTTTAGGGATTAGGGTTTTAGTGTATTAAAGATTAGGGTTTTAGTTTTTAGGGTTTAGGGTTTTGTTTTTAGGTTTTAGTGTTTATAGTATAAGGACTTAGGGTTTAGTGTATTAAAAATTAGGGTTTAAGATTTAGTTTTTAAGATTTAGGGTTTTGGTTTTAGGTTTTAGGGTTTAGAGTTTTTGGGTTTAATGTTTATCTTTAGGGTTTATTTTAGGTTTTAGGGTTTTGTTGTATTCATGTTTATGGTTTTAGGTTTTAGTTTTTAGGGTTTTAGGTATTTTTTTTAGGGTTTAGAATTTTAGGGTTTAATGTTGAGTTTTAAGGATTAGGGTTTTAGTGTATTACAGATTAGGGTTTTAGTTTTCAGGGTTTATTGTTTTGTTTTTACGTTTTAGTGTTTAGAGTATTAGGACTTTGGGTTTAGTGTATTATAACTTAGGGTTTAAGATTTAGGTTTTAGGATTTAGGGTTTAGGGTTTTGGTTTTAGCTTTTAGGGTTTATAGTTTTTGGGTTTAATGCTTACTTTTAGGGTTTAATTTTAAGTTTTAGGGTTTTGTTGTATTCAAGTTTATGGTTTTAGGTTTTAGTTTTTAGGGTTTTTGTTTTAGGTTTTAGGGTTTAGAATTTTAGGGTTTAATGTTTAGTTTTAGGGATTAGGGTTTTAGTGTATTAAAGATTAGGTTTTTAGTTTTTAGGGTTTAGGGTTTTGTTTTTAGGTTTTAGTGTTTAGAGTATTAGGACTTTGGGTTTAGTGTATTATAATTTAGGGTTTAAGATTTAGGTTTTAGGATTTAGGGTTTAGGGTTTTGGTTTTAGGGTTTAGAGTTTTTGGGATTAATGCTCATTTTTAGGGTTTAATTTTAGGTTTTAGGGTTTTTTTTTGTATTCATGTTTATGGTTTTAGGTTTTAGTTTTTAGGGTATTAGGTTATAGTTTTTAGGGTTTAGAATTTTAGGGTTTAATGTTAAGTTTTAAGAATTAGGGTTTTAGTCTATTAAAGATTAGGGTTTTAGTTTTCAGGGTTTATGGTTTTGTTTTTAGGTTTTAGTGTTTAGAGTATTAGGACTTTGGGTTTAGTGTATTAAAATTTAGGGTTTAAGATTTAGTTTTTAGGATTTAGGGTTTAGGGTTTTGGTTTTAGGTTTTATGGTTTAGAGTTTTTGGGTTTAATGCTTAGTTTTAGGTTTTAATTTTAGGTGTTAGGGTTTTGTTGTATTTAAGTTTAGGGTTTTAGGTTTTAGTTTTTAGGGTTTTGGGTTTATGTTGTAGGGTTTAGAATTTTAGGGTTTAATGTTTAGTTTTAGGGTTTAGGGTTTTAGTATATTAAACATTAGAGTTATAGTTTTTAGGGTTTAGGGTTTTGTTTTTAGGTTTTGGTGTTTAGAGTATTAGGTCTTATGGTTTAGTGTATTAAAATTTAGGGTTTAAAATTTAGTTTTTTGGATTTAGGGTTTAGGGTTTTGGTTTTAGCTTTTAGGGTTTATAGTTTTGGGGTTTAATGCTTACTTTCGGAGTTTAATTTTATGTTTTAGGGTTTTGTTGTATTCAAGTTTAGGGTTTTAGTTTTAGGGTTTTAGGTTTTAGTTTTTTGGGCTTTAGGGTTTAGAGTTTTTGGGTTTAATGCTTTGTTTTAGGGTTTAATTTTAGGTTTTAGGGTTTTGTTGTATTCAAGTTTATGGTTTTAGGTTTTAGTTTTTAGGGTTTTAGGTTTTAGGTTTTAGTTTTTAGTGTTTCGAATTTTAGGGTTTAATGTTTAGTTTTAAGGATTAGGGTTTTAGTGTATTAATGATTAGGGTTTTAGTTTTCAGGGTTTAGGGTTTTGTTTTTAGGATTTAGTGTTTAGAGTATTAGGAATTTGGGTTTAGTGTATTAAAAATTAGGGTTTAAGATTTAGTTTTTAGGATTTAGGGTTTAGGGTTTTGGTTTTAGGTTTTAGGGTTTAGAGTTTTTGGATTTAATGCTTTGTTTTTGGTTTTAATTTTAGGTGTTAGGGTTTTGTTGTATTAAAGTTTATGGTTTTAGGTTTTAGTTTTTAGGGTTTTAGGTTTTAGTTTTTAGTATTTCGAATTTTAGGGTTTAATGTTGAGTTTTAAGGATTAGGGTTTTAGTGTATTACAGATTAGGGTTTTATTTTTCAGGGTTTATGGTTTTGTTTTAGGTTTTAGTGTTTAGAGTATTAGGACTTTGGGTTTAGTGTATTAAAAATTAGGGTTTAAGATTTAGTTTTTAAGATTTAGGGTTTAGGGTTTTGGTTTTAGGTTTTAGGGTTTAGAGTTTTTGGGTTTAATGCTTTGTTTTAGGGTTTAATTTTAGGTTTTAGGGTTTTGTTGTATTCAAGTTTATGGTTTTAGGTTTTAGTTTTTAGGGTTTTAGGTTTTAGGTTTTAGTTTTTAGTGTTTCGAATTTTAGGGTTTAATGTTTAGTTTTAAGGATTAGGGTTTTAGTGTATTAATGATTAGGGTTTTAGTTTTCAGGGTTTAGGGTTTTGTTTTTAGGATTTAGTGTTTAGAGTATTAGGAATTTGGGTTTAGTGTATTAAAATTTAGGGTTTAAGATTTAGTTTTTAGGATTTAGGGTTTAGGGTTTTGGTTTTAGGTTTTTGGGTTTAGAGTTTTTTGGTTTAATGCTTAGTTTTAGGTTTTAATTTTAGTTGTTACGGTTTTGTTGTATTAAAGTTTATGGTTTTAGGTTTTAGTTTTTAGGGTTTTAGGTTTTAGTTTTTAGTGTTTCGAATTTATGGTTTAATGTTTTGTTTTAAGGATTAGGGTTTAGTGTATTAATGATTAGGGTTTTAGTTTTCAGGGTTTAGGGTTTTGTTTTTAGGTTTTAGTGTTTACAGTATTAGGACTTTGGGTTTAGTGTATTAAGATTTAGGGTTTAAGATTTAGTTTTTAGGATTTAAGGTTTAGGGTTTTGGTTTTAGGTTTTAGGGTTTAGAGTTTTTGGGTTTAATGCTTACTTTTAGGGTTTAATTTTAAGTTTTAGGGTTTTGTTGTATTCAAGTTTATGGTTTTAGGTTTTAGTTTTTAGGGTTTTTGTTTTAGGTTTTAGGGTTTAGAATTTTAGGGTTTAATGTTTAGTTTTAGGGATTAGGGTTTTAGTGTATTAAAGATTAGGGTTTTAGTTTTTAGGGTTTAGGGTTTTGTTTTTAGGTTTTAGTGTTTAGAGTATTAGGACTTAGGGTTTAGTGTATTAAAAATTAGAGTTTAAGATTTAGGGTTTTGGTTTTAGGTTTTAGGGTTTAGAGTTTTGTGGGTTTAATGCTTAGTTTTAGGGTTTAATTTTAGGTTTTAGGGTTTTTTTTATTCATGTTTATGGTTTTAGGTTTTAGTTTTTAGGGTTTTAGGTATTAGTTTTTAAGGTTTAGAATTTTAGGGTTTAATGTTGAGTTTTAAGGATTAGGGTTTTAGTGTATTACAGATTAGGGTTTTAGTTTTCAGGGTTTATGGTTTTGTTTTAGGTTTTAGTGTTTAGAGTATTAGGACTTTGGGTTTAGTGTATTAAACTTTAGGGTTTAAGATTTAGTTTTTAGGATTTAGGGTTTAGGGTTTTGGTTTTAGGTTTTTGGGTTTAGAGTTTTTTGGTTTAATGCTTAGTTTTAGGTTTTAATTTTAGTTGTTAGGGTTTTGTTGTATTAAAGTTTATGGTTTTAGATTTTAGTTTTTAGGGTTTTAGGTTTTAGTTTTTAGTGTTTCGAATTTTAGGGTTTAATGTTGAGTTTTAAGGATTAGGGTTTTAGTGTATTACAGATTAGGGTTTTATTTTTCAGGGTTTATGGTTTTTTTTTAGGTTTTAGTGTTTAGAGTATTAGGACTTTGGGTTTAGTGTATTAAACTTTAGGGTTTAAGATTTAGTTTTTAGGATTTAGGGTTTAGGGTTTTGGTTTTAGGTTTTTGGGTTTAGAGTTTTTTGGTTTAATGCTTAGTTTTAGGTTTTAATTTTAGTTGTTACGGTTTTGTTGTATTAAAGTTTATGGTTTTAGGTTTTAGTTTTTAGGGTTTTAGGTTTTAGTTTTTAGTGTTTCCAATTTATGGTTTAATGTTTTGTTTTAAGGATTAGGGTTTAGTGTATTAATGATTAGGGTTTTAGTTTTCAGGGTTTAGGGTTTTGTTTTTAGGTTTTAGTGTTTACAGTATTAGGACTTTGGGTTTAGTGTATTAAGATTTAGGGTTTAAGATTTAGTTTTTAGGATTTAAGGTTTAGGGTTTTGGTTTTAGGTTTTAGGGTTTAGAGTTTTTGGGTTTAATGCTTACTTTTAGGGTTTAATTTTAAGTTTTAGGGTTTTGTTGTATTCAAGTTTATGGTTTTAGGTTTTAGTTTTTAGGGTTTTTGTTTTAGGTTTTAGGGTTTAGAATTTTAGGGTTTAATGTTTAGTTTTAGGGATTAGGGTTTTAGTGTATTAAAGATTAGGGTTTTAGTTTTTAGGGTTTAGGGTTTTGTTTTTAGGTTTTAGTGTTTAGAGTATTAGGACTTAGGGTTTAGTGTATTAAAAATTAGAGTTTAAGATTTAGGGTTTTGGTTTTAGGTTTTAGGGTTTAGAGTTTTGTGGGTTTAATGCTTAGTTTTAGGGTTTAATTTTAGGTTTTAGGGTTTTTTTTATTCATGTTTATGGTTTTAGGTTTTAGTTTTTAGGGTTTTAGGTATTAGTTTTTAAGGTTTAGAACTTTAGGGTTTAATGTTGAGTTTTAAGGATTAGGGTTTTAGTGTATTACAGATTAGGGTTTTAGTTTTCAGGGTTTATGGTTTTGTTTTAGGTTTTAGTGTTTAGAGTATTAGGACTTTTGGTTTAGTGTATTAAACTTTAGGGTTTAAGATTTAGTTTTTAGGATTTAGGGTTTAGGGTTTTGGTTTTAGGTTTTTGGGTTTAGAGTTTTTTGGTTTAATGCTTAGTTTTAGGTTTTAATTTTAGTTGTTAGGGTTTTGTTGTATTAAAGTTTATGGTTTTAGGTTTTAGTTTTTAGGGTTTTAGGTTTTAGTTTTTAGTGTTTCGAATTTTATGGTTTAATGTTTTGTTTTAAGGATTAGGGTTTAGTGTATTAATGATTAGGGTTTTAGTTTTCAGGGTTTAGGGTTTTGTTTTTAGGTTTTAGTGTTTACAGTATTAGGACTTTGGGTTTAGTGTATTAAAATTTAGGGTTTAAGATTTAGTTTTTAGGATTTAGGGTTTAGGGTTTTGGTTTTAGCTTTTAGGGTTTATAGTTTTGGGGTTTAATGCTTACTTTCAGAGTTTAATTTTAAGTTTTAGGGTTTTGTTGTATTCAAGTTTAGGGTTTTAGGTTTAGGGTTTTAGGTTTTAGTTTTTAGGGTTTTGGGTTTAGGTTGTAGGGTTTAGAATTTTGGGGTTTAATGTTTAGTTTTAGGGTTTAGGGTTTTAGTGTATTAAACATTAGAGTTTTAGTTTTTAGGATTTAAGGTTTTGTTTTTAGGTTTTGGTGTATAGAGTATTAGGACTTATGGTTTAGTGTATTAAAATATATAGTTTAAGATTTAGTTTTTAGGATTTAGGGTTTAGGGTTTTGGTTTTAGCTTTTTGGGTTTATAGTTTTTGGGTTTAATGCTTACTTTTAGGGTTTAATTTTAAGTTTTAGGGTTTTTTTGTATTCAAGTTTATTGTTTTAGGTTTTAGTTTTTAGGGTTTTATTTTTAGGTTTTAAGGTTTAGAATTTTAGGGTTTAATGTTTAGTTTTAGGGATTAGGGTTTTAGTGTATTAAAGATTAGGGTTTTAGTTTTTAGGGTTTAGGGTTTTGTTTTTAGGTTTTAGTGTTTATAGTATAAGGACTTAGGGTTTAGTGTATTAAAAATTAGGGTTTAAGATTTAGTTTTTAAGATTTAGGGTTTTGGTTTTAGGTTTTAGGGTTTAGAGTTTTTGGGTTTAATGTTTATCTTTAGGGTTTATTTTAGGTTTTAGGGTTTTGTTGTATTCATGTTTATGGTTTTAGGTTTTAGTTTTTAGGGTTTTAGGTATTTTTTTTAGGGTTTAGAATTTTAGGGTTTAATGTTGAGTTTTAAGGATTAGGGTTTTAGTGTATTACAGATTAGGGTTTTAGTTTTCAGGGTTTATTGTTTTGTTTTTACGTTTTAGTGTTTAGAGTATTAGGACTTTGGGTTTAGTGTATTATAACTTAGGGTTTAAGATTTAGGTTTTAGGATTTAGGGTTTAGGGTTTTGGTTTTAGCTTTTAGGGTTTATAGTTTTTGGGTTTAATGCTTACTTTTAGGGTTTAATTTTAAGTTTTAGGGTTTTGTTGTATTCAAGTTTATGGTTTTAGGTTATAGTTTTTAGGGTTTTTGTTTTAGGTTTTAGGGTTTAGGGTTTTGTGTATTAAAGATTACGGTTTTAGTTTTAGGGATTAGGGTTTTAGTGTATTAAAGATTAGGGTTTTAGTTTTTAGGGTTTAGGGTTTTGTTTTTAGGTTTTACTGTTTAGAGTATTAGGACATAGGGTTTAGTGTATTAAAATTTAGGGTTTAAGATTTAGTTTTTAAGATTAAGGGTTTAGGGTTTTGGTTTTAGGTTTTAGGGTTTAGAGTTTTTGGGTTTAATGCTTTGTTTTAGGGTTTAATTTTAGGTTTTAGGGATTTGTTGTATTCAAGTTTAGGGTTTTAGGTTTTCGTTTTTAGGGTTTTGTGTTTAGGTTGTAGGGTTTAGAATTTTAGGGTTTAATGTTTAGTTTTAAGGTTTAGGGTTTTAGTGTATTAATGATTAGGGTTTTGGTTTTTAGGGTTTAGGGTTTTGTTTTTAGGTTTTAGTGTTTAGAGTATTAGGACTTTGGGTTTAGTGTATTATAATTTAGGGTTTAATGCTTAGCTTTTAGGATTTAGGGTTTAGGGTTTTGGTTTTAGCTTTTAGGGTTTATACTTTTTGGGTTTAATGCTTACTTTTAGGGTTTAATTTTAAGTTTTAGGGTTTTCTTGTATTCATGTTTAGGGTTTTAGGTTTTAGTTTTTAGGGTTTTGGTTTTAGGTTTTAGGGTTTAGAATTTTAGGATTTAATTTTTAGTTTTAGGGATTAGGGTTTTAGTGTATTAAAGATTAGAGTTTTAGTTTATAGGGTTTAGGGTTTTGTTTTTAGGTTTTAGTGTTTAGAGTATTAGGACTTAGGGTTTAGTGTATTAAAAATTAGGGTTTAAGATTTAGTTTTTAAGATTTAGGGTTTAGGATTTTGGTTTTAGGGTTTAGAGTTTTTGGGTTTAATGCTCATTTTTAGGGTTTAATTTTAGGTTTTAGGGTTTTTTTGTATTCATGTTTATGGTTTTAGGTTTTAGTTTTTAGGGTATTAGGTTATAGTTTTTAGGGTTTAGAATTTTAGGGTTTAATGTTAAGTTTTAAGAATTAGGGTTTTAGTCTATTAAAGATTAGGGTTTTAGTTTTCAGGGATTATGGTTTTGTTGTTAGGTTTTAGTGTATAGAGTATTAGGACTTTGGGTTTAGTGTATTAAAATTTAGGGTTTATGATTTAGTTTTTAGGATTTAGGGTTTAGGGTTTAGGGTTTTGGTTTTAGGTTTTATGGTTTAGAGTTTTTGGGTTTAATGCTTAGTTTTAGGTTTTAATTTTAGGTGTTAAGGTTTTGTTGTATTCAAGTTTAGGGTTTTAGGTTTTAGTTTTTAGGGTTTTGGTTTTATGTTGTAGGGTTTAGAATTTTAGGGTTTAATGTTTAGTTTTAGGGTTTAGGGTTTTAGTATATTAAACATTAGAGTTTTAGTTTTTAGGGTTTAGGGTTTTGTTTTTTGGTTTTGTTGTTTAGAGTATTAGGACTTATGGTTTAGTGTATTAAAATTTAGGGTTTAAGATTTAGTTTTTAGGATTTAGGGTTTAGGGTTTTGGTTTTAGCTTTTAGGGTTTATAGTTTTGGGGTTTAATGCTTACTTTCAGAGTTTAATTTTAAGTTTTAGGGTTTTGTTGTATTCAAGTTTAGGGTTTTAGGTTTAGGGTTTTAGGTTTTAGTTTTTAGGGTTTTGGGTTTAGGTTGTAGGGTTTAGAATTTTGGGGTTTAATGTTTAGTTTTAGGGTTTAGGGTTTTAGTGTATTAAACATTAGAGTTTTAGTATTTAGGATTTAAGGTTTTGTTTTTAGGTTTTGGTGTATAGAGTATTAGGACTTATGGTTTAGTGTATTAAAATATAGAGTTTAAGATTTAGTTTTTAGGATTTAGGGTTTAGGGTTTTGGTTTTAGCTTTTTGGGTTTATAGTTTTTGGGTTTAATGCTTACTTTTAGGGTTTAATTTTAAGTTTTAGGGTTTTTTTGTATTCAGGTTTATGGTTTTAGGTTTTAGTTTTTAGGGTTTTATTTTTAGGTTTTAAGGTTTAGAATTTTTGGGTTTAATGTTTAGTTTTAGGGATTAGGGTTTTAGTGTATTAAAGATTAGGGTTTTAGTTTTTAGGGTTTAGGGTTTTGTTTTTAGGTTTTAGTGTTTATAGTATAAGGACTTAGGGTTTAGTGTATTAAAAATTAGGGTTTAAGATTTAGTTTTTAAGATTTAGGGTTTTGGTTTTAGGTTTTAGGGTTTAGAGTTTTTGGGTTTAATGTTTATCTTTAGGGTTTATTTTAGGTTTTAGGGTTTTGTTGTATTCATGTTTATGGTTTTAGGTTTTAGTTTTTAGGGTTTTAGGTATTTTTTTTAGGGTTTAGAATTTTAGGGTTTAATGTTGAGTTTTAAGGATTAGGGTTTTAGTGTATTACAGATTAGGGTTTTAGTTTTCAGGGTTTATTGTTTTGTTTTTACGTTTTAGTGTTTAGAGTATTAGGACTTTGGGTTTAGTGTATTATAATTTAGGGTTTAAGATTTAGGTTTTAGGATTTAGGGTTTAGGGTTTTGGTTTTAGCTATTAGGGTTTATAGTTTTTGGGTTTCATGCTTACTTTTAGGATTTAATTTTAAGTTTTAGGGTTTTGTTGTATTCAAGTTTATGGTTTTAGGTTTTAGTTTTTAGGGTTTTTGTTTTAGGTTTTAGGGTTTAGAATTTTAGGGTTTAATGTTTAGTTTTAGGGATTAGGGTTTTAGTGTATTAAAGATTAGGGTTTTAGTTTTTAGGGTTTAGGGTTTTGTTTTTAGGTTTTAGTGTTTAGAGTATTAGGACATAGGGTTTAGTGTATTAAAATTTAGGGTTTAAGATTTAGTTTTTAAGATTTAGGGTTTAGGGTTTTGGTTTTAGGTTTTAGGGTTTAGAGTTTTTGGGTTTAATGCTTTGTTTTAGGGTTTAATTTTAGGTTTTAGGGATTTGTTGTATTCAAGTTTAGGGTTTTAGGTTTTCGTTTTTAGGGTTTTGGGTTTAGGTTGTAGGGTTTAGAATTTTAGGGTTTAATGTTTAGTTTTAAGGTTTAGGGTTTTAGTGTATTAAAGATTAGGGTTTTGGTTTTTAGGGTTTAGGGTTTTGTTTTTAGGTTTTAGTGTTTAGAGTATTAGGACTTTGGGTTTAGTGTATTATAATTTAGGGTTTAATGCTTAGCTTTTAGGATTTAGGGTTTAGGGTTTTGGTTTTAGCTTTTAGGGTTTATACTTTTTGGGTTTAATGCTTACTTTTAGGGTTTAATTTTAAGTTTTAGGGTTTTCTTGTATTCATGTTTAGGGTTTTAGGTTTTAGTTTTTAGGGTTTTGGTTTTAGGTTTTAGGGTTTAGAATTTTAGGATTTAATTTTTAGTTTTAGGGATTAGGTTTTAGTGTATTAAAGATTAGAGTTTTAGTTTATAGGGTTTAGGGTTTTGTTTTTAGGTTTTAGTGTTTAGAGTATTAGGACTTAGGGTTTAGTGTATTAAAAATTAGGGTTTAAGATTTAGTTTTTAAGATTTAAGGTTTAGGGTTTTGGTTTTAGGGTTTAGAGTTTTTGGGTTTAATGCTCATTTTTAGGGTTTAATTTTAGGTTTTAGGGTTTTTTTGTATTCATGTTTATGGTTTTAGGTTTTAGTTTTTAGGGTATTAGGTTATAGTTTTTAGGGTTTAGAATTTTAGGGTTTAATGTTAAGTTTTAAGAATTAGGGTTTTAGTCTATTAAAGATTAGGGTTTTAGTTTTCAGGGATTATGGTTTTGTTGTTAGGTTTTAGTGTATAGAGTATTAGGACTTTGGGTTTAGTGTATTAAAATTTAGGGTTTATGATTTAGTTTTTAGGATTTAGGGTTTAGGGTTTAGGGTTTTGGTTTTAGGTTTTATGGTTTAGAGTTTTTGGGTTTAATGCTTAGTTTTAGGTTTTAATTTTAGGTGTTAGGGTTTTGTTGTATTCAAGTTTAGGGTTTTAGGTTTTAGTTTTTAGGGTTTTGGTTTTATGTTGTAGGGTTTAGAATTTTAGGGTTTAATGTTTAGTTTTAGGGTTTAGGGTTTTAGTATATTAAACATTAGAGTTTTAGTTTTTAGGGTTTAGGGTTTTGTTTTTTGGTTTTGTTGTTTAGAGTATTAGGACTTATGGTTTAGTGTATTAAAATTTAGGGTTTAAGATTTAGTTTTTAGGATTTAGGGTTTAGGGTTTTGGTTTTAGCTTTTAGGGTTTATAGTTTTGGGGTTTAATGCTTACTTTCAGAGTTTAATTTTAAGTTTTAGGGTTTTGTTGTATTCAAGTTTAGGGTTTTAGGTTTAGGGTTTTAGGTTTTAGTTTTTAGGGTTTTGGGTTTAGGTTGTAGGGTTTAGAATTTTGGGGTTTAATGTTTAGTTTTAGGGTTTAGGGTTTTAGTGTATTAAACATTAGAGTTTTAGATTTTAGGATTTAAGGTTTTGTTTTTATGTTTTGGTGTATAGAGTATTAGGACTTATGGTTTAGTGTATTAAAATATAGAGTTTAAGATTTAGTTTTTAGGATTTAGGGTTTAGGGTTTTGGTTTTAGCTTTTTGGGTTTATAGTTTTTGGGTTTAATGCTTACTTTTAGGGTTTAATTTTAAGTTTTAGGGTTTTTTTGTATTCATGTTTATGGTTTTAGGTTTTAGTTTTTAGGGTATTAGGTTATAGTTTTTAGGGTTTAGAATTTTAGGGTTTAATGTTAAGTTTTAAGAATTAGGGTTTTAGTCTATTAAAGATTAGGGTTTTAGTTTTCAGGGATTATGGTTTTGTTGTTAGGTTTTAGTGTATAGAGTATTAGGACTTTGGGTTTAGTGTATTAAAATTTAGGGTTTATGATTTAGTTTTTAGGATTTAGGGTTTAGGGTTTAGGGTTTTGGTTTTAGGTTTTATGGTTTAGAGTTTTTGGGTTTAATGCTTAGTTTTAGGTTTTAATTTTAGGTGTTAGGGTTTTGTTGTATTCAAGTTTAGGGTTTTAGGTTTTAGTTTTTAGGGTTTTGGTTTTATGTTGTAGGGTTTAGAATTTTAGGGTTTAATGTTTAGTTTTAGGGTTTAGGGTTTTAGTATATTAAACATTAGAGTTTTAGTTTTTAGGGTTTAGGGTTTTGTTTTTTGGTTTTGTTGTTTAGAGTATTAGGACTTATGGTTTAGTGTATTAAAATTTAGGGTTTAAGATTTAGTTTTTAGGATTTAGGGTTTAGGGTTTTGGTTTTAGCTTTTAGGGTTTATAGTTTTGGGGTTTAATGCTTACTTTCCGAGTTTAATTTTAAGTTTTAGGGTTTTGTTGTATTCAAGTTTAGGGTTTTAGGTTTAGGGTTTTAGGTTTTAGTTTTTAGGGTTTTGGGTTTAGGTTGTAGGGTTTAGAATTTTGGGGTTTAATGTTTAGTTTTAGGGTTTAGGGTTTTAGTGTATTAAACATTAGAGTTTTAGTTTTTAGGATTTAAGGTTTTGTTTTTATGTTTTGGTGTATAGAGTATTAGGACTTATGGTTTAGTGTATTAAAATATAGAGTTTAAGATTTAGTTTTTAGGATTTAGGGTTTAGGGTTTTGGTTTTAGCTTTTTGGGTTTATAGTTTTTGGGTTTAATGCTTACTTTTAGGGTTTAATTTTAAGTTTTAAGGTTTTTTTGTATTCAAGTTTATGGTTTTAGGTTTTAGTTTTTAGGGTTTTATTTTTAGGTTTTAAGGTTTAGAATTTTAGGGTTTAATGTTTAGTTTTAGGGATTATGGTTTTAGTGTATTAAAGATTAGGGTTTTAGTTTTTAGGGTTTAGGGTTTTGTTTTTAGGTTTTAGTGTTTATAGTATAAGGACTTAGGGTTTAGTGTATTAAAAATTAGGGTTTAAGATTTAGTTTTTAAGATTTAGGGTTTTGGTTTTAGGTTTTAGGGTTTAGAGTTTTTGGGTTTAATGTTTATCTTTAGGGTTTATTTTAGGTTTTAGGGTTTTGTTGTATTCATGTTTATGGTTTTAGGTTTTAGTTTTTAGGGTTTTAGGTATTTTTTTTAGGGTTTAGAATTTTAGGGGTTTAATGTTGAGTTTTAAGGATTAGGGTTTTAGTGTATTACAGATTAGGGTTTTAGTTTTCAGGGTTTATTGTTTTGTTTTTACGTTTTAGTGTTTAGAGTATTAGGACTTTGGGTTTAGTGTATTATAATTTAGGGTTTAAGATTTAGGTTTTAGGATTTAGGGTTTAGGGTTTTGGTTTTAGCTTTTAGGGTTTATAGTTTTTGGGTTTAATGCTTACTTTTAGGGTTTAATTTTAAGTTTTAGGGTTTTGTTGTATTCAAGTTTATGGTTTTAGGTTTTAGTTTTTAGGGTTTAGAATTTTAGGGTTTAATGTTTAGTTTTAGGGATTAGGGTTTTAGTGTATTAAAGATTAGGTTTTTAGTTTTTAGGGTTTAGGGTTTTGTTTTTAGGTTTTAGTGTTTAGAGTATTAGGACTTTGGGTTTAGTGTATTATAATTTAGGGTTTAAGATTTAGGTTTTAGGATTTAGGGTTTAGGGTTTTGGTTTTAGCTTTTAGGGTTTATAGTTTTTGGGTTTAATGCTTACTTTTAGGGTTTAATTTTAAGTTTTAGGGTTTTGTTGTATTCAAGTTTATGGTTTTAGGTTTTAGTTTTTAGGGTTTTTGTTTTAGGTTTTAGGGTTTAGAATTTTAGGGTTTAATGTTTAGTTTTAGGGATTAGGGTTTTAGTGTATTAAAGATTAGGGTTTTAGTTTTTAGGGTTTAGGGTTTTGTTTTTAGGTTTTAGTGTTTAGAGTATTAGGACATAGGGTTTAGTGTATTAAAATTTAGGGTTTAAGATTTAGTTTTTAAGATTTAGGGTTTAGGGTTTTGGTTTTAGGTTTTAGGGTTTAGAGTTTTGGGGTTTAATGTTTAGTTTTAGGGTTTAGGGTTTTAGTGTATTAAACATTAGAGTTTTAGATTTTAGGATTTAAGGTTTTGTTTTTATGTTTTGGTGTATAGAGTATTAGGACTTATGGTTTAGTGTATTAAAATATAGAGTTTAAGATTTAGTTTTTAGGATTTAGGGTTTAGGGTTTTGGCTTTAGCTTTTTGGGTTTATAGTTTTTGGGTTTAATGCTTACTTTTAGGGTTTAATTTTAAGTTTTAGGGTTTTTTTGTATTCATGTTTATGGTTTTAGGTTTTAGTTTTTAGGGTATTAGGTTATAGTTTTTAGGGTTTAGAATTTTAGGGTTTAATGTTAAGTTTTAAGAATTAGGGTTTTAGTCTATTAAAGATTAGGGTTTTAGTTTTCAGGGATTATGGTTTTGTTGTTAGGTTTTAGTGTATAGAGTATTAGGACTTTGGGTTTAGTGTATTAAAATTTAGGGTTTATGATTTAGTTTTTAGGATTTAGGGTTTAGGGTTTAGGGTTTTGGTTTTAGGTTTTATGGTTTAGAGTTTTTGGGTTTAATGCTTAGTTTTAGGTTTTAATTTTAGGTGTTAGGGTTTTGTTGTATTCAAGTTTAGGGTTTTAGGTTTTAGTTTTTAGGGTTTTGGTTTTATGTTGTAGGGTTTAGAATTTTAGGGTTTAATGTTTAGTTTTAGGGTTTAGGGTTTTAGTATATTAAACATTAGAGTTTTAGTTTTTAGGGTTTAGGGTTTTGTTTTTTGGTTTTGTTGTTTAGAGTATTAGGACTTATGGTTTAGTGTATTAAAATTTAGGGTTTAAGATTTAGTTTTTAGGATTTAGGGTTTAGGGTTTTGGTTTTAGCTTTTAGGGTTTATAGTTTTGGGGTTTAATGCTTACTTTCCGAGTTTAATTTTAAGTTTTAGGGTTTTGTTGTATTCAAGTTTAGGGTTTTAGGTTTAGGGTTTTAGGTTTTAGTTTTTAGGGTTTTGGGTTTAGGTTGTAGGGTTTAGAATTTTGGGGTTTAATGTTTAGTTTTAGGGTTTAGGGTTTTAGTGTATTAAACATTAGAGTTTTAGTTTTTAGGATTTAAGGTTTTGTTTTTATGTTTTGGTGTATAGAGTATTAGGACTTATGGTTTAGTGTATTAAAATATAGAGTTTAAGATTTAGTTTTTAGGATTTAGGGTTTAGGGTTTTGGTTTTAGCTTTTTGGGTTTATAGTTTTTGGGTTTAATGCTTACTTTTAGGGTTTAATTTTAAGTTTTAAGGTTTTTTTGTATTCAAGTTTATGGTTTTAGGTTTTAGTTTTTAGGGTTTTATTTTTAGGTTTTAAGGTTTAGAATTTTAGGGTTTAATGTTTAGTTTTAGGGATTATGGTTTTAGTGTATTAAAGATTAGGGTTTTAGTTTTTAGGGTTTAGGGTTTTGTTTTTAGGTTTTAGTGTTTATAGTATAAGGACTTAGGGTTTAGTGTATTAAAAATTAGGGTTTAAGATTTAGTTTTTAAGATTTAGGGTTTTGGTTTTAGGTTTTAGGGTTTAGAGTTTTTGGGTTTAATGTTTATCTTTAGGGTTTATTTTAGGTTTTAGGGTTTTGTTGTATTCATGTTTATGGTTTTAGGTTTTAGTTTTTAGGGTTTTAGGTATTTTTTTTAGGGTTTAGAATTTTAGGGGTTTAATGTTGAGTTTTAAGGATTAGGGTTTTAGTGTATTACAGATTAGGGTTTTAGTTTTCAGGGTTTATTGTTTTGTTTTTACGTTTTAGTGTTTAGAGTATTAGGACTTTGGGTTTAGTGTATTATAATTTAGGGTTTAAGATTTAGGTTTTAGGATTTAGGGTTTAGGGTTTTGGTTTTAGCTTTTAGGGTTTATAGTTTTTGGGTTTAATGCTTACTTTTAGGGTTTAATTTTAAGTTTTAGGGTTTTGTTGTATTCAAGTTTATGGTTTTAGGTTTTAGTTTTTAGGGTTTTTGTTTTAGGTTTTAGGGTTTAGAATTTTAGGGTTTAATGTTTAGTTTTAGGGATTAGGGTTTTAGTGTATTAAAGATTAGGTTTTTAGTTTTTAGGGTTTAGGGTTTTGTTTTTAGGTTTTAGTGTTTAGAGTATTAGGACTTTGGGTTTAGTGTATTATAATTTAGGGTTTAAGATTTAGGTTTTAGGATTTAGGGTTTAGGGTTTTGGTTTTAGCTTTTAGGGTTTATAGTTTTTGGGTTTAATGCTTACTTTTAGGGTTTAATTTTAAGTTTTAGGGTTTTGTTGTATTCAAGTTTATGGTTTTAGGTTTTAGTTTTTAGGGTTTTTGTTTTAGGTTTTAGGGTTTAGAATTTTAGGGTTTAATGTTTAGTTTTAGGGATTAGGGTTTTAGTGTATTAAAGATTAGGGTTTTAGTTTTTAGGGTTTAGGGTTTTGTTTTTAGGTTTTAGTGTTTAGAGTATTAGGACATAGGGTTTAGTGTATTAAAATTTAGGGTTTAAGATTTAGTTTTTAAGATTTAGGGTTTAGGGTTTTGGTTTTAGGTTTTAGGGTTTAGAGTTTTTGGGTTTAATGCTTTGTTTTAGGGTTTAATTTTAGGTTTTAGGGATTTGTTGTATTCAAGTTTAGGGTTTTAGGTTTTCGTTTTTAGGGTTTTGGGTTTAGGTTGTAGGGTTTAGAATTTTAGGGTTTAATGTTTAGTTTTAAGGTTTAGGGTTTTAGTGTATTAAAGATTAGGGTTTTGGTTTTTAGGGTTTAGGGTTTTGTTTTTAGGTTTTAGTGTTTAGAGTATTAGGACTTTGGGTTTAGTGTATTATAATTTAGGGTTTAAGATTTAGGTTTTAGGATTTAGGGTTTAGGGTTTTGGTTTTAGCTTTTAGGGTTTATAGTTTTTGGGTTTAATGCTTACTTTTAGGGTTTAATTTTAAGTTTTAGGGTTTTGTTGTATTCAAGTTTATGGTTTTAGGTTTTAGTTTTTAGGGTTTTTGTTTTAGGTTTTAGGGTTTAGAATTTTAGGGTTTAATGTTTAGTTTTAGGGATTAGGGTTTTAGTGTATTAAAGATTAGGTTTTTAGTTTTTAGGGTTTAGGGTTTTGTTTTTAGGTTTTAGTGTTTAGAGTATTAGGACATAGGGTTTAGTGTATTAAAATTTAGGGTTTAAGATTTAGTTTTTAAGATTTAGGGTTTAGGGTTTTGGTTTTAGGTTTTAGGGTTTAGAGTTTTTGGGTTTAATGCTTTGTTTTAGGGTTTAATTTTAGGTTTTAGAGATTTGTTGTATTCAAGTTTAGGGTTTTAGGTTTTAGTTTTTAGGGTTTTGGGTTTAGGTTGTAGGGTTTAGAATTTTAGGGTTTAATGTTTAGTTTTAAGGTTTAGGGTTTTAGTGTATTAAAGATTAGGGTTTTGGTTTTTAGGGTTTAGGGTTTTGTTTTTAGGTTTTGGTGTTTAGAGTATTAGGACTTACGGTTTAGTGAATTAAAATTTAGGGTTTAAGATTGAATTATTTTAAGGATTTAGGGTTTTAAGGTTTTGGTTTTAGCTTTTAAGGTTTATACTTTTTGGGTTTAATGCTTACTTTTAGGGTTTAATTTTAAGTTTTAGGGTTTTCTTGTATTCATGTTTAGGGTTTTAGGTTTTAGTTTTTAGGGTTTTGGTTTTAGGTTTTAGGGTTTAGAATTTTAGGATTTAATTTTTAGTTTTAGGGATTAGGGTTTTAGTGTATTAAAGATTAGAGTTTTAGTTTATAGGGTTTAGGGTTTTGTTTTTAGGTTTTAGTGTTTAGAGTATTAGGACTTAGGGTTTATTGTATTAAAAATTAGGGTTTAAGATTTAGTTTTTAAGATTTAGGGTTTAGGGTTTTGGTTTTAGGGTTTAGAGTTTTTGGGTTTAATGCTCATTTTTAGGGTTTAATTTTAGGTTTTAGGGTTTTTTTTTGTATTCATGTTTATGGTTTTAGGTTTTAGTTTCTAGGGTATTAGGTTATAGTTTTTAGGGTTTAGAATTTTAGGGTTTAATGTTAAGTTTTAAGAATTAGGGTTTTAGTCTATTAAAGATTAGGGTTTTAGTTTTCAGGGTTTATGGTTTTGTTTTTAGGTTTTAGTGTTTAGAGTATTAGGACTTTGGGTTTAGTGTATTAAAATTTAGGGTTTAAGATTTAGTTTTTAGGATTTAGGGTTTAGGGTTTTGGTTTTAGGTTTTATGGTTTAGAGTTTTTGGGTTTAATGCTTAGTTTTAGGTTTTAATTTTAGGTGTTAGGGTTTTGTTGTATTTAAGTTTAGGGTTTTAGGTTTTAGTTTTTAGGGTTTTGGGTTTATGTTGTAGGGTTTAGAATTTTAGGGTTTAATGTTTAGTTTTAGGGTTTAGGGTTTTAGTATATTAAACATTAGAGTTATAGTTTTTAGGGTTTAGGGTTTTGTTTTTAGGTTTTGGTGTTTAGAGTATTAGGTCTTATGGTTTAGTGTATTAAAATTTAGGGTTTAAAATTTAGTTTTTTGGATTTAGGGTTTAGGGTTTTGGTTTTAGCTTTTAGGGTTTATAGTTTTGGGGTTTAATGCTTACTTTCGGAGTTTAATTTTATGTTTTAGGGTTTTGTTGTATTCAAGTTTAGGGTTTTAGTTTTAGGGTTTTAGGTTTTAGTTTTTTGGGCTTTAGGGTTTAGAGTTTTGGGGTTTAATGCTTTGTTTAAGGGTTTAATTTTAGGTTTTAGGGTTTTGTTGTATTCAAGTTTATGGTTTTAGGTTTTAGGGTTTTAGGTTTTAGGTTTTAGTTTTTAGTGTTTCGAATTTTAGGGTTTAATGTTTAGTTTTAAGGATTAGGGTTTTAGTGTATTAATGATTAGGGTTTTAGTTTTCAGGGTTTAGGGTTTTGTTTTTAGGATTTAGTGTTTAGAGTATTAGGAATTTGGGTTTAGTGTATTAAAAAGTAGGGTTTAAGATTTAGTTTTTAGGATTTAGGGTTTAGGGTTTTGGTTTTAGGTTTTAGGGTTTAGAGTTTTTGGATTTAATGCTTTGTTCTTGGTTTTAATTTTAGGTGTTAGGGTTTTGTTGTATTAAAGTTTATGGTTTTAGGTTTTAGTTTTTAGGGTTTTAGGTTTTAGTTTTTAGTGTTTCGAATTTTAGGGTTTAATGTTGAGTTTTAAGGATTAGGGTTTTAGTGTATTACAGATTAGGGTTTTATTTTTCAGGGTTTATGGTTTTTTTTTAGGTTTTAGTGTTTAGAGTATTAGGACTTTGGGTTTAGTGTATTAAACTTTAGGGTTTAAGATTTAGTTTTTAGGATTTAGGGTTTAGGGTTTTGGTTTTAGGTTTTTGGGTTTAGAGTTTTTTGGTTTAATGCTTAGTTTTAGGTTTTAATTTTAGTTGTTAGGGTTTTGTTGTATTAAAGTTTATGGATTTAGGTTTTAGTTTTTAGGGTTTTAGGTTTTAGTTTTTAGTGTTTCGAATTTATGGTTTAATGTTTTGTTTTAAGGATTAGGGTTTAGTGTATTAATGATTAGGGTTTTAGTTTTCAGGGTTTAGGGTTTTGTTTTTAGGTTTTAGTGTTTACAGTATTAGGACTTTGGGTTTTAGTTTTTAGTGTTTCGAATTTTAGGGTTTTGGTGTATTAAAATTTAGGGTTTAAGATTTAGTTTTTAGGATTTAAGGTTTAGGGTTTTGGTTTTAGGTTTTAGGGTTTAGAGTTTTTGGGTTTAATGCTTACTTTTAGGGTTTAATTTTAAGTTTTAGGGTTTTGTTGTATTCAAGTTTATGGTTTTAGGTTTTAGTTTTTAGGGTTTTTGTTTTAGGTTTTAGGGTTTAGAATTTTAGGGTTTAATGTTTAGTTTTAGGGATTAGGGTTTTAGTGTATTAAAGATTAGGGTTTTAGTTTTTAGGGTTTAGGGTTTTGTTTTTAGGTTTTAGTGTTTAGAGTATTAGGACTTAGGGTTTAGTGTATTAAAAATTAGAGTTTAAGATTTAGGGTTTTGGTTTTAGGTTTTAGGGTTTAGAGTTTTGTGGGTTTAATGCTTAGTTTTAGGGTTTAATTTTAGGTTTTAGGGTTTTTTTTATTCATGTTTATGGTTTTAGGTTTTAGTTTTTAGGGTTTTAGGTATTAGTTTTTAAGGTTTAGAATTTTAGGGTTTAATGTTGAGTTTTAAGGATTAGGGTTTTAGTGTATTACAGATTAGGGTTTTAGTTTTCAGGGTTTATGGTTTTGTTTTAGGTTTTAGTGTTTAGAGTATTAGGACTTTGGGTTTAGTGTATTAAACTTTAGGGTTTAAGATTTAGTTTTTAGGATTTAGGGTTTAGGGTTTTGGTTTTAGAATTTTGGGTTTAGAGTTTTTTGGTTTAATGCTTAGTTTTAGGTTTTAATTTTAGTTGTTAGGGTTTTGTTGTATTAAAGTTTATGGTTTTAGGTTTTAGTTTTTAGGGTTTTAGGTTTTAGTTTTTAGTGTTTCGAATTTTATGGTTTAATGTTTTGTTTTAAGGATTAGGGTTTAGTGTATTAATGATTAGGGTTTTAGTTTTCAGGGTTTAGGGTTTTGTTTTTAGGTTTTAGTGTTTACAGTATTAGGACTTTGGGTTTAGTGTATTAAAATTTAGGGTTTAAGATTTAGTTTTTAGGATTTAAGGTTTAGGGTTTTGGTTTTAGGTTTTAGGGTTTGGAGTTTTTGGGTTTAATGCTTAGTTTTAGGTTTTTATTTTAGGTGTTAGGGATTTGTTGTATTCAAGTTTAGGGTTTTAGGGTTTAGTTTTTAGGGTTTTGGGTTTAGGTTGTAGGGTTTAGAAATTTAGGGTTTAATGTTTAGTTTTAGGGTTTAGGGTTTTAGTGTATTAAAGATTAGGGTTTTGGTTTTTAGGGTTTAGGGTTTTGTTTTCAGGTTTTGGTGTTTAGAGTATTAGGACATATGGTTTAGTGAATTAAAATTTAGGGTGTAAGATTGAATTATTTTAAGGATTTAGGGTTTAGGGTTTTGGTTTTAGCTTTTAGGGTTTATACTTTTTGGGTTTAATGCTTACTTTTAGGGTTTAATTTTAAGTTTTAGGGTTTTCTTGTATTCAAGTTTAGGGTTTTAGGTTTTAGTTTTTAGGGTTTTGGTTTTAGGTTTTAGGGTTTAGAATTTTAGGGTTTAATTTTTAGTTTTAGGGATTAGGGTTTTAGTGTTTTAAAGATTAGAGTTTTAGTTTATAGGGTTTATGGTTTTGTTTTTAGGTTTTAGTGTTTAGAGTATTAGGACTTAGAGCATCTCCAACCGATACCAAAAACCTATTTTGGAGTAGGGGAGATGCTCCAACCGATACCAAAATATAAACTTATTATAGGTATTATGGTGGGACCCACATAAAAAATACTTAGATTTACGTTTACCTTAAACTCAAACCAAAAACTATTTATTATTTATAAAATCATCCTTTTATTTTACAAACTAATAAAAAAACACCTATTAACCTTTTATTTTAATTTTTTATTTAATATATTTTGTAATGTAATTTTTTTAATAATCATATATTAATAATTAAAATAAAATTTTATTTTAAAAATAAAAATAAATATTTATAATTAAATATTAAATATTTCATGTTTGCGCAATTTTGTCATATTTAATTAATATTTTATTATATTTTTTATATTTGAAATTTTAAATTGAAAATAATATTTATTGATTTTTTTAAATTTAATTTCAAAAGTTACGGAGTTAAATTATAAATTTGTAAATATATTGGTTATTTATAAAAATAGTATAAAAAATTGTATAAGAAGAATAATTTGAGAATATTTTTTAAGTTTAAGTATTGGAATCTCGGTTGGAGCTAATTTACTGTAAACTTAAAACTAAACTTATTTTTGAGTTTAAGTTTTTGTGTTCGGTTGGAGATGGCCTTAGGGTTTAGTGTATTAAAAATTAGGGTTTAAGATTTAGTTTTTAGGATTTAGGGTTTAGGGTTTTGGTTTTAGGTTTTAGGGTTTAGAGTTTTTGGGTTTAGTGCTCATTTTTAGGGTTTAATTTTAGGTTTTAGGGTTTTGTTGTATTCATGTTTATGGTTTTAGGTTTTAGTTTTTACGGTTTTAGGTTTTAGTTTTTAGGGTTTAGAATTTTAGGGTTTAGAATTTTAGGGTTTAATGTTAAGTTTTAAGAATTAGGGTTTTAGTCTATTAAAGATTAGGGTTTTAGTTTTCAGGGTTTATGGTTTTGTTTTTAGGTTTTAGTGTTTAGAGTATTAGGACTTTGGGTTTAGTGTATTAAAATTTAGGGTTTAAGATTTAGTTTTTAGGATTTAGGGTTTAGGGTTTTGGTTTTAGCTTTTAGGGTTTATAGTTTGGAGTTTAATGCTTACTTTCAGAGTTTAATTTTATGTTTTAGGGTTTTGTTGTATTCAAGTTTAGGGTTTTAGGTTTTAGTTTTTAGGGTTTTGGTTTTAGGTTGTAGGGTTTAGAATTTTGGGGTTTAATGTTTAGTTTTAGGGTTTAGGGTTTTAGTGTATTAAACATTAGAGTTTTAGTTATTAGGATTTAAGGTTTTGTTTTTAAGTTTTGGTGTTTAGAGTAGGGTTTTAGTTTTCAGGGTTTATTGTTTTGTTTTTACGTTTTAGTGTTTAGAGTATTAGGACTTTGGGTTTAGTGTATTATAATTTAGGGTTTAAGATTTTTTTTTTATTATTTAGGTTTTAGGGTTTTGGTTTTAGCTTTTAGGGTTTATAGTTTTTGGGTTTAATGCTTACTTTTAGGGTTTAATTTTAAGTTTTTGGGTTTTGTTGTATTCAAGTTTATGGTTTTAGGTTTTAGTTTTTAGGGTTTTTGTTTTAGGTTTTAGGGTTTAGAATTTTAGGGTTTAATGTTTAGTTTTAGGGATTAGGGTTTTAGTGTATTAAAGATTAGGTTTTTAGTTTTTAGGGTTTAGGGTTTTGTTTTTAGGTTTTAGTGTTTAGAGTATTAGGACTTTGGGTTTAGTGTATTATAATTTAGGGTTTAAGATTTAGGTTTTAGGATTTAGGGTTTAGGGTTTTGGTTTTAGCTTTTAGGGTTTATAGTTTTTGGGTTTAATGCTTACTTTTAGGGTTTAATTTTAAGTTTTAGGGTTTTGTTGTATTCAAGTTTATGGTTTTAGGTTTTAGTTTTTAGGGTTTTTGTTTTAGGTTTTAGGGTTTAGAATTTTAGGGTTTAATGTTTAGTTTTAGGGATTAGGGTTTTAGTGTATTAAAGATTAGGGTTTTAGTTTTTAGGTTTAGGGTTTTGTTTTTAGGTTTTAGTGTTTAGAGTATTAGGACATAGGGTTTAGTGTATTAAAATTTAGGGTTTAAGATTTAGTTTTTAAGATTTAGGGTTTAGGGTTTTGGTTTTAGGTTTTAGGGTTTAGAGTTTTTGGGTTTAATGCTTTGTTTTAGGGTTTAATTTTAGGTTTTAGGGATTTGTTGTATTCAAGTTTAGGGTTTTAGGTTTTCGTTTTTAGGGTTTTGGGTTTAGGTTGTAGGGTTTAGAATTTTAGGGTTTAATGTTTAGTTTTAAGGTTTAGGGTTTTAGAGTATTAAAGATTAGGGTTTTGGTTTTTAGGGTTTAGGGTTTTGTTTTTAGGTTTTAGTGTTTAGAGTATTAGGACTTTGGGTTTAGTGTATTATAATTTAGGGTTTAAGATTTAGGTTTTAGGATTTAGGGTTTAGGGTTTTAGTTTTTAGGGTTTAGGGTTTTGTTTTTAGGTTTTAGTGTTTAGAGTATTAGGACATAGGGTTTAGTGTATTAAAATTTAGGGTTTAAGATTTAGTTTTTAAGATTTAGGGTTTAGGGTTTTGGTTTTAGGTTTTAGGGTTTAGAGTTTTTGGATTTAATGCTTACTTTTAGGGTTTAATTTTAAGTTTTTGGGTTTTGTTGTATTCAAGTTTATGGTTTTAGGTTTTAGTTTTTAGGGTTTTTGTTTTAGGTTTTAGGGTTTAGAATTTTAGGGTTTAATGTTTAGTTTTAGGGATTAGGGTTTTAGTGTATTAAAGATTAGGTTTTTAGTTTTTAGGGTTTAGGGTTTTGTTTTTAGGTTTTAGTGTTTAGAGTATTAGGACTTTGGGTTTAGTGTATTATAATTTAGGGTTTAAGATTTAGGTTTTAGGATTTAGGGTTTAGGGTTTTGGTTTTAGCTTTTAGGGTTTATAGTTTTTGGGTTTAATGCTTACTTTTAGGGTTTAATTTTAAGTTTTAGGGTTTTGTTGTATTCAAGTTTATGGTTTTAGGTTTTAGTTTTTAGGGTTTTTGTTTTAGGTTTTAGGGTTTAGAATTTTAGGGTTTAATGTTTAGTTTTAGGGATTAGGGTTTTAGTGTATTAAAGATTAGGGTTTTAGTTTTTAGGGTTTAGGGTTTTGTTTTTAGGTTTTAGTGTTTAGAGTATTAGGACATAGGGTTTAGTGTATTAAAATTTAGGGTTTAAGATTTAGTTTTTAAGATTTAGGGTTTAGGGTTTTGGTTTTAGGTTTTAGGGTTTAGAGTTTTTGGGTTTAATGCTTTGTTTTAGGGTTTAATTTTAGGTTTTAGGGATTTGTTGTATTCAAGTTTAGGGTTTTAGGTTTTAGTTTTTAGGGTTTTGGGTTTAGGTTGTAGGGTTTAGAATTTTAGGGTTTAATGTTTAGTTTTAAGGTTTAGGGTTTTAGTGTATTAAAGATTAGGGTTTTGGTTTTTAGGGTTTAGGGTTTTGTTTTTAGGTTTTGGTGTTTAGAGTATTAGGACTTACGGTTTAGTGAATTAAAATTTAGGGTTTAAGATTGAATTATTTTAAGGATTTATGGTTTTAAGGTTTTGGTTTTAGCTTTTAAGGTTTATACTTTTTGGGTTTAATGCTTACTTTTAGGGTTTAATTTTAAGTTTTAGGGTTTTCTTGTATTCATGTTTAGGGTTTTAGGTTTTAGTTTTTAGGGTTTTGGTTTTAGGTTTTAGGGTTTAGAATTTTAGGATTTAATTTTTAGTTTTAGGGATTAGGGTTTTAGTGTATTAAAGATTAGAGTTTTAGTTTATAGGGTTTAGGGTTTTGTTTTTAGGTTTTAGTGTTTAGAGTATTAGGACTTAGGGTTTATTGTATTAAAAATTAGGGTTTAAGATTTAGTTTTTAAGATTTAGGGTTTAGGGTTTTGGTTTTAGGTTTTAGTTTTAGGTTTTAATTTTAGGTGTTAGGGTTTTGTTGTATTTAAGTTTAGGGTTTTAGGTTTTAGTTTTTAGGGTTTTGGGTTTATGTTGTAGGGTTTAGAATTTTAGGGTTTAATGTTTAGTTTTAGGGTTTAGGGTTTTAGTATATTAAACATTAGAGTTTTAGTTTTTAGGGTTTAGGGTTTTGTTTTTAGGTTTTGGTGTTTAGAGTATTAGGTCTTATGGTTTAGTGTATTAAAATTTAGGGTTTAAAATTTAGTTTTTTGGATTTAGGGTTTAGGGTTTTGGTTTTAGCTTTTAGGGTTTATAGTTTTGGGGTTTAATGCTTACTTTCGGAGTTTAATTTTATGTTTTAGGGTTTTGTTGTATTCAAGTTTAGGGTTTTAGTTTTAAGGTTTTAGGTTTTAGTTTTTTGGGCTTTAGGGTTTAGAGTTTTTGGGTTTATTGCTTTGTTTTAGGGTTTAATTTTAGGTTTTAGGGTTTTGTTGTATTCAAGTTTATGGTTTTAGGGTTTAGTTTTTAGGGTTTTAGGTTTTAGGTTTTAGTTTTTAGTGTTTCGAATTTTAGGGTTTAATGTTTAGTTTTAAGGATTAGGGTTTTAGTGTATTAATGATTAGGGTTTTAGTTTTCAGGGTTTAGGGTTTTGTTTTTAGGATTTAGTGTTTAGAGTATTAGGAATTTGGGTTTAGTGTATTAAAAAGTAGGGTTTAAGATTTAGTTTTTAGGATTTAGGGTTTAGGGTTTTGGTTTTAGGTTTTAGGGTTTAGAGTTTTTGGATTTAATGCTTTGTTTTTTGTTTTAATTTTAGGTGTTAGGGTTTTGTTGTATTAAAGTTTATGGTTTTAGGTTTTAGTTTTTAGGGTTTTTGGTTTTAGTTTTTAGTGTTTCGAATTTTAGGGTTTAATGTTGAGTTTTAAGGATTAGGGTTTTAGTGTATTACAGATTAGGGTTTTATTTTTCAGGGTTTATGGTTTTGTTTTAGGTTTTAGTGTTTAGAGTATTAGGACTTTGGGTTTAGTGTATTAAACTTTAGGGTTTAAGATTTAGTTTTTAGGATTTAGGGTTTAGGGTTTTGGTTTTAGGTTTTTGGGTTTAGAGTTTTTTGGTTTAATGCTTAGTTTTAGGTTTTAATTTTAGTTGTTAGGGTTTTGTTGTATTAAAGTTTATGGTTTTAGGTTTTAGTTTTTAGGGTTTTAGGTTTTAGTTTTTAGTGTTTCGAATTTATGGTTTAATGTTTTGTTTTAAGGATTAGGGTTTAGTGTATTAATGATTAGGGTTTTAGTTTTCATGGTTTAGGGTTTTGTTTTTAGGTTTTAGTGTTTACAGTATTAGGACTTTGGGTTTAGTGTATTAAAATTTAGGGTTTAAGATTTAGTTTTTAGGATTTAAGGTTTAGGGTTTTGGTTTTAGGTTTTAGGGTTTAGAGTTTTTGGGTTTAATGCTTACTTTTAGGGTTTAATTTTAAGTTTTAGGGTTTTGTTGTATTCAAGTTTATGGTTTTAGGTTTTAGTTTTTAGGGTTTTTGTTTTAGGTTTTAGGGTTTAGAATTTTAGGGTTTAATGTTTAGTTTTAGGGATTAGGGTTTTAGTGTATTAAAGATTAGGGTTTTAGTTTTTTGGGTTTAGGGTTTTGTTTTTAGGTTTTAGTGTTTAGAGTATTAGGACTTAGGGTTTAGTGTATTAAAAATTAGAGTTTAAGATTTAGGGTTTTGGTTTTAGGTTTTAGGGTTTAGAGTTTTGTAGGTTTAATGCTTAGTTTTAGGGTTTAATTTTAGGTTTTAGGGTTTTTTTTATTCATGTTTATGGTTTTAGGTTTTAGTTTTTAGGGTTTTAGGTATTAGTTTTTAAGGTTTAGAATTTTAGGGTTTAATGTTGAGTTTTAAGGATTAGGGTTTTAGTGTATTACAGATTAGGGTTTTAGTTTTCAGGGTTTATGGTTTTGTTTTAGGTTTTAGTGTTTAGAGTATTAGGACTTTGGGTTTAGTGTATTAAACTTTAGGGTTTAAGATTTAGTTTTTAGGATTTAGGGTTTAGGGTTTTGGTTTTAGGTTTTTGGGTTTAGAGTTTTTTGGTTTAATGCTTAGTTTTAGGTTTTAATTTTAGTTGTTAGGGTTTTGTTGTATTAAAGTTTATGGTTTTAGGTTTTAGTTTTTAGGGTTTTAGGTTTTAGTTTTTAGTGTTTCGAATTTTATGGTTTAATGTTTTGTTTTAAGGATTAGGGTTTAGTGTATTAATGATTAGGGTTTTAGTTTTCAGGGTTTAGGGTTTTGTTTTTAGGTTTTAGTGTTTACAGTATTAGGACTTTGGGTTTAGTGTATTAAAATTTAGGGTTTAAGATTTAGTTTTTAGGATTTAAGGTTTAGGGTTTTGGTTTTAGGTTTTAGGGTTTGGAGTTTTTGGGTTTATTGCTTAGTTTTAGGTTTTTATTTTAGGTGTTAGGGATTTGTTGTATTCAAGTTTAGGGTTTTAGGGTTTAGTTTTTAGGGTTTTGGGTTTAGCTTTTAGGGTTTATATTTTTGGGGTTTAATGCTTACTTTCAGAGTTTAATTTTAAGTTTTAGAGTTTTGTTGTATTCAAGTTTAGGGTTTTAGGTTTAGGGTTTTAGGTTTTAGTTTTTAGGGTTTTGGGTTTAGGTTGTAGGGTTTAGAATTTTGGGGTTTAATGTTTAGTTTTAGGGTTTAGGGTTTTAGTGTATTAAACATTAGAGTTTTAGTTTTTAGGATTTAAGGTTTTGTTTTTATGTTTTGGTGTATAGAGTATTAGGACTTATGGTTTAGTGTATTAAAATATAGAGTTTAAGATTTAGTTTTTAGGATTTAGGGTTTAGGGTTTTGGTTTTAGCTTTTTGGGTTTATAGTTTTTGGGTTTAATGCTTACTTTTAGGGTTTAATTTTAAGTTTTAGGGTTTTTTTGTATTCAAGTTTATGGTTTTAGGTTTTAGTTTTTAGGGTTTTATTTTTAGGTTTTAAGGTTTAGAATTTTAGGGTTTAATGTTTAGTTTTAGGGATTATGGTTTTAGTGTATTAAAGATTAGGGTTTTAGTTTTTAGGGTTTAGGGTTTTGTTTTTAGGTTTTAGTGTTTATAGTATAAGGACTTAGGGTTTAGTGTATTAAAAATTAGGGTTTAAGATTTAGTTTTTAAGATTTAGGGTTTTGGTTTTAGGTTTTAGGGTTTAGAGTTTTTGGGTTTAATGTTTATCTTTAGGGTTTATTTTAGGTTTTAGGGTTTTGTTGTATTCATGTTTATGGTTTTAGGTTTTAGTTTTTAGGGTTTTAGGTATTTTTTTTAGGGTTTAGAATTTTAGGGGTTTAATGTTGAGTTTTAAGGATTAGGGTTTTAGTGTATTACAGATTAGGGTTTTAGTTTTCAGGGTTTATTGTTTTGTTTTTACGTTTTAGTGTTTAGAGTATTAGGACTTTGGGTTTAGTGTATTATAATTTAGGGTTTAAGATTTAGGTTTTAGGATTTAGGGTTTAGGGTTTTGGTTTTAGCTTTTAGGGTTTATAGTTTTTGGGTTTAATGCTTACTTTTAGGGTTTAATTTTAAGTTTTAGGGTTTTGTTGTATTCAAGTTTATGGTTTTAGGTTTTAGTTTTTAGGGTTATTGTTTTAGGTTTTAGGGTTTAGAATTTTAGGGTTTAATGTTTAGTTTTAGGGATTAGGGTTTTAGTGTATTAAAGATTAGGTTTTTAGTTTTTAGGGTTTAGGGTTTTGTTTATAGGTTTTAGTGTTTAGAGTATTAGGACTTTGGGTTTAGTGTATTATAATTTTGGGTTTAAGATTTAGGTTTTAGGATTTAGGGTTTAGGGTTTTGGTTTTAGCTTTTAGGGTTTATAGTTTTTGGGTTTAATGCTTACTTTTAGGGTTTAATTTTAAGTTTTAGGGTTTTGTTGTATTCAAGTTTATGGTTTTAGGTTTTAGTTTTTAGGGTTTTTGTTTTAGGTTTTAGGGTTTAGAATTTTAGGGTTTAATGTTTAGTTTTAGGGATTAGGGTTTTAGTGTATTAAAGATTAGGGTTTTAGTTTTTAGGGTTTAGGGTTTTGTTTTTAGGTTTTAGTGTTTAGAGTATTAGGACATAGGGTTTAGTGTATTAAAATTTAGGGTTTAAGATTTAGTTTTTAAGATTTAGGGTTTAGGGTTTTGGTTTTAGGTTTTAGGGTTTAGAGTTTTTGGGTTTAATGCTTTGTTTTAGGGTTTAATTTTAGGTTTTAGGGATTTGTTGTATTCAAGTTTAGGGTTTTAGGTTTTCGTTTTTAGGGTTTTGGGTTTAGGTTGTAGGGTTTAGAATTTTAGGGTTTAATGTTTAGTTTTAAGGTTTAGGGTTTTAGTGTATTAAAGATTAGGGTTTTGGTTTTTAGGGTTTATGGTTTTGTTTTTAGGTTTTAGTGTTTAGAGTATTAGGACTTTGGGTTTAGTGTATTATAATTTAGGGTTTAAGATTTAGGTTTTAGGATTTAGGGTTTAGGGTTTTAGTTTTTAGGGTTTAGGGTTTTGTTTTTAGGTTTTAGTGTTTAGAGTATTAGGACATAGGGTTTAGTGTATTTAAATTTAGGGTTTAAGATTTAGTTTTTAAGATTTAGGGTTTAGGGTTTTGGTTTTAGGTTTTAGGGTTTAGAGTTTTTGGGTTTAATGCTTTGTTTTAGGGTTTAATTTTAGGTTTTAGGGATTTGTTGTATTCAAGTTTAGGGTTTTAGGTTTTCGTTTTTAGGGTTTTGGGTTTAGGTTGTAGGGTTTAGAATTTTAGGGTTTAATGTTTAGTTTTAAGGTTTAGGGTTTTAGTGTATTAAAGATTAGGGTTTTGGTTTTTAGGGTTTAGGGTTTTGTTTTTAGGTTTTAGTGTTTAGAGTATTAGGACTTTGGGTTTAGTGTATTATAATTTAGGGTTTAAGATTTAGGTTTTAGGATTTAGGGTTTAGGGTTTTGGTTTTAGCTTTTAGGGTTTATAGTTTTTGGGTTTAATGCTTACTTTTAGGGTTTAATTTTAAGTTTTAGGGATTTGTTGTATTCAAGTTTAGGGTTTTAGGTTTTAGTTTTTAGGGTTTTGGGTTTAGGTTGTAGGGTTTAGAATTTTAGGGTTTAATGTTTAGTTTTAAGGTTTAGGGTTTTAGTGTATTAAAGATTAGGGTTTTGGTTTTTAGGGTTTAGGGTTTTGTTTTTAGGTTTTGGTGTTTAGAGTATTAGGACTTACGGTTTAGTGAATTAAAATTTAGGGTTTAAGATTGAATTATTTTAAGGATTTAGGGTTTTAAGGTTTTGGTTTTAGCTTTTAAGGTTTATACTTTTTGGGTTTAATGCTTACTTTTAGGGTTTAATTTTAAGTTTTAGGGTTTTCTTGTATTCATGTTTAGGGTTTTAGGTTTTAGTTTTTAGGGTTTTGGTTTTAGGTTTTAGGGTTTAGAATTTTAGGATTTAATTTTTAGTTTTAGGGATTAGGGTTTTAGTGTATTAAAGATTAGATTTTTAGTTTATAGGGTTTAGGGTTTTGTTTTTAGGTTTTAGTGTTTAGAGTATTAGGACTTAGGGTTTATTGTATTAAAAATTAGGGTTTAAGATTTAGTTTTTAAGATTTAGGGTTTACGGTTTTGGTTTTAGGGTTTAGAGTTTTTGGGTTTAATGCTCATTTTTAGGGTTTAATTTTAGGTTTTAGGGTTTTTTTTGTATTCATGTTTATGGTTTTAGGTTTTAGTTTTTAGGGTATTAGGTTATAGTTTTTAGGGTTTAGAATTTTAGGGTTTAATGTTAAGTTTTAAGAATTAGGGTTTTAGTCTATTAAAGATTAGGGTTTTAGTTTTCAGGGTTTATGGTTTTGTTTTTAGGTTTTAGTGTTTAGAGTATTAGGACTTTGGGTTTAGTGTATTAAAATTTAGGGTTTAAGATTTAGTTTTTAGGATTTAGGGTTTAGGGTTTTGGTTTTAGGTTTTATGGTTTAGAGTTTTTGGGTTTAATGCTTAGTTTTAGGTTTTAATTTTAGGTGTTAGGGTTTTGTTGTATTTAAGTTTAGGGTTTTAGGTTTTAGTTTTTAGGGTTTTGGGTTTATGTTGTAGGGTTTAGAATTTTAGGGTTTAATGTTTAGTTTTAGGGTTTAGGGTTTTAGTATATTAAACATTAGAGTTTTAGTTTTTAGGGTTTAGGGTTTTGTTTTTAGGTTTTGGTGTTTAGAGTATTAGGTCTTATGGTTTAGTGTATTAAAATTTAGGGTTTAAAATTTAGTTTTTTGGATTTAGGGTTTAGGGTTTTGGTTTTAGCTTTTAGGGTTTATAGTTTTGGGGTTTAATGCTTACTTTCGGAGTTTAATTTTATGTTTTAGGGTTTTGTTGTATTCAAGTTTAGGGTTTTAGTTTTAGGGTTTTAGGTTTTAGTTTTTTGGGCTTTAGGGTTTAGAGTTTTTGGGTTTAATGCTTTGTTTTAGGGTTTAATTTTAGGTTTTAGGGTTTTGTTGTATTCAAGTTTATGGTTTTAGGTTTTAGTTTTTAGGGTTTTAGGTTTTAGGTTTTAGTTTTTAGTGTTTCGAATTTTAGGGTTTAATGTTTAGTTTTAAGAATTAGGGTTTTAGTGTATTAATGATTAGGGTTTTAGTTTTCAGGGTTTAGGGTTTTGTTTTTAGGATTTAGTGTTTAGAGTATTAGGAATTTGGGTTTAGTGTATTAAAAAGTAGGGTTTAAGATTTAGTTTTTAGGATTTAGGGTTTAGGGTTTTGGTTTTAGGTTTTAGGGTTTAGAGTTTTTGGATTTAATACTTTGTTTTTGGTTTTAATTTTAGGTGTTAGGGTTTTGTTGTATTAAAGTTTATGGTTTTAGGTTTTAGTTTTTAGGGTTTTAGGTTTTAGTTTTTAGTGTTTCGAATTTTAGGGTTTAATGTTGAGTTTTAAGGATTAGGGTTTTAGTGTATTACAGATTAGGGTTTAATTTTTCAGGGTTTATGGTTTTGTTTTAGGTTTTAGTGTTTAGAGTATTAGGACTTTGGGTTTAGTGTATTAAACTTTAGGGTTTAAGATTTAGTTTTTAGGATTTAGGGTTTAGGGTTTTGGTTTTAGGTTTTTGGGTTTAGAGTTTTTTGGTTTAATGCTTAGTTTTAGGTTTTAATTTTAGTTGTTAGGGTTTTGTTGTATTAAAGTTTATGGTTTTAGGTTTTAGTTTTTAGGGTTTTAGGTTTTAGTTTTTAGTGTTTCGAATTTATGGTTTAATGTTTTGTTTTAAGGATTAGGGTTTAGTGTATTAATGATTAGGGTTTTAGTTTTCAGGGTTTAGGGTTTTGTTTTTAGGTTTTAGTGTTTACAGTATTAGGACTTTGGGTTTAGTGTATTAAAATTTAGGGTTTAAGATTTAGTTTTTAGGATTTAAGGTTTAGGGTTTTGGTTTTAGGTTTTAGGGTTTAGAGTTTTTGGGTTTAATGCTTACTTTTAGGGTTTAATTTTAAGTTTTAGGGTTTTGTTGTATTCAAGTTTATGGTTTTAGGTTTTAGTTTTTAGGGTTTTTGTTTTAGGTTTTAGGGTTTAGAATTTTAGGGTTTAATGTTTAGTTTTAGGGATTAGGGTTTTAGTGTATTAAAGATTAGGGTTTTAGTTTTTAGGGTTTAGGGTTTTGTTTTTAGGTTTTAGTGTTTAGAGTATTAGGACTTAGGGTTTAGTGTATTAAAAATTAGAGTTTAAGATTTAGGGTTTTGGTTTTAGGTTTTAGGGTTTAGAGTTTTGTGGGTTTAATGCTTAGTTTTAGGGTTTAATTTTAGGTTTTAGGGTTTTTTTTATTCATGTTTATGGTTTTAGGTTTTAGTTTTTAAGGTTTTAGGTATTAGTTTTTAAGGTTTAGAATTTTAGGGTTTAATGTTGAGTTTTAAGGATTAGGGTTTTAGTGTATTACAGATTAGGGTTTTAGTTTTCAGGGTTTATGGTTTTGTTTTAGGTTTTAGTGTTTAGAGTATTAGGACTTTGGGTTTAGTGTATTAAACTTTAGGGTTTAAGATTTAGTTTTTAGGATTTAGGGTTTAGGGTTTTGGTTTTAGGTTTTTGGGTTTAGAGTTTTTTGGTTTAATGCTTAGTTTTAGGTTTTAATTTTAGTTGTTAGGGTTTTGTTGTATTAAAGTTTATGGTTTTAGGTTTTAGTTTTTAGTGTTTCGAATTTTATGGTTTAATGTTTTGTTTTAAGGATTAGGGTTTAGTGTATTAATGATTAGGGTTTTAGTTTTCAGGGTTTAGGGTTTTGTTTTTAGGTTTTAGTGTTTACAGTATTAGGACTTTGGGTTTAGTGTATTAAAATTTAGGGTTTAAGATTTAGTTTTTAGGATTTAAGGTTTAGGGTTTTGGTTTTAGGTTTTAGGGTTTGGAGATTTTGGGTTTAATGCTTAGTTTTAGGTTTTTATTTTAGGTGTTAGGGATTTGTTGTATTCAAGTTTAGGGTTTTAGGGTTTAGTTTTTAGGGTTTTGGGTTTAGGTTGTAGGGTTTAGAAATTTAGGGTTTAATGTTTAGTTTTAGGGTTTAGGGTTTTAGTGTATTAAAGATTAGGGTTTTGGTTTTTAGGGTTTAGGGTTTTGTTTTTAGGTTTTGGTGTTTAGAGTATTAGGACATATGGTTTAGTGAATTAAAATTTAGGGTGTAAGATTGAATTATTTTAAGGATTTAGGGTTTAGGGTTTTGGTTTTAGCTTTTAGGGTTTATACTTTTTGGGTTTAATGCTTACTTTTAGGGTTTAATTTTAAGTTTAGGGTTTTAGGTTTTAGTTTTTAGGGTTTTGGTTTTAGGTTTTAGGGTTTAGAATTTTAGGGTTTAATTTTTAGTTTTAGGGATTAGGGTTTTAGTGTTTTAAAGATTAGAGTTTTAGTTTATAGGGTTTATGGTTTTGTTTTTAGGTTTTAGTGTTTAGAGTATTAGGACTTAGAGCATCTCCAACCGATACCAAAAACCTATTTTGGAGTAGGGGAGATGCTCCAACCGATACCAAAATATAAACTTATTATAGGTATTATGGTGGGACCCACATAAAAAATACTTAAATTTACGTTTACCTTAAACTCAAACCAAAAACTATTTATTATTTATAAAATCATCCTTTTATTTTACAAACTAATAAAAAAACACCTATTAACCTTTTATTTTAATTTTTTATTTAATATATTTTGTAATGTAATTTTTTTAATAATCATATATTAATAATTAAAATAAAATTTTATTTTAAAAATAAAAATAAATATTTATAATTAAATATTAAATATTTCATGTTTGCGCAATTTTGTCATATTTAATTAATATTTTATTATATTTTTTATATTTGAAATTTTAAATTGAAAATAATATTTATTGATTTTTTTAAATTTAATTTCAAAAGTTACGGAGTTAAATTATAAATTTGTAAATATATTGGTTATTTATAAAAATAGTATAAAAAATTGTATAAGAAGAATAATTTGAGAATATTTTTTAAGTTTAAGTATTGGAATCTCGGTTGGAGCTAATTTACTGTAAACTTAAAACTAAACTTATTTTTGAGTTTAAGTTTTTGTGTTCGGTTGGAGATGGCCTTAGGGTTTAGTGTATTAAAAATTAGGGTTTAAGATTTAGTTTTTAAGATTTAGGGTTTAGGGTTTTGGTTTTAGGTTTTAGGGTTTAGAGTTTTTGGGTTTAGTGCTCATTTTTAGGGTTTAAGTTTAAGTTTTAGGGTTTTGTTGTATTCATGTTTATGGTTTTAGGTTTTAGTTTTTACGGTTTTAGGTTTTAGTTTTTAGGGTTTAGAATTTTAAGGTTTAGAATTTTAGGGTTTAATGTTAAGTTTTAAGAATTAGGGTTTTAGTCTATTAAAGATTAGGGTTTTAGTTTTCAGGGTTTATGGTTTTGTTTTTAGGTTTTAGTGTTTAGAGTATTAGGACTTTGGGTTTAGTGTATTAAAATTTAGGGTTTAAGATTTAGTTTTTAGGATTTAGGGTTTAGGGTTTTGGTTTTAGCTTTTAGGGTTTATAGTTTGGAGTTTAATGCTTACTTTCAGAGTTTAATTTTATGTTTTAGGGTTTTGTTGTATTCAAGTTTAGGGTTTTAGGTTTTAGTTTTTAGGGTTTTGGTTTTAGGTTGTAGGGTTTAGAATTTTGGGGTTTAATGTTTAGTTTTAGGGTTTAGGGTTTTAGTGTATTAAACATTAGAGTTTTAGTTATTAGGATTTAAGGTTTTGTTTTTAAGTTTTGGTGTTTAGAGTATTAGGACTTATGGTTTAGTGTATTAAAATATATAGTTTAAGATTTAGATTTTAGGATTTAGGGTTTAGGGTTTTGGTTTTAGCTTTTAGGGTTTATAGTTTTTGGGTTTAATGCTTACTTTTAGGGTTTAATTTTAAGTTTTAGGGTTTTGTTGTATTCAAGTTTATGGTTTTAGGTTTTAGTTTTTAGGGTTTTTGTTTTAGGTATTAGGGTTTAGAATTTTAGGGTTTAATGTTTAGTTTTAGGGATTAGGGTTTTAGTGTATTAAAGATTAGGGTTTTAGTTTTTAGGGTTTAGGGTTTTGTTTTTAGGTTTTAGTGTTTAGAGTATTAGGACATAGGGTTTAGTGTATTAAAAATTAGGGTTTAAGATTTAGTTTTTAAGATTTAGGGTTTAGGGTTTTGGTTTTAGGTTTTAGGGTTTAGAGTTTTTGGGTTTAATGCTTTGTTTTAGGGTTTAATTTTAGGTTTTAGGTTTTTGTTGTATTCATGTTTATGGTTTTAGGTTTTAGTTTTTAGGGTTTTAAGTATTAGTTTTTAGGGTTTAGAATTTTAGGGTTTAATGTTGAGTTTTAAGGATTAGGGTTTTAGTGTATTACAGATTAGGGTTTTAGTTTTCAGGGTTTATGGTTTTGTTTTTAGGTTTTAGTGCTTAGAGTATTAGGAATTTGGGTTTAGTGTATTAAAATTTAGGGTTTAAGATTTAGTTTTTAGGATTTAGGGTTTAGGATTTTGGTTTTAGGTTTTAGGGTTTAGAGTTTTTGGATTTAATGCTTAGTTTTAGGTTTTAATTTTAGGTGTTAGGGTTTTGTTGTATTAAAGTTTATGGTTTTAGGTTTTAGTTTTTAGGGTTTTAGGTTTTAGTTTTTAGGGTTTTGGTTTTAGGTTGTAGGGTTTAGATTTAAGGATTAGGGTTTTAGTGTATTAATGATTAGGGTTTTAGTTTTCAGGGTTTAGGGTTTTGCTTTTAGGTTTTAGTGTTTAGAATATTAGGACTTTGGTTTAGTGTATTAAAATTTAGGGTTTAAGATTTAGTTTTTAGGATTTAGGCTTTAGGGTTTTGATTTTAGGTTTTAGGGTTTGGAGTTTTAGGGTTTAATGCTTACTTTTAGGGTTTAATTTTAAGTTTTAGGGTTTTGTTGTATTCAAGTTTAGGGTTTTAGGTTTTAGTTTTTAGGGTTTGGGTTTTAGGTTTTAGGGTTTAAAATTTTAGGGTTTAATATTTAGTTTTCGGGTTTAGGGTTTTAGTTTAAGGTTTTAGGGTTTAGAGTATTAGGACTTATGGTTTAGTGTATTAAAATGTAGAGTTTAAGATTTATATTTTAGGATTTAGGGTTTAGAGTTTTTGGGTTTAATGATTAGTTTTAGGTTTTCATTTTAGGTGTTAGGGTTTAGTTGTATTCAAGTTTAGGGTTTTAGGTTTTAGTTTTTAGGGTTTTGGGTTTAGGTTGTAGGGTTTAGAATTTTAGGGTTTAATGTTTAATTTTAGGGTTTAGGATTTTAGTATATTAAACATTAGAGTTTTAATTTTTAGGGTTTATGGTTTTGTTTTTAGGTTTAGGTGTTTAGAGTATTAGGACTTATGGTTTAGTGTATTAAAATTTAGGGTTTAAGATTTAGTTTTTAGGATTTAGGGTTTAGGGTTTTGGTTCTAGCTTTTAGGGTTTATAGTTTTGGGGTTTAATGCTTACTTTTAGGGTTTAATTTTATGTTTTAGGGTTTTGTTGTATTCAAGTTTATAGTTTTAGGTTTTAGTTTTTAGGGTTTTTGTTTTAGGTTTTAGGGTTTAGAATTTTAGGGTTTAATGTTTAGTTTTAGGGATTAGGGTTTTAGTGTATTAAAGATTAGGGTTTTAGTTTTTAGGGTTTAGGGTTTTGTTTTTAGGTTTTAGTGTTTAGAGTATTAGGACATAGGGTTTAGTGTATTAAAAATTAGGGTTTAAGATTTAGATTTTAAGATTTAGGGTTTTGGTTTTAGGTTTTAGGGTTTAGAGTTTTTGGGTTTAATGCTTTGTTTTAGGGTTTAATTTTAGGTTTTAGGGTTTTGTTGTATTCATGTTTATGGTTTTAGGTTTTAGTTTTTAGGGTTTTAGGTATTAGTTTTTAGGGTTTAGAATTTTAGGGTTTAATGTTGAGTTTTAAGGATTAGAGTTTTAGTGTATTACATATTATGGTTTTAGTTTTCAGGGTTTATGGTTTTGTTTTTAGGTTTTAGTGTTTAGAGTATTAGGAATTTGGGTTTAGTGTATTAAAATTTAGGGTTTACGATTTAGTTTTTAGGATTTAGGGTTTAGGGTTTTGGTTTTAGGTTTTAGGGTTTAGAGTTTTGGGGTTTAATGCTTAGTTTTAGGTTTTAATTCTAGGTGTTAGGGTTTTGTTGTATTCAAGTTTAGGGTTTTAGGTTTTAGGTTTTAGGGTTTTGGGTTTAGGTTGTAGGGTTTAGAATTTTAGGGTTTAATGTTTAGTTTTAGGGTTTAGGGTTTTAGTATATTAAACATTAGAGAATTAGTTTTTAGGGTTTAGGGTTTTGTTTTTTGGTTTTGTTGTTTATGTTGGAAATCGATATCCCGGGGTTAACGGATTTGCGGAAACATAACCCCGATCAAATTCCTTCGCCGGAAACCACCGCGAACCACCACACGAGCCAGGGTTCCGACCGAACGCATCGCCGGGCCGAAGTCGCGCACGTCCAGCCGGATCCCCCGCATGGGGATCGCGATCGCACAACGCGATCGCCGGGGTTACGCACGGCAACCCCACAGCGAGTCCGGCGACTCGCCGTTCGCGGAGGAGGGGGCTGCTCGCCGTGCGAGCAGCGGCGGCACCAGCCCGCCACCCCACGCGATCGAGCACGCGCTCGATCGCATCCCCGGCGTACAGCCGGGGTCCTTGTGCGCTGCCGGCGGTCGAAGC
Source organism: Euphrasia confusa (assembly GCA_954870475.1). Classification (NCBI taxonomy): domain Eukaryota; kingdom Viridiplantae; phylum Streptophyta; class Magnoliopsida; order Lamiales; family Orobanchaceae; genus Euphrasia; species Euphrasia confusa. The sequence continues at coordinate 21,121,377 of OX940956.1, forward strand.
CCTAGGGCTCGACTGCCACCCTCGGCGTCCAGCCGAGGGTTCTCGTTGGTTGCACCCGGCGGTCAAACCCTAGGGTTTTGACCGCCCGCCCTCGGCGTCCAGCCGAGGGTCTCGTGTGCATGCGATCCCGGCGGGGATCCCTAGACCGTCGGCGGTCCGGTGGTATTCAACCACCACCGCCCGGTCTATCCCTGTCCCCGGGTTCGTTCCTCGGATCTTCGTTCATGTGTATATAACGAATAATTAATTTAAAATCATCGAGGAGGTTTGAACGATTTTACCTTTGTTCTCGTTGTACGGAGAAACGAGATCTATGAAGACCTTGAGACCTTCCCACGTATTCCTTGCACTAGCTCGAACGTCGGGTGGGCGACGATCTTCCGAACTCCATGGATCTCCCTCTCTACTTTCTCTCTCTAGAATTGTGATTTTCAAGTTATGAGAATAGAGAAGACCATGTAGTGCTTTTATAGGCTACGTAGGGGATCTTAAGGAGGTGGAATATTGGGCTTCCAATATTAATGATTAAATTGAGCCCAAGCCCAAATCTATTAATCCCATTAATATTAATTAATTTATTTTCCACTATATAAATTAATTGCACTCCCAATATTAAACCATATTATATCAAATAATATTTCTCCGGTAGTATTATTTATTCCGTGTATTTAAGATATAAATATCCATGAATAAAATTAATTTATTGCTAATTAATTTATTCATCTCTTGTATCCGAGACTAGTACCATTCAACCTTAATTATTATGCGGAACAAATCCACCTGCAGGGTTTACATAATAATTCCTTATGAACTCATCTCGGGGATATTATCAACCCTTACGGGATACACTTTCCCGTCAAGTATTCACGGCATGCCATATATAAAATATAGTGACCCAACTTAACCGGTAATTGACCCAATAATTAAATCGGTTAATTCCTTTGGAAAATCAATGTCACTTATATTAAATATACACACCCGCAATAGTATCGGGGATTAAGTATAAAATACTCTGAGACTTGAATCAATTATCAAAGGTTTAGGGTTTTGGGATTTAGGTTTAGGGTTTTGGTTTTAGGTTTTAGGGTTTATAGTTTTGGGGTATAATGCTTAGTTTCAGAGTTTAATTTTAAGTTTTAGGGTTTTGTTGTATTCAAGTTTAGGGTTTTAGGTTTAGGGTTTAGGGTTTTGGTTTTAGGTTTTAGGGTTTGGAGTTTTGGGGTTTAATGCTTACTTTTAGGGTTTAATTTTAAGTTTTAGGGTTTTGTTGTATTCAAGTTTATGGTTTTAGGTTTTAGTTTTTAGGGTTTTTGTTTTAGGTTGTAGGGTTTAGAATTTTAGGGTTTAATGTTTAGTTTTAGGGATTAGGGTTTTAGTGTATTAAAGATTAGAGTTTTAGTTTTTAGGGTTTAGGGTTTTGTTTTTAGGTTTTAGTGTTTAGAGTATTAGGACTTAGGGATTAGTGTATTAAAAATTAGAGTTTATGATTTAGTTTTTAAGATTTAGGGTTTTGGTTTTAGGTTTTAGGGTTTAGAGTTTTTGGGTTTAATGTTTAGTTTTAGGGTTTAATTTTAGGTTTTAGGGTTTTGTTCTATTCAAGTTTATGGTTTTATGTTTTAGTTTTTAGGGTTTTAGGTTTTAGTTTTTAGTGTTTAGAATATTAGGGTTTAATGTTTAGTTTTAAGGATTAGGGTTTTAGTGTATTAAAGATTAGGGTTTTAGTTTTCAGGGTTTAGGGTTTTGTTTTTAGGTTTTAGTGTTTAGAGTATTAGAACTTTGGGTTTAGTTTATTAAAATTTAGGGTTTAAGATTTAGTATTTAGGATTTAGGGTTTAGGGTTTAGAGTTTTTAGGTTTAATGTTTAGTTTTAGGGTTTAGGGTTTTAGTATATTAAACATTAGAGTTTTAGTTTTTAGGGTTTAGGGTTTTGTTTTTTGGTTTTGTTGTTTAGAGTATTAGGACTTATGGTTTAGTGTATTAAAATTTAGGGTTTCAGATTTAGTTTTTAGGATTTAGGGTTTAGGGTTTTGGTTTTAGCTTTTAGGGTTTATATATAGTTTTGGGGTTTAATGTTTACTTTCAGAGTTTAAATTTAAGTTTTAGGGTTTTGTTGTATTCAAGTTTAGGGTTTTAGGTTAAAGGTTTTAGGTTTTAGTTTTTAGGGTTTTTGTTTTAGGTTTAAGGGTTTAGAATTTTAAGGTTTAATGTTATGTTTTAGTGATTAGGGTTTTAGTGTATTAAAGATTAGGGTTTTAGTTTTTAGGGTTTAGGGTTTTGTTTTTAGGTTTTAGTGTTAAGAGTATTAGGACTTAGGGTTTAGTGTATTAAAACTTAGGGTTTAAGATTTAGTTTTTAGGATTTAGGTTTAGGGTTTTGGTTTTAGCTTTTAGGGTTTATAGTTTTGGGGTTTAATGCTTACTTTCAGAGTTTAATTTTAAGTTTTAGGGTTTTGTTGTATTCAAGTTTAGGTTTTTAGGTTTAGGGTTTAGGGTTTTGGTTTTAGGTTTTAGGGTTTGGAGTTTTAGGGTTTAATGCTTACTTTTAGGGTTTAATTTTAAGTTTTAGGGTTTTGTTGTATTCAAGTTTATGGTTTTAGGTTTTAGTTTTTAGGGTTTTTGTTTTAGGTTTTAGGGTTTAGAATTTTAGGGTTTAATGTTTAGTTTTAGGGATTAGGGTTTTAGTGTATTAAAGATTAGGGTTTTAGTTTTTAGGGTTTAGGGTTTTGTTTTTAGGTTTTAGTGTTTAGAGTATTAGGACTTAGGGTTTAGTGTATTAAAAATTAGAGTTTAAGATTTAGTTTTTAAGATTTAGGGTTTTGGTTTTAGGTTTTAGGGTTTATAGTTTTTGGGTTTAATGTTTAGTTTTAGGGTTTAATTTTAGGTTTTAGGGTTTTGTTGTATTCAAGTTTATGGTTTTATGTTTTAGTTTTTAGGGTTTTAGGTTTTAGTTTTTAGGGTTTAGAATTTTAGGGTTTAATGTTTTGTTTTAAGGATTAGGGTTTTAGTGTATTAAAGATTATGGTTTTAGTTTTCAGGGTTTAGGGTTTTGTTTTTAGGTTTTTTTGTTTAGAGTATTAGGACTTATGGTTTAGTGTATTAAACTTTAGGGTTTAAGATTTAGTATTTAGGATTTAGGGTTTAGGGTTTAGAGTTTTTGGGTTTAATGCTTAGTTTTAGGTTTTAATTTTAGGTGTTAGGGTTTTGTTGTATTCAAGTTTACGGTTTTAGGTTTTAGGGTTTTGGGTTTAGGTTGTAGGGTTTAGAATTTTCGGGTTTAATGTTAAGTTTTAGGATTTAGGGTTTTAGTATATTAAACATTAGAGTTTTAGTTTTTAGGGTTTTGTTTTTTGGTTTTGTTGTTTAGAGTATTAGGACTTATGGTTTAGTGTATTAAAATTTAGGGTTTAAGATTTAGTTTTTAGGATTTAGGGTTTAGGGTTTTGGTTTTAGCTTTTAAGGTTTATAGTTTTGGGGTTTAATGCTTACTTTCAGAGTTTAATTTTAAGTTTTGGGGTTTTGTTGTATTCAAGTTTAGGGTTTTAGGTTTAGGGTTTTAGGTTTTAGTTTTTAGGGTTTTGGGTTTAGGTTGTAGGGTTTAGAATTTTGGGGTTTAATGTTTAGTTTTAGGGTTTAGGGTTTTAGTGTATTAAACATTAGAGTTTTAGTTTTTAGGATTTAAGGTTTTGTTTTTAGGTTTTGGTGTATAGAGTATTAGGACTTATGGTTTAGTGTATTAAAATATAGATTTTAAGATTTAGTTTTTAGGATTTAGGGTTTAGGGTTTTGGTTTTAGCTTTTTGGGTTTATAGTTTTTGGGTTTAATGCTTACTTTTAGGGTTTAATTTTAAGTTTTAGGGTTTTGTTGTATTCAAGTTTATGGTTTTAGGTTTTAGTTTTTAGGGTTTTTGTTTTAGGTTTTAGGGTTTAGAATTTTAGGGTTTAATGTTTAGTTTTAGGGATTAGGGTTTTAGTGTATTAAAGATTAGGGTTTTAGTTTTTAGGGTTTAGGGTTTTGTTTTTAGGTTTTAGTGTTTAGAGTATTAGGACTTAGGGTTTAGTGTATTAAAAATTAAAGTTTAAGATTTAGTTTTTAAGATTTAGGGTTTTGGTTTTAGGTTTTAGGGTTTATAGTTTTTGGGTTTAATGTTTAGTTTTAGGGTTTAATTTTAGGTTTTAGGGTTTTATTGTATTCAAGTTTATGGTTTTATGTTTTAGTTTTTAGGGTTTTAGGTTTTAGTTTTTAGGGTTTAGAATTTTAGGGTTTAATGTTTTGTTTTAAGGATTAGGGTTTTAGTGTATTAAAGATTAGGGTTTTAGTTTTCAGGGTTTAGGGTTTTGTTTTTAGATTTTAGTGTTTAGAGTATTAGAACTTTGGGTTTAGTTTATTAAAATTTAGGGTTTAAGATTTAGTATTTAGGATTTAGGGTTTAGGGTTTAGAGTTTTTAGGTTTAATGTTTAGTTTTAGGGTTTAGGGTTTTAGTATATTAAACATTAGAGTTTTAGTTTTTAGGGTTTAGGGTTTTGTTTTTTGGTTTTGTTGTTTAGAGTATTAGGACTTATGGTTTAGTGTATTAAAATTTAGGGTTTCAGATTTAGTTTTTAGGATTTAGGGTTTAGGGTTTTGGTTTTAGCTTTTAGGGTTTATATATAGTTTTGGGGTTTAATGTTTACTTTCAGAGTTTAATTTTAAGTTTTAGGGTTTTGTTGTATTCAAGTTTAGGGTTTTAGGTTAAGGGTTTTAGGTTTTAGTTTTTAGGGTTTTTGTTTTAGGTTTAAGGGTTTAGAATTTTAAGGTTTAATGTTATGTTTTAGTGATTAGGGTTTTAGTGTATTAAAGATTAGGGTTTTAGCTTTTAGGGTTTAGGGTTTTGTTTTTAGGTTTTAGTGTTAAGAGTATTAGGACTTAGGGTTTAGTGTATTAAAAATTAGGGTTTAAGATTTAGTTTTTAGGATTTAGGTTTAGGGTTTTGGTTTTAGCTTTTAGGGTTTATAGTTTTGGGGTTTAATGCTTACTTTCAGAGTTTAATTTTAAGTTTTAGGGTTTTGTTGTATTCAAGTTTAGGGTTTTAGGTTTAGGGTTTAGGGTTTTGGTTTTAGGTTTTAGGGTTTGGAGTTTTAGGGTTTAATGCTTACTTTTAGGGTTTAATTTTAAGTTTTAGGGTTTTGTTGTATTCAAGTTTATGGTTTTAGGTTTTAGTTTTTAGGGTTTTTGTTTTAGGTTTTAGGGTTTAGAATTTTAGGGTTTAATGTTTAGTTATAGGGATTAGGGTTTTAGTGTATTAAAGATTAGGGTTTTAGTTTTTAGGGTTTAGGGTTTTGTTTTTAGGTTTTAGTGTTTAGAGTATTAGGACTTAGGGTTTAGTGTATTAAAAATTAGAGTTTAAGATTTAGTTTTTAAGATTTAGGGTTTTGGTTTTAGGTATTAGGGTTTATAGTTTTTGGGTTTAATGTTTAGTTTTAGGGTTTAATTTTAGGTTTTAGGGTTTTGTTGTATTCAAGTTTATGGTTTTATGTTTTAGTTTTTAGGGTTTTAGGTTTTAGTTTTTAGGGTTTAGAATTTTAGGGTTTAATGTTTTGTTTTAAGGATTAGGGTTTTAGTGTATTAAAGATTAGGGTTTTAGTTTTCAGGGTTTAGGGTTTTGTTTTTAGGTTTTGTTGTTTAGAGTATTAGGACTTATGGTTTAGTGTATTAAAATTTAGGGTTTAAGATTTAGTATTTAGGATTTAGGGTTTAGGGTTTAGAGTTTTTGGGTTTAATGCTTAGTATTAGGTTTTAATTTTAGGTGTTAGGGTTTTGTTGTATTCAAGTTTAGGGTTTTAGGTTTTAGGGTTTTGGGTTTAGGTTGTAGGGTTTAGAATTTTAGGGTTTAATGTTAAGTTTTAGGATTTAGGGTTTTAGTATATTAAACATTAGAGTTTTAGTTTTTAGGGTTTTGTTTTTTGGTTTTGTTGTTTAGAGTATTAGGACTTATGGTTTAGTGTATTAAAATTTAGGGTTTAAGATTTAGTTTTTAGGATTTAGGGTTTAGGGTTTTGGTTTTAGCTTTTAGGGTTTATAGTTTTGGGGTTTAATGCTTACTTTCAGAGTTTAATTTTAAGTTTTGGGGTTTTGTTGTATTCAAGTTTAGGGTTTTAGGTTTAGGGTTTTAGGTTTTAGTTTTTAGGGTTTTGGGTTTAGGTTGTAGGGTTTAGAATTTTGGGGTTTAATGTTTAGTTTTAGGGTTTAGGGTTTTAGTGTATTAAACATTAGAGTTTTAGTTTTTAGGATTTAAGGTTTTGTTTTTAGGTTTTGGTGTATAGAGTATTAGGACTTATGGTTTAGTGTATTAAAATATAGATTTTAAGATTTAGTTTTTAGGATTTAGGGTTTAGGGTTTTGGTTTTAGCTTTTTGGGTTTATAGTTTTTGGGTTTAATGCTTACTTTTAGGGTTTAATTTTAAGTTTTAGGGTTTTGCTGTATTCAAGTTTATGGTTTTAGGTTTTAGTTTTTAGGGTTTTTGTTTTAGGGTTTAGGGTTTAGAATTTTAGGGTTTAATGTTTAGTTTTAGGGATTAGGGTTTTAGTGTATTAAAGATTAGGGTTTTAGTTTTTAGGGTTTAGGGTTTTGTTTTTAGGTTTTAGTGTTTAGAGTATTAGGACTTAGGGTTTAGTGTATTAAAAATTAAAGTTTAAGATTTAGTTTTTAAGATTTAGGGTTTTGGTTTTAGGTTTTAGGGTTTATAGTTTTTGGGTTTAATGTTTAGTTTTAGGGTTTAATTTTAGGTTTTAGGGTTTTATTGTATTCAAGTTTATGGTTTTATGTTTTAGTTTTTAGGGTTTTAGGTTTTAGTTTTTAGGGTTTAGAATTTTAGGGTTTAATGTTTTGTTTTAAGGATTAGGGTTTTAGTGTATTAAAAGATTAGGGTTTTAGTTTTCAGGTTTTAGGGTTTTGTTTTTAGATTTTAGTGTTTAGAGTATTAGAACTTTGGGTTTAGTTTATTAAAATTTAGGTTTTAAGATTTAGTATTTAGGATTTAGGGTTTAGGGTTTAGAGTTTTTGGGTTTAATGTTTAGTTTTAGGGTTTAGGGTTTTAGTATATTAAACATTAGAGTTTTAGTTTTTAGGGTTTAGGGTTTTGTTTTTTGGTTTTGTTGTTTAGAGTATTAGGACTTATGGTTTAGTGTATTAAAATTTAGGGTTTCAGATTTAGTTTTTAGGATTTAGGGTTTAGGGTTTTGGTTTTAGCTTTTAGGGTTTATATATAGTTTTGGGGTTTAATGTTTACTTTCAGAGTTTAAATTTAAGTTTTAGGGTTTTGTTGTATTCAAGTTTAGGGTTTTAGGTTAAAGGTTTTAGGTTTTAGTTTTTAGGGTTTTTGTTTTAGGTTTAAGGGTTTAGAATTTTAAGGTTTAATGTTATGTTTTAGTGATTAGGGTTTTAGTGTATTAAAGATTAGGGTTTTAGTTTTTAGGGTTTAGGGTTTTGTTTTTAGGTTTTAGTGTTAAGAGTATTAGGACTTAGGGTTTAGTGTATTAAAACTTAGGGTTTAAGATTTAGTTTTTAGGATTTAGGTTTAGGGTTTTGGTTTTAGCTTTTAGGGTTTATAGTTTTGGGGTTTAATGCTTACTTTCAGAGTTTAATTTTAAGTTTTAGGGTTTTGTTGTATTCAAGTTTAGGTTTTTAGGTTTAGGGTTTAGGGTTTTGGTTTTAGGTTTTAGGGTTTGGAGTTTTAGGGTTTAATGCTTACTTTTAGGGTTTAATTTTAAGTTTTAGGGTTTTGTTGTATTCAAGTTTATGGTTTTAGGTTTTAGTTTTTAGGGTTTTTGTTTTAGGTTTTAGGGTTTAGAATTTTAGGGTTTAATGTTTAGTTTTAGGGATTAGGGTTTTAGTGTATTAAAGATTAGGGTTTTAGTTTTTAGGGTTTAGGGTTTTGTTTTTAGGTTTTAGTGTTTAGAGTATTAGGACTTAGGGTTTAGTGTATTAAAAATTAGAGTTTAAGATTTAGTTTTTAAGATTTAGGGTTTTGGTTTTAGGTTTTAGGGTTTATAGTTTTTGGGTTTAATGTTTAGTTTTAGGGTTTAATTTTAGGTTTTAGGGTTTTGTTGTATTCAAGTTTATGGTTTTATGTTTTAGTTTTTAGGGTTTTAGGTTTTAGTTTTTAGGGTTTAGAATTTTAGGGTTTAATGTTTTGTTTTAAGGATTAGGGTTTTAGTGTATTAAAGATTATGGTTTTAGTTTTCAGGGTTTAGGGTTTTGTTTTTAGGTTTTTTTGTTTAGAGTATTAGGACTTATGGTTTAGTGTATTAAACTTTAGGGTTTAAGATTTAGTATTTAGGATTTAGGGTTTAGGGTTTAGAGTTTTTGGGTTTAATGCTTAGTTTTAGGTTTTAATTTTAGGTGTTAGGGTTTTGTTGTATTCAAGTTTACGGTTTTAGGTTTTAGGGTTTTGGGTTTAGGTTGTAGGGTTTAGAATTTTCGGGTTTAATGTTAAGTTTTAGGATTTAGGGTTTTAGTATATTAAACATTAGAGTTTTAGTTTTTAGGGTTTTGTTTTTTGGTTTTGTTGTTTAGAGTATTAGGACTTATGGTTTAGTGTATTAAAATTTAGGGTTTAAGATTTAGTTTTTAGGATTTAGGGTTTAGGGTTTTGGTTTTAGCTTTTAAGGTTTATAGTTTTGGGGTTTAATGCTTACTTTCAGAGTTTAATTTTAAGTTTTGGGGTTTTGTTGTATTCAAGTTTAGGGTTTTAGGTTTAGGGTTTTAGGTTTTAGTTTTTAGGGTTTTGGGTTTAGGTTGTAGGGTTTAGAATTTTGGGGTTTAATGTTTAGTTTTAGGGTTTAGGGTTTTAGTGTATTAAACATTAGAGTTTTAGTTTTTAGGATTTAAGGTTTTGTTTTTAGGTTTTGGTGTATAGAGTATTAGGACTTATGGTTTAGTGTATTAAAATATAGATTTTAAGATTTAGTTTTTAGGATTTAGGGTTTAGGGTTTTGGTTTTAGCTTTTTGGGTTTATAGTTTTTGGGTTTAATGCTTACTTTTAGGGTTTAATTTTAAGTTTTAGGGTTTTGTTGTATTCAAGTTTATGGTTTTAGGTTTTAGTTTTTAGGGTTTTTGTTTTAGGTTTTAGGGTTTAGAATTTTAGGGTTTAATGTTTAGTTTTAGGGATTAGGGTTTTAGTGTATTAAAGATTAGGGTTTTAGTTTTTAGGGTTTAGGGTTTTGTTTTTAGGTTTTAGTGTTTAGAGTATTAGGACTTAGGGTTTAGTGTATTAAAAATTAAAGTTTAAGATTTAGTTTTTAAGATTTAGGGTTTTGGTTTTAGGTTTTAGGGTTTATAGTTTTTGGGTTTAATGTTTAGTTTTAGGGTTTAATTTTAGGTTTTAGGGTTTTATTGTATTCAAGTTTATGGTTTTATGTTTTAGTTTTTAGGGTTTTAGGTTTTAGTTTTTAGGGTTTAGAATTTTAGGGTTTAATGTTTTGTTTTAAGGATTAGGGTTTTAGTGTATTAAAGATTAGGGTTTTAGTTTTCAGGGTTTAGGGTTTTGTTTTTAGATTTTAGTGTTTAGAGTATTAGAACTTTGGGTTTAGTTTATTAAAATTTAGGGTTTAAGATTTAGTATTTAGGATTTAGGGTTTAGGGTTTAGAGTTTTTAGGTTTAATGTTTAGTTTTAGGGTTTAGGGTTTTAGTATATTAAACATTAGAGTTTTAGTTTTTAGGGTTTAGGGTTTTGTTTTTTGGTTTTGTTGTTTAGAGTATTAGGACTTATGGTTTAGTGTATTAAAATTTAGGGTTTCAGATTTAGTTTTTAGGATTTAGGGTTTAGGGTTTTGGTTTTAGCTTTTAGGGTTTATATATAGTTTTGGGGTTTAATGTTTACTTTCAGAGTTTAATTTTAAGTTTTAGGGTTTTGTTGTATTCAAGTTTAGGGTTTTAGGTTAAGGGTTTTAGGTTTTAGTTTTTAGGGTTTTTGTTTTAGGTTTAAGGGTTTAGAATTTTAAGGTTTAATGTTATGTTTTAGTGATTAGGGTTTTAGTGTATTAAAGATTAGGGTTTTAGCTTTTAGGGTTTAGGGTTTTGTTTTTAGGTTTTAGTGTTAAGAGTATTAGGACTTAGGGTTTAGTGTATTAAAAATTAGGGTTTAAGATTTAGTTTTTAGGATTTAGGTTTAGGGTTTTGGTTTTAGCTTTTAGGGTTTATAGTTTTGGGGTTTAATGCTTACTTTCAGAGTTTAATTTTAAGTTTTAGGGTTTTGTTGTATTCAAGTTTAGGGTTTTAGGTTTAGGGTTTAGGGTTTTGGTTTTAGGTTTTAGGGTTTGGAGTTTTAGGGTTTAATGCTTACTTTTAGGGTTTAATTTTAAGTTTTAGGGTTTTGTTGTATTCAAGTTTATGGTTTTAGGTTTTAGTTTTTAGGGTTTTTGTTTTAGGTTTTAGGGTTTAGAATTTTAGGGTTTAATGTTTAGTTATAGGGATTAGGGTTTTAGTGTATTAAAGATTAGGGTTTTAGTTTTTAGGGTTTAGGGTTTTGTTTTTAGGTTTTAGTGTTTAGAGTATTAGGACTTAGGGTTTAGTGTATTAAAAATTAGAGTTTAAGATTTAGTTTTTAAGATTTAGGGTTTTGGTTTTAGGTATTAGGGTTTATAGTTTTTGGGTTTAATGTTTAGTTTTAGGGTTTAATTTTAGGTTTTAGGGTTTTGTTGTATTCAAGTTTATGGTTTTATGTTTTAGTTTTTAGGGTTTTAGGTTTTAGTTTTTAGGGTTTAGAATTTTAGGGTTTAATGTTTTGTTTTAAGGATTAGGGTTTTAGTGTATTAAAGATTAGGGTTTTAGTTTTCAGGGTTTAGGGTTTTGTTTTTAGGTTTTGTTGTTTAGAGTATTAGGACTTATGGTTTAGTGTATTAAAATTTAGGGTTTAAGATTTAGTATTTAGGATTTAGGGTTTAGGGTTTAGAGTTTTTGGGTTTAATGCTTAGTATTAGGTTTTAATTTTAGGTGTTAGGGTTTTGTTGTATTCAAGTTTAGGGTTTTAGGTTTTAGGGTTTTGGGTTTAGGTTGTAGGGTTTAGAATTTTAGGGTTTAATGTTAAGTTTTAGGATTTAGGGTTTTAGTATATTAAACATTAGAGTTTTAGTTTTTAGGGTTTTGTTTTTTGGTTTTGTTGTTTAGAGTATTAGGACTTATGGTTTAGTGTATTAAAATTTAGGGTTTAAGATTTAGTTTTTAGGATTTAGGGTTTAGGGTTTTGGTTTTAGCTTTTAGGGTTTATAGTTTTGGGGTTTAATGCTTACTTTCAGAGTTTAATTTTAAGTTTTGGGGTTTTGTTGTATTCAAGTTTAGGGTTTTAGGTTTAGGGTTTTAGGTTTTAGTTTTTAGGGTTTTGGGTTTAGGTTGTAGGGTTTAGAATTTTGGGGTTTAATGTTTAGTTTTAGGGTTTAGGGTTTTAGTGTATTAAACATTAGAGTTTTAGTTTTTAGGATTTAAGGTTTTGTTTTTAGGTTTTGGTGTATAGAGTATTAGGACTTATGGTTTAGTGTATTAAAATATAGATTTTAAGATTTAGTTTTTAGGATTTAGGGTTTAGGGTTTTGGTTTTAGCTTTTTGGGTTTATAGTTTTTGGGTTTAATGCTTACTTTTAGGGTTTAATTTTAAGTTTTAGGGTTTTGCTGTATTCAAGTTTATGGTTTTAGGTTTTAGTTTTTAGGGTTTTTGTTTTAGGGTTTAGGGTTTAGAATTTTAGGGTTTAATGTTTAGTTTTAGGGATTAGGGTTTTAGTGTATTAAAGATTAGGGTTTTAGTTTTTAGGGTTTAGGGTTTTGTTTTTAGGTTTTAGTGTTTAGAGTATTAGGACTTAGGGTTTAGTGTATTAAAAATTAAAGTTTAAGATTTAGTTTTTAAGATTTAGGGTTTTGGTTTTAGGTTTTAGGGTTTATAGTTTTTGGGTTTAATGTTTAGTTTTAGGGTTTAATTTTAGGTTTTAGGGTTTTATTGTATTCAAGTTTATGGTTTTATGTTTTAGTTTTTAGGGTTTTAGGTTTTAGTTTTTAGGGTTTAGAATTTTAGGGTTTAATGTTTTGTTTTAAGGATTAGGGTTTTAGTGTATTAAAAGATTAGGGTTTTAGTTTTCAGGTTTTAGGGTTTTGTTTTTAGATTTTAGTGTTTAGAGTATTAGAACTTTGGGTTTAGTTTATTAAAATTTAGGTTTTAAGATTTAGTATTTAGGATTTAGGGTTTAGGGTTTAGAGTTTTTGGGTTTAATGTTTAGTTTTAGGGTTTAGGGTTTTAGTATATTAAACATTAGAGTTTTAGTTTTTAGGGTTTAGGGTTTTGTTTTTTGGTTTTGTTGTTTAGAGTATTAGGACTTATGGTTTAGTGTATTAAAATTTAGGGTTTCAGATTTAGTTTTTAGGATTTAGGGTTTAGGGTTTTGGTTTTAGCTTTTAGGGTTTATATATAGTTTTGGGGTTTAATGTTTACTTTCAGAGTTTAATTTTAAGTTTTAGGGTTTTGTTGTATTCAAGTTTAGGGTTTTAGGTTAAGGGTTTTAGGTTTTAGTTTTTAGGGTTTTTGTTTTAGGTTTAAGGGTTTAGAATTTTAAGGTTTAATGTTATGTTTTAGTGATTAGGGTTTTAGTGTATTAAAGATTAGGGTTTTAGTTTTTAGGGTTTAGGGTTTTGTTTTTAGGTTTTAGTGTTAAGAGTATTAGGACTTAGGGTTTAGTGTATTAAAAATTAGGGTTTAAGATTTAGTTTTTAGGATTTAGGTTTAGGGTTTTGGTTTTAGCTTTTAGGGTTTATAGTTTTGGGGTTTAATGCTTACTTTCAGAGTTTAATTTTAAGTTTTAGGGTTTTGTTGTATTCAAGTTTAGGGTTTTAGGTTTAGGGTTTAGGGTTTTGGTTTTAGGTTTTAGGGTTTGGAGTTTTAGGTTTTAATGCTTACTTTTAGGGTTTAATTTTAAGTTTTAGGGTTTTGTTGTATTCAAGTTTATGGTTTTAGGTTTTAGTTTTTAGGGTTTTTGTTTTAGGTTTTAGGGTTTAGAATTTTAGGGTTTAATGTTTAGTTATAGGGATTAGGGTTTTAGTGTATTAAAGATTAGGGTTTTAGTTTTTAGGGTTTAGGGTTTTGTTTTTAGGTTTTAGTGTTTAGAGTATTAGGACTTAGGGTTTAGTGTATTAAAAATTAGAGTTTAAGATTTAGTTTTTAAGATTTAGGGTTTTGGTTTTAGGTATTAGGGTTTATAGTTTTTGGGTTTAATGTTTAGTTTTAGGGTTTAATTTTAGGTTTTAGGGTTTTGTTGTATTCAAGTTTATGGTTTTATGTTTTAGTTTTTAGGGTTTTAGGTTTTAGTTTTTAGGGTTTAGAATTTTAGGGTTTAATGTTTTGTTTTAAGGATTAGGGTTTTAGTGTATTAAAGATTAGGGTTTTAGTTTTCAGGGTTTAGGGTTTTGTTTTTAGGTTTTGTTGTTTAGAGTATTAGGACTTATGGTTTAGTGTATTAAAATTTAGGGTTTAAGATTTAGTATTTAGGATTTAGGGTTTAGGGTTTAGAGTTTTAGGGTTTAATGCTTAGTATTAGGTTTTAATTTTAGGTGTTAGGGTTTTGTTGTATTCAAGTTTAGGGTTTTAGGTTTTAGGGTTTTGGGTTTAGGTTGTAGGGTTTAGAATTTTAGGGTTTAATGTTAAGTTTTAGGATTTAGGGTTTTAGTATATTAAACATTAGAGTTTTAGTTTTTAGGGTTTTGTTTTTTGGTTTTATTGTTTAGAGTATTGGGACTTATGGTTTAGTGTATTAAAATTTAGGGTTTAAGATTTAGTTTTTAGGATTTAGGGTTTAGGGTTTTGGTTTTAGCTTTTAGGGTTTATAGTTTTGCGGTTTAATACTTACTTTCAGAGTTTAATTTTAAGTTTTGGGGTTTTGTTGTATTCAAGTTTAGGGTTTTAGGTTTAGGGTTTTAGGTTTTAGTTTTTAGGGTTTTGGGTTTAGGTTGTAGGGTTTAGAATTTTGGGGTTTAATGTTTAGTTTTAGGGTTTAGGGTTTTAGTGTATTAAACATTAGAGTTTTAGTTTTTAGGATTTAAGGTTTTGTTTTTAGGTTTTGGTGTATAGAGTATTAGGACTTATGGTTTAGTGTATTAAAATATAGAGTTTAAGATTTAGTTTTTAGGATTTAGGGTTTAGGGTTTTGGTTTTAGCTTTTTGGGTTTATAGTTTTTGGGTTTAATGCTTACTTTTAGGGTTTAATTTTAAGTATTAGGGTTTTTTTGTATTCAAGTTTATGGTTTTAGGTTTTAGTTTGTACGGTTTTATTTTTAGGTTTTAAGGTTTAGAATTTTAGGGTTTAATGTTTAGTTTTAGGGATTAGGGTTTTAGTGTATTAAAGATTAGAGTTTTAGTTTTTAGGGTTTAGGGTTTTGTTTTTAGGTTTTAGTGTTTAGAGTATAAGGACTTAGGGTTTAGTGTATTAAAAATTAGGGTTTAAGATTTAGTTTTTAAAATTTAGGGTTTTGGTTTTAGGTTTTAGGGTTTAATGTTTTTGGGTTTAATGCTTATCTTTAGGGTTTATTTTAGGTTTTAGGGTTTTGTTGTATTCATGTTTATAGTTTTAGGTTTTAGTTTTTAGGGTTTTAGGTATTTTGTTTAGGGTTTAGAATTTTAGGGTTTAATGTTTAGTTTTAAGGATTAGGGTTTTAGTGTATTAAAGATTAGGTTTTTAGTTTTCAGGGTTTATGGTTTTGTTTTTACGTTTTAGTGTTTAGAGTATTAGGACTTTGGGTTTAGTGTATTATAATTTAGGGTTTAAGATTTAGGTTTTAGGATTTAGGGTTTAGGGTTTTGGTTTTAGGTTTTTGGGTTTAGAGTTTTTGGGTTTAATGCTTAGTTTTAGGTTTTAATTTTAGGTGTTAGGGTTTTGTTGTATTTAAGTTTATGGTTTTAGGTTTTAGTTTTTAGGGTTTTAGGTTTTCGTTTTTAGTGTTTCGAATTTTATGGTTTAATGTTTAGTTTTAAGGATTAGGGTTTTAGTGTATTAATGATTAGGGTTTTAGTTTTCAGGGTTTAGGGTTTTGTTTTTAGGTTTTAGTGTTTAGAGTATTAGGACTTTGGGTTTAGTGTATTATAATTTAGGGTTTAAGATTTAGTTTTTAGGATTTAGGGTTTAGGGTTTTGGTTTTAGGTTTTAGGGTTTGGAGTTTTTGGGTTTAATGCTTAGTTTTAGGTTTTAATTTTAGGTGTTAGGTATTTGTTATATTCAAGTTTAGGGTTTTAGGTTTAAGTTTTTAGGGTTTTGGGTTTAGGGTGTAGGGTTTAGAATTTTAGGGTTTAATGTTTAGTTTTAGGGTTTAGGGTTTTAGTGTATTAAAGATTAGGGTTTTGGTTTTTAGGGTTTAAGGTTTTGTTTTTAGGTTTTGGTGTTTAGAGTATTAGGACTTATGGTTTAGTGAATTAAAATTTAGGGTTTAAGATTGAATTATTTTAAGGATTTAGGGTTTAGGGTTTTGGTTTTAGCTTTTAGGGTTTATACTTTTTGGATTTAATGCTTACTTTTAGGGTTTAATTTTAAGTTTTAGGGTTTTCTCGTGTTCAAGTTTATGGTTTTAGGTTTTAGTTTTTAGGGTTTTGGTTTTAGGTTTTAGGGTTTAGAATTTTAGGGTTTAATTTTTAGTTTTAGGGATTAGGGTTTTAGTGTATTAAAGATTAGAGTTTTAGTTTATAGGGTTTAGGGTTTTGTTTTTAGGTTTTAGAGTTTAGAGTATTAGGACTTAAGGTTTAGTGTATTAATAATTAGGGTTTAAGATTTAGTTTTTAAGATTTAGGGTTTAGGGTTTTGGTTTTAGGGTTTAGAGTTGTTGGGTTTAATGCTCATTTTTAGAGTTTAATTTTAGGTTTTAGGGTTTTGTTG
The DNA here is from genome assembly GCA_954870475.1 of Euphrasia confusa. Taxonomy (NCBI): domain Eukaryota; kingdom Viridiplantae; phylum Streptophyta; class Magnoliopsida; order Lamiales; family Orobanchaceae; genus Euphrasia; species Euphrasia confusa. Next base: position 21,137,253 of record OX940956.1, read on the forward strand.
TATTCATGTGTATGGTTTTAGGTTTTAGTTTTTAGGGTTTTAGGTTTTAGTTTTTAGGGTTTAAAGTTAAGTTTTAAGAATTAGGGTTTTAGTGTATTAAAGATTAGGGTTTTAGTTTTCAGGATTTATGGTTTTGTTTTTAGGATTTAGTGTTTAGAGTATTAGGACTTTGGGTTTAGTGTATTAAAATTTAGGGTTTAAGATTTAGTTTTTAGGATTTAGGATTTAGGGTTTAGGGTTTTGTATTTAGGTTTTAGGGTTTAGAGTTTTTGGGTTTAATGCTTAGTTTTAGGTTTTAATTTTAGGTGTTAGGGTTTTGTTGTATTCAAGTTTAGGGTTTTAGGTTTTAGTTTTTAGGGTTTTGGGTTTAGGTTGTAGGGTTTAGAATTTTAGGGTTTAATGTTTAGTTTTAGGGTTTAGGGTTTTAGTATATTAAACATTAGAGTTTTAGTTTTTAGGGTTTAGGGTTTTTTTTTAGGTTTTGGTGTTTAGAATATTAGGACTTATGGTTTAGTGTATTAAAAATTAAAGTTTAAGATTTAGTTTTTAAGATTTAGGGTTTTGGTTTTAGGTTTTAGGGTTTATAGTTTTTGGGTTTAATGTTTAGTTTTAGGGTTTAATTTTAGGTTTTAGGGTTTTATTGTATTCAAGTTTATGGTTTTATGTTTTAGTTTTTAGGGTTTTAGGTTTTAGTTTTTAGGGTTTAGAATTTTAGGGTTTAATGTTTTGTTTTAAGGATTAGGGTTTTAGTGTATTAAAGATTAGGGTTTTAGTTTTCAGGGTTTAGGGTTTTGTTTTTAGATTTTAGTGTTTAGAGTATTAGAACTTTGGGTTTAGTTTATTAAAATTTAGGGTTTAAGATTTAGTATTTAGGATTTAGGGTTTAGGGTTTAGAGTTTTTGGGTTTAATGTTTAGTTTTAGGGTTTAGGGTTTTAGTATATTAAACATTAGAGTTTTAGTTTTTAGGGTTTAGGGTTTTGTTTTTTGGTTTTGTTGTTTAGAGTATTAGGACTTATGGTTTAGTGTATTAAAATTTAGGGTTTCAGATTTAGTTTTTAGGATTTAGGGTTTAGGGTTTTGGTTTTAGCTTTTAGGGTTTATATATAGTTTTGGGGTTTAATGTTTACTTTCAGAGTTTAATTTTAAGTTTTAGGGTTTTGTTGTATTCAAGTTTAGGGTTTTAGGTTAAGGGTTTTAGGTTTTAGTTTTTAGGGTTTTTGTTTTAGGTTTAAGGGTTTAGAATTTTAAGGTTTAATGTTATGTTTTAGTGATTAGAGTTTTAGTGTATTAAAGATTAGGGTTTTAGTTTTTAGGGTTTAGGGTTTTGTTTTTAGGTTTTAGTGTTAAGAGTATTAGGACTTAGGGTTTAGTGTATTAAAAATTAGGGTTTAAGATTTAGTTTTTAGGATTTAGGTTTACGGTTTGGGTTTTAGCTTTTAGGGTTTATAGTTTTGGGGTTTAATGCTTACTTTCAGAGTTTAATTTTAAGTTTTAGGGTTTTGTTGTATTCAAGTTTAGGGTTTTAGGTTTAGGGTTTAGGGTTTTGGTTTTAGCTTTTTGGGTTTATAGTTTTTGGGTTTAATGCTTACTTTTAGGGTTTAATTTTAAGTTTTAGGGTTTTGTTGTATTCAAGTTTATGGTTTTAGGTTTTAGTTTTTAGGGTTTTTGTTTTAGGTTTTAGGGTTTAGAATTTTAGGGTTTAATGTTTAGTTTTAGGGATTAGGGTTTTAGTGTATTAAAGATTAGGGTTTTAGTTTTTAGGGTTTAGGGTTTTGTTTTTAGGTTTTAGTGTTTAGAGTATTAGGACTTAGGGTTTAGTGTATTAAAAATTAAAGTTTAAGATTTAGTTTTTAAGATTTAGGGTTTTGGTTTTAGGTTTTAGGGTTTATAGTTTTTGGGTTTAATGTTTAGTTTTAGGGTTTAATTTTAGGTTTTAGGGTTTTATTGTATTCAAGTTTATGGTTTTATGTTTTAGTTTTTAGGGTTTTAGGTTTTAGTTTTTAGGGTTTAGAATTTTAGGGTTTAATGTTTTGTTTTAAGGATTAGGGTTTTAGTGTATTAAAGATTAGGGTTTTAGTTTTCAGGGTTTAGGGTTTTGTTTTTAGATTTTAGTGTTTAGAGTATTAGAACTTTGGGTTTAGTTTATTAAAATTTAGGGTTTAAGATTTAGTATTTAGGATTTAGGGTTTAGGGTTTAGAGTTTTTGGGTTTAATGTTTAGTTTTAGGGTTTAGGGTTTTAGTATATTAAACATTAGAGTTTTAGTTTTTAGGGTTTAGGGTTTTGTTTTTTGGTTTTGTTGTTTAGAGTATTAGGACTTATGGTTTAGTGTATTAAAATTTAGGGTTTCAGATTTAGTTTTTAGGATTTAGGGTTTAGGGTTTTGGTTTTAGCTTTTAGGGTTTATATATAGTTTTGGGGTTTAATGTTTACTTTCAGAGTTTAATTTTAAGTTTTAGGGTTTTGTTGTATTCAAGTTTAGGGTTTTAGGTTAAGGGTTTTAGGTTTTAGTTTTTAGGGTTTTTGTTTTAGGTTTAAGGGTTTAGAATTTTAAGGTTTAATGTTATGTTTTAGTGATTAGGGTTTTAGTGTATTAAAGATTAGGGTTTTAGTTTTTAGGGTTTAGGGTTTTGTTTTTAGGTTTTAGTGTTAAGAGTATTAGGACTTAGGGTTTAGTGTATTAAAAATTAGGGTTTAAGATTTAGTTTTTAGGATTTAGGTTTAGGGTTTTGGTTTTAGCTTTTAGGGTTTATAGTTTTAGGGTTTAATGCTTACTTTCAGAGTTTAATTTTAAGTTTTAGGGTTTTGTTGTATTCAAGTTTAGGGTTTTAGGTTTAGGGTTTAGGGTTTTGGTTTTAGGTTTTAGGGTTTGGAGTTTTAGGGTTTAATGCTTACTTTTAGGGTTTAATTTTAAGTTTTAGGGTTTTGTTGTATTCAAGTTTATGGTTTTAGGTTTTAGTTTTTAGGGTTTTTGTTTTAGGTTTTAGGGTTTAGAATTTTAGGGTTTAATGTTTAGTTATAGGGATTAGGGTTTTAGTGTATTAAAGATTAGGGTTTTAGTTTTTAGGGTTTAGGGTTTTGTTTTTAGGTTTTAGTGTTTAGAGTATTAGGACTTAGGGTTTAGTGTATTAAAAATTAGAGTTTAAGATTTAGTTTTTAAGATTTAGGGTTTTGGTTTTAGGTATTAGGGTTTATAGTTTTTGGGTTTAATGTTTAGTTTTAGGGTTTAATTTTAGGTTTTAGGGTTTTGTTGTATTCAAGTTTATGGTTTTATGTTTTAGTTTTTAGGGTTTTAGGTTTTAGTTTTTAGGGTTTAGAATTTTAGGGTTTAATGTTTTGTTTTAAGGATTAGGGTTTTAGTGTATTAAAGATTGGGGTTTTAGTTTTTAGGGTTTAGGGTTTTGTTTTTAGGTTTTGTTGTTTAGAGTATTAGGACTTATGGTTTAGTGTATTAAAATTTAGGGTTTAAGATTTAGTATTTAGGATTTAGGGTTTAGGGTTTAGAGTTTTTGGGTTTAATGCTTAGTATTAGGTTTTAATTTTAGGTGTTAGGGTTTTGTTGTATTCAAGTTTAGGGTTTTAGGTTTTAGGGTTTTGGGTTTAGGTTGTAGGGTTTAGAATTTTAGGGTTTAATGTTAAGTTTTAGGATTTAGGGTTTTAGTATATTAAACATTAGAGTTTTAGTTTTTAGGGTTTTGTTTTTTGGTTTTGTTGTTTAGAGTATTAGGACTTATGGTTTAGTGTATTAAAATTTAGGGTTTAAGATTTAGTTTTTAGGATTTAGGGTTTAGGGTTTTGGTTTTAGCTTTTAGGGTTTATAGTTTTGGGGTTTAATGCTTACTTTCAGAGTTTAATTTTAAGTTTTGGGGTTTTGTTGTATTCAAGTTTAGGGTTTTAGGTTTAGGGTTTTAGGTTTTAGTTTTTAGGGTTTTGGGTTTAGGTTGTAGGGTTTAGAATTTTGGGGTTTAATGTTTAGTTTTAGGGTTTAGGGTTTTAGTGTATTAAACATTAGAGTTTTAGTTTTTAGGATTTAAGGTTTTGTTTTTAGGTTTTGGTGTATAGAGTATTAGGACTTATGGTTTAGTGTATTAAAATATAGATTTTAAGATTTAGTTTTTAGGATTTAGGGTTTAGGGTTTTGGTTTTAGCTTTTTGGGTTTATAGTTTTTGGGTTTAATGCTTACTTTTAGGGTTTAATTTTAAGTTTTAGGGTTTTGTTGTATTCAAGTTTATGGTTTTAGGTTTTAGTTTTTAGGGTTTTTGTTTTAGGTTTTAGGGTTTAGAATTTTAGGGTTTAATGTTTAGTTTTAGGGATTAGGGTTTTAGTGTATTAAAGATTAGGGTTTTAGTTTTTAGGGTTTAGGGTTTTGTTTTTAGGTTTTAGTGTTTAGAGTATTAGGACTTAGGGTTTAGTGTATTAAAAATTAAAGTTTAAGATTTAGTTTTTAAGATTTAGGGTTTTGGTTTTAGGTTTTAGGGTTTATAGTTTTTGGGTTTAATGTTTAGTTTTAGGGTTTAATTTTAGGTTTTAGGGTTTTATTGTATTCAAGTTTATGGTTTTATGTTTTAGTTTTTAGGGTTTTAGGTTTTAGTTTTTAGGGTTTAGAATTTTAGGGTTTAATGTTTTGTTTTAAGGATTAGGGTTTTAGTGTATTAAAGATTAGGGTTTTAGTTTTCAGGGTTTAGGGTTTTGTTTTTAGATTTTAGTGTTTAGAGTATTAGAACTTTGGGTTTAGTTTATTAAAATTTAGGGTTTAAGATTTAGTATTTAGGATTTAGGGTTTAGGGTTTAGAGTTTTTGGGTTTAATGTTTAGTTTTAGGGTTTAGGGTTTTAGTATATTAAACATTAGAGTTTTAGTTTTTAGGGTTTAGGGTTTTGTTTTTTGGTTTTGTTGTTTAGAGTATTAGGACTTATGGTTTAGTGTATTAAAATTTAGGGTTTCAGATTTAGTTTTTAGGATTTAGGGTTTAGGGTTTTGGTTTTAGCTTTTAGGGTTTATATATAGTTTTGGGGTTTAATGTTTACTTTCAGAGTTTAATTTTAAGTTTTAGGGTTTTGTTGTATTCAAGTTTAGGGTTTTAGGTTAAGGGTTTTAGGTTTTAGTTTTTAGGGTTTTTGTTTTAGGTTTAAGGGTTTAGAATTTTAAGGTTTAATGTTATATTTTAGTGATTAGGGTTTTAGTGTATTAAAGATTAGGGTTTTAGTTTTTATGGTTTAGGGTTTTGTTTTTAGGTTTTAGTGTTAAGAGTATTAGGACTTAGGGTTTAGTGTATTAAAAATTAGGGTTTAAGATTTAGTTTTTAGGATTTAGGTTTAGGGTTTTGGTTTTAGCTTTTAGGGTTTATAGTTTTGGGGTTTAATGCTTACTTTCAGAGTTTAATTTTAAGTTTTAGGGTTTTGTTGTATTCAAGTTTAGGGTTTTAGGTTTAGGGTTTAGGGTTTTGGTTTTAGGTTTTAGGGTTTGGAGTTTTAGGGTTTAATGCTTACTTTTAGGGTTTAATTTTAAGTTTTAGGGTTTTGTTGTATTCAAGTTTATGGTTTTAGGTTTTAGTTTTTAGGGTTTTTGTTTTAGGTTTTAGGGTTTAGAATTTTAGGGTTTAATGTTTAGTTATAGGGATTAGGGTTTTAGTGTATTAAAGATTAGGGTTTTAGTTTTTAGGGTTTAGGGTTTTGTTTTTAGGTTTTAGTGTTTAGAGTATTAGGACTTAGGGTTTAGTGTATTAAAAATTAGAGTTTAAGATTTAGTTTTTAAGATTTAGGGTTTTGGTTTTAGGTATTAGGGTTTATAGTTTTTGGGTTTAATGTTTAGTTTTAGGGTTTAATTTTAGGTTTTAGGGTTTTTTTGTATTCAAGTTTATGGTTTTATGTTTTAGTTTTTAGGGTTTTAGGTTTTAGTTTTTAGGGTTTAGAATTTTAGGGTTTAATGTTTTGTTTTAAGGATTAGGGTTTTAGTGTATTAAAGATTAGGGTTTTAGTTTTCAGGGTTTAGGGTTTTGTTTTTAGGTTTTGTTGTTTAGAGTATTAGGACTTATGGTTTAGTGTATTAAAATTTAGGGTTTAAGATTTAGTATTTAGGATTTAGGGTTTAGGGTTTAGAGTTTTAGGGTTTAATGCTTAGTATTAGGTTTTAATTTTAGGTGTTAGGGTTTTGTTGTATTCAAGTTTAGGGTTTTAGGTTTTAGGGTTTTGGGTTTAGGTTGTAGGGTTTAGAATTTTAGGGTTTAATGTTAAGTTTTAGGATTTAGGGTTTTAGTATATTAAACATTAGAGTTTTAGTTTTTAGGGTTTTGTTTTTTGGTTTTGTTGTTTAGAGTATTGGGACTTATGGTTTAGTGTATTAAAATTTAGGGTTTAAGATTTAGTTTTTAGGATTTAGGGTTTAGGGTTTTGGTTTTAGCTTTTAGGGTTTATAGTTTTGGGGTTTAATGCTTACTTTCAGAGTTTAATTTTAAGTTTTGGGGTTTTGTTGTATTCAAGTTTAGGGTTTTAGGTTTAGGGTTTTAGGTTTTAGTTTTTAGGGTTTTGGGTTTAGGTTGTAGGGTTTAGAATTTTGGGGTTTAATGTTTAGTTTTAGGGTTTAGGGTTTTAGTGTATTAAACATTAGAGTTTTAGTTTTTAGGATTTAAGGTTGTTTTTTTAGGTTTTGGTGTATAGAGTATTAGGACTTATGGTTTAGTGTATTAAAATATAGAGTTTAAGATTTAGTTTTTAGGATTTAGGGTTTAGGGTTTTGGTTTTAGCTTTTTGGGTTTATAGTTTTTGGGTTTAATGCTTACTTTTAGGGTTTAATTTTAAGTATTAGGGTTTTTTTGTATTCAAGTTTATGGTTTTAGGTTTTAGTTTGTAGGGTTTTATTTTTAGGTTTTAAGGTTTAGAATTTTAGGGTTTAATGTTTAGTTTTAGGGATTAGGGTTTTAGTGTATTAAAGATTAGGGTTTTAGTTTTTAGGGTTTAGGGTTTTGTTTTTAGGTTTTAGTGTTTAGAGTATAAGGACTTAGGGTTTAGTGTATTAAAAATTAGGGTTTAAGATTTAGTTTTTAAAATTTAGGGTTTAATGTTTTTGGGTTTAATGCTTATCTTTAGGGTTTATTTTAGGTTTTAGGGTTTTGTTGTATTCATGTTTATAGTTTTAGGTTTTAGTTTTTAGGGTTTTAGGTATTTTGTTTAGGGTTTATAATTTTAGGGTTTAATGTTTAGTTTTAAGGATTAGGGTTTTAGTGTATTAAAGATTAGGTTTTTAGTTTTCAGGGTTTATGGTTTTGTTTTTACGTTTTAGTGTTTAGAGTATTAGGACTTTGGATTTAGTGTATTATAATTTAGGGTTTAAGATTTAGGTTTTAGGATTTAGGGTTTAGGGTTTTGGTTTTAGGTTTTTAGGTTTAGAGTTTTTGGGTTTAATGCTTAGTTTTAGGTTTTAATTTTAGGTGTTAGGGTTTTGTTGTATTTAAGTTTATGGTTTTAGGTTTTAGTTTTTAGGGTTTTAGGTTTTCGTTTTTAGTGTTTCGAATTTTATGGTTTAATGTTTAGTTTTAAGGATTAGGGTTTTAGTGTATTAATGATTAGGGTTTTAGTTTTCAGGGTTTAGGGTTTTGTTTTTAGGTTTTAGTGTTTAGAGTATTAGGACTTTGGGTTTAGTGTATTAAAATTTAGGGTTTAAGATTTAGTTTTTAGGATTTAGGGTTTAGGGTTTTGGTTTTAGGTTTTAGGGTTTGGAGTTTTTGGGTTTAATGCTTAGTTTTAGGTTTTAATTTTAGGTGTTAGGTATTTGTTATATTCAAGTTTAGGGTTTTAGGTTTAAGTTTTTAGGGTTTTGGGTTTAGGGTGTAGGGTTTAGAATTTTAGGGTTTAATGTTTAGTTTTAGGGTTTAGGGTTTTAGTGTATTAAAGATTAGGGTTTTGGTTTTTAGGGTTTAAGGTTTTGTTTTTAGGTTTTGGTGTTTAGAGTATTAGGACTTATGGTTTAGTGAATTAAAATTTAGGGTTTAAGATTGAATTATTTTAAGGATTTAGGGTTTAGGGTTTTGGTTTTAGCTTTTAGGGTTTATACTTTTTGGGTTTAATGCTTACTTTTAGGGTTTAATTTTAAGTTTTAGGGTTTTCTCGTGTTCAAGTTTATGGTTTTAGGTTTTAGTTTTTAGGGTTTTGGTTTTAGGTTTTAGGGTTTAGAATTTTAGGGTTTAATTTTTAGTTTTAGGGATTAGGGTTTTAGTGTATTAAAGATTAGAGTTTTAGTTTATAGGGTTTAGGGTTTTGTTTTTAGGTTTTAGAGTTTAGAGTATTAGGACTTAAGGTTTAGTGTATTAATAATTAGGGTTTAAGATTTAGTTTTTAAGATTTAGGGTTTAGGGTTTTGGTTTTAGGGTTTAGAGTTGTTGGGTTTAATGCTCATTTTTAGAGTTTAATTTTAGGTTTTAGGGTTTTGTTGTATTCATGTGTATGGTTTTAGGTTTTAGTTTTTAGGGTTTTAGGTTTTAGTTTTTAGGGTTTAAAGTTAAGTTTTAAGAATTAGGGTTTTAGTCTATTAAAGATTAGGGTTTTAGTTTTCAGGATTTATGGTTTTGTTTTTAGGATTTAGTGTTTAGAGTATTAGGACTTTGGGTTTAGTGTATTAAAATTTAGGGTTTAAGATTTAGTTTTTAGGATTTAGGATTTAGGGTTTAGGGTTTTGTATTTAGGTTTTAGGGTTTAGAGTTTTTGGGTTTAATGCTTAGTTTTAGGTTTTAATTTTAGGTGTTAGGGTTTTGTTGTATTCAAGTTTAGGGTTTTAGGTTTTAGTTTTTAGGGTTTTGGGTTTAGGTTGTAGGGTTTAGAATTTTAGGGTTTAATGTTTAGTTTTAGGGTTTAGGGTTTTAGTATATTAAACATTAGAGTTTTAGTTTTTAGGGTTTAGGGTTTTTTTTAGGTTTTGGTGTTTAGAATATTAGGACTTATGGTTTAGTGTATTAAAATTTAGGGTTTAAAATTTAGTTTTTAGGATTTAGGGTTTAGGGTTTTGGTTTTAGCTTTTAGGGTTTATAGTTTTGGGTTGAATGCTTACTTTCAGAGTTTAATTTTAAGTTTTAGGGTTTTGTTGTATTCAAGTTTAGGGTTTTAGGTTTAGGGTTTTAAGTTTTAGTTTTTAGGGTTTTGGGTTTAGGTTGTAGGGTTTAGAATTTTGGGGTTTAATGTTTAGTTTTAGGGTTTAGGGTTCTTGTGTATTAAACATTAGAGTTTTAGTTTTTAGGGTTTAAGGTTTTGTTTATAGGTTTTGGTGTTTAAAGTATTAGGACTTATGGTTTAGTGTATTAAAATATAGAGTTTAAGATTTAGTTTTTAGGATTTAGGGTTTAGGGTTTTGGTTTTAGCTTTTAGGGTTTATAGTTTTTGGGTTTAATGCTTACTTTTAGGGTTTAATTTTAAGTTTTAGGGTTTTGTTGTATTCAAGTTTATGGTTTTAGGTTTTAGTTTTTAGGGTTTTTGGGGTTTAGAATTTTAGGGTTTAATGTTTAGTTTTAGGGATTAGGGTTTTAGTGTATTAAAGATTAGGTTTTTAGTTTTTAGGGTTTAGGGTTTTGTTTTTAGGTTTTAGTGTTTAAAGTATTAGGACATAGGGTTTAGTGTATTAAAAATTAGGGTTTAAGATTTAGTTTTTAAGATTTAGTGTTTAGGGTTTTGGTTTTAGGTTTTAGGGTTTAGAGTTTTGGGGTTTAATGCTTACTTTCAGAGTTTAATTTTAAGTTTTAGGGTTTTGTTGTATTCAAGTTTAGGGTTTTAGGTTTAGGGTTTAGGGTTTTGGTTTTAGGTTTTAGGGTTTGGAGTTTTAGGGTTTAATGCTTACTTTTAGGGTTTAATTTTAAGTTTTAGGGTTTTGTTGTATTCAAGTTTATGGTTTTAGGTTTTAGTTTTTAGGGTTTTTGTTTTAGATTTTAGGGTTTAGAATTTTAGGGTTTAATGTTTAGTTTTAGGGATTAGGGTTTTAGTGTATTAAAGATTAGGGTTTTAGTTTTTAGGGTTTAGGGTTTTGTTTTTAGGTTTTAGTGTTTAGAGTATTAGGACTTAGGGTTTAGTGTATTAAAAATTAGAGTTTAAGATTTAGTTTTTAAGATTTAGTTTTTAAGATTTAGGGTTTTGGTTTTAGGTTTTAGGGTTTAGAGTTTTTGGGTTTAATGTTTAGTTTTAGGGTTTAATTTTAGGTTTTAGGGTTTTGTTGTATTCAAGTTTATGGTTTTATGTTTTAGTTTTTAGGGTTTTAGTTTTTAGTTTTTAGGGTTTAGAATTTTAGGGTTTAATGTTTAGTTTTAAGGATTAAGGTTTTAGTGTATTAAAGATTAGGGTTTTAGTTTTCAGGGCTTAGGGTTTTGTTTTTAGGTTTTAGTGTTTAGAGTATTAGAACTTTGGGTTTAGTGTATTAAATTTTAGGGTTTAAGATTTAGTATTTTGGATTTAGGGTTAAGGGTTTAGAGTTTTTGGGTTTAATGCTTAGTTTTAGGTTTTAGGTGTTAGGGTTTTGTTGTATTCAAGTTTAGGGTTTTAGGTTTTAGGTTTTAGGGTTTTGGGTTTAGGTTGTAGGGTTTAGAATTTTAGGGTTTAATGTTTAGTTTTAGGGTTTAGGGTTTTAGTATATTAAACATTAGAGTTTTAGTTTTTAGGGTTTAGGGTTTTGTTTTTTGGTTTTGTTGTTTAGAGTATTAGGACTTATGATTTAGTGTATTAAAATTTAGGGTTTAAGATTTAGTTTTTAGGATTTAGGGTTTAGGGTTTTGGTTTTAGCTTTTAGGGTTTATAGTTTTGGGGTTTATTGCTTAGTTTCAGAGTTTAATTTTAAGTTTTAGGGTTTTGTTGCATTCAAGTTTAGGGTTTTAGGTTTAGGGTTTTAGGTTTTAGTTTTTAGGGTTTTGGGTTTAGGTTGTAGGGTTTAGAATTTTGGGGTTTAATGTTTAGTTTTAGGGTTTAGGGTTTTAGTGTATTAAAAATTAGTGTTTTAGTTTTTAGGATTTAAGGTTTTGTTTTTAGGTTTTGGTGTATAGAGTATTAGGACTTATGGTTTAGTGTATTAAAATATAGAGTTTAAGATTTAGTTTTTAGGTTTAGGGTTTTGGTTTTAGCTTTTTGGGTTTATAGTTTTTGGGTTTAATGCTTACTTTTAGGGTTTAATTTTAAGTTTTAGGGTTTTTTTGTATTCAAGTTTATGGTTTTAGGTTTTAGTTTTTAGGGTTTTATTTTTAGGTTTTAAGGTATAGAATTTTAGGGTTTAATGTTTAGTTTTAGGGATTAGGGTTTTAGTGTATTAAAGATTAGGGTTTTAGTTTTTAGGGTTTAGGGTTTTGTTTTTAGGTTTTAGTGTTTAGAGTATAAGGACTTAGGGTTTAGTGTATTAAAAATTAGGGTTTAAGATTTAGTTTTTAAGATTTCGGTTTTTGGTTTTAGGTTTTAGGGTTTAGAGTTTTTGGGTTTAATGTTTATCTTTAGGGTTTATTTTAGGTTTTAGGGTTTTGTTGTATTCATGTTTATGGTTTTAGGTTTTAGTTTTTAGGGTTTTAGGTATTTTTTTTAGGGTTTAGAATTTTAGGGTTTAATGTTGAGTTTTAAGGATTAGGGTTTTAGTGTATTACAGATTAGGGTTTTAGTTTTTAGGGTTTATTGTTTTGTTTTTACGTTTTAGTGTTTAGAGTATTAGGACTTTGGGTTTAGTGTATTATAATTTAGGGTTTAAGATTTAGGTTTTAGGATTTAGGGTTTAGGGTTTTGGTTTTAGCTTTTAGGGTTTATAGTTTTTGGGTTTAATGCTTACTTTTAGGGTTTAATTTTAAGTTTTAGGGTTTTGTTGTATTCAAGGTTATGGTTTTAGGTTTTAGTTTTTAGGGTTTTTGTTTTAGGTTTTAGGGTTTAGAATTTTAGGGTTTAATGTTTAGTTTAAGGGATTAGGGTTTTAGTGTATTAAAGATTAGGTTTTTAGTTTTTAGGGTTTAGGGTTTTGTTTTTAGGTTTTAGTGTTTAGAGTATTAGGACATAGGGTTTAGTGTATTAAAAATTAGGGTTTAAGATTTAGTTTTTAAGATTTAGGGTTTAGGGTTTTGGTTTTAGGTTTTAGGGTTTAGAGTTTTTGGGTTTAATGCTTTGTTTTAGGGTTTAATTTTAGGTTTTAGGTTTTTGTTGTATTCATGTTTATGGTTTTAGGTTTTAGTTTTTAGGGTTTTAAGTATTAGTTTTTAGGGTTTAGAATTTTAGGGTTTAATGTTGAGTTTTAAGGATTAGGGTTTTAGTGTATTACAGATTAGGGTTTTAGTTTTCAGGGTTTATGGTTTTGTTTTTAGGTTTTAGTGTTTAGAGTATTAGGAATTTGGGTTTAGTGTATTAAAATTTAGGGTTTAAGATTTAGTTTTTAGGATTTAGGGTTTAGGATTTTGGTTTTAGGTTTTAGGGTTTAGAGTTTTTGGATTTAATGCTTAGTTTTAGGTTTTAATTTTAGGTGTTAGGGTTTTGTTGTATTAAAGTTTATGGTTTTAGGTTTTAGTTTTTAGGGTTTTAGGTTTTAGTTTTTAGGGTTTTGGTTTTAGGTTGTAGGGTTTAGATTTAAGGATTAGGGTTTTAGTGTATTAATGATTAGGGTTTTAGTTTTCAGGGTTTAGGGTTTTGCTTTTAGGTTTTAGTGTTTAGAATATTAGGACTTTGGTTTAGTGTATTAAAATTTAGGGTTTAAGATTTAGTTTTTAGGATTTAGGCTTTAGGGTTTTGATTTTAGGTTTTAGGGTTTGGAGTTTTAGGGTTTAATGCTTACTTTTAGGGTTTAATTTTAAGTTTTAGGGTTTTGTTGTATTCAAGTTTAGGGTTTTAGGTTTTAGTTTTTAGGGTTTGGGTTTTAGGTTTTAGGGTTTAAAATTTTAGGGTTTAATATTTAGTTTTAGGGTTTAGGGTTTTAGTTTAAGGTTTTAGGGTTTAGAGTATTAGGACTTATGGTTTAGTGTATTAAAATGTAGAGTTTAAGATTTATATTTTAGGATTTAGGGTTTAGAGTTTTTGGGTTTAATGATTAGTTTTAGGTTTTCATTTTAGGTGTTAGGGTTTAGTTGTATTCAAGTTTAGGGTTTTAGGTTTTAGTTTTTAGGGTTTTGGGTTTAGGTTGTAGGGTTTAGAATTTTAGGGTTTAATGTTTAATTTTAGGGTTTAGGATTTTAGTATATTAAACATTAGAGTTTTAATTTTTAGGGTTTATGGTTTTGTTTTTAGGTTTAGGTGTTTAGAGTATTAGGACTTATGGTTTAGTGTATTAAAATTTAGGGTTTAAGATTTAGTTTTTAGGATTTAGGGTTTAGGGTTTTGGTTCTAGCTTTTAGGGTTTATAGTTTTGGGGTTTAATGCTTACTTTTAGGGTTTAATTTTATGTTTTAGGGTTTTGTTGTATTCAAGTTTATAGTTTTAGGTTTTAGTTTTTAGGGTTTTTGTTTTAGGTTTTAGGGTTTAGAATTTTAGGGTTTAATGTTTAGTTTTAGGGATTAGGGTTTTAGTGTATTAAAGATTAGGGTTTTAGTTTTTAGGGTTTAGGGTTTTGTTTTTAGGTTTTAGTGTTTAGAGTATTAGGACATAGGGTTTAGTGTATTAAAAATTAGGGTTTAAGATTTAGATTTTAAGATTTAGGGTTTTGGTTTTAGGTTTTAGGGTTTAGAGTTTTTGGGTTTAATGCTTTGTTTTAGGGTTTAATTATAGGTTTTAGGGTTTTGTTGTATTCATGTTTATGGTTTTAGGTTTTAGTTTTTAGGGTTTTAGGTATTAGTTTTTAGGGTTTAGAATTTTAGGGTTTAATGTTGAGTTTTAAGGATTAGAGTTTTAGTGTATTACATATTATGGTTTTAGTTTTCAGGGTTTATGGTTTTGTTTTTAGGTTTTAGTGTTTAGAGTATTAGGAATTTGGGTTTAGTGTATTAAAATTTAGGGTTTACGATTTAGTTTTTAGGATTTAGGGTTTAGGGTTTTGGTTTTAGGTTTTAGGGTTTAGAGTTTTGGGGTTTAATGCTTAGTTTTAGGTTTTAATTCTAGGTGTTAGGGTTTTGTTGTATTCAAGTTTAGGGTTTTAGGTTTTAGGTTTTAGGGTTTTGGGTTTAGGTTGTAGGGTTTAGAATTTTAGGGTTTAATGTTTAGTTTTAGGGTTTAGGGTTTTAGTATATTAAACATTAGAGATTTAGTTTTTAGGGTTTAGGGTTTTGTTTTTTGGTTTTGTTGTTTATGTTGGAAATCGATATCCCGGGGTTAACGGATTTGCGGAAACATAACCCCGATCAAATTCCTTCGCCGGAAACCACCGCGAACCACCACACGAGCCAGGGTTCCGACCGAACGCATCGCCGGGCCGAAGTCGCGCACGTCCAGCCGGATCCCCCGCATGGGGATCGCGATCGCACAACGCGATCGCCGGGGTTACGCACGGCAACCCCACAGCGAGTCCGGCGACTCGCCGTTCGCGGAGGAGGGGGCTGCTCGCCGTGCGAGCAGCGGCGGCACCAGCCCGCCACCCCACGCGATCGAGCACGCGCTCGATCGCATCCCCGGCGTACAGCCGGGGTCCTTGTGCGCTGCCGGCGGTCGAAGCCCTAGGGCTCGACTGCCACCCTCGGCGTCCAGCCGAGGGTTCTCGTTGGTTGCACCCGGCGGTCAAACCCTAGGGTTTTGACCGCCCGCCCTCGGCGTCCAGCCGAGGGTCTCGTGTGCATGCGATCCCGGCGGGGATCCCTAGACCGTCGGCGGTCCGGTGGTATTCAACCACCACCGCCCGGTCTATCCCTGTCCCCGGGTTCGTTCCTCGGATCTTCGTTCATGTGTATATAACGAATAATTAATTTAAAATCATCGAGGAGGTTTGAACGATTTTACCTTTGTTCTCGTTGTACGGAGAAACGAGATCTATGAAGACCTTGAGACCTTCCCACGTATTCCTTGCACTAGCTCGAACGTCGGGTGGGCGACGATCTTCCGAACTCCATGGATCTCCCTCTCTACTTTCTCTCTCTAGAATTGTGATTTTCAAGTTATGAGAATAGAGAAGACCATGTAGTGCTTTTATAGGCTACGTAGGGGATCTTAAGGAGGTGGAATATTGGGCTTCCAATATTAATGATTAAATTGAGCCCAAGCCCAAATCTATTAATCCCATTAATATTAATTAATTTATTTTCCACTATATAAATTAATTGCACTCCCAATATTAAACCATATTATATCAAATAATATTTCTCCGGTAGTATTATTTATTCCGTGTATTTAAGATATAAATATCCATGAATAAAATTAATTTATTGCTAATTAATTTATTCATCTCTTGTATCCGAGACTAGTACCATTCAACCTTAATTATTATGCGGAACAAATCCACCTGCAGGGTTTACATAATAATTCCTTATGAACTCATCTCGGGGATATTATCAACCCTTACGGGATACACTTTCCCGTCAAGTATTCACGGCATGCCATATATAAAATATAGTGACCCAACTTAACCGGTAATTGACCCAATAATTAAATCGGTTAATTCCTTTGGAAAATCAAAGTCACTTATATTAAATATACACACCCGCAATAGTATCGGGGATTAAGTATAAAATACTCTGAGACTTGAATCAATTATCAAAGGTTTAGGGTTTTGGGATTTAGGTTTAGGGTTTTGGTTTTAGGTTTTAGGGTTTATAGTTTTGGGGTATAATGCTTAGTTTCAGAGTTTAATTTTAAGTTTTAGGGTTTTGTTGTATTCAAGTTTAGGGTTTTAGGTTTAGGGTTTAGGGTTTTGGTTTTAGGTTTTAGGGTTTGGAGTTTTGGGGTTTAATGCTTACTTTTAGGGTTTAATTTTAAGTTTTAGGGTTTTGTTGTATTCAAGTTTATGGTTTTAGGTTTTAGTTTTTAGGGTTTTTGTTTTAGGTTTTAGGGTTTAGAATTTTAGGGTTTAATGTTTAGTTTTAGGGATTAGGGTTTTAGTGTATTAAAGATTAGGGTTTTAGTTTTTAGGGTTTAGGGTTTTGTTTTTAGGTTTTAGTGTTTAGAGTATTAGGACTTAGGGATTAGTGTATTAAAAATTAGAGTTTATGATTTAGTTTTTAAGATTTAGGGTTTTGGTTTTAGGTTTTAGGGTTTAGAGTTTTTGGGTTTAATGTTTAGTTTTAGGGTTTAATTTTAGGTTTTAGGGTTTTGTTCTATTCAAGTTTATGGTTTTATGTTTTAGTTTTTAGGGTTTTAGGTTTTAGTTTTTAGTGTTTAGAATATTAGGGTTTAATGTTTAGTTTTAAGGATTAGGGTTTTAGTGTATTAAAGATTAGGGTTTTAGTTTTCAGGGTTTAGGGTTTTGTTTTTAGGTTTTAGTGTTTAGAGTATTAGAACTTTGGGTTTAGTTTATTAAAATTTAGGGTTTAAGATTTAGTATTTAGGATTTAGGGTTTAGGGTTTAGAGTTTTTAGGTTTAATGTTTAGTTTTAGGGTTTAGGGTTTTAGTATATTAAACATTAGAGTTTTAGTTTTTAGGGTTTAGGGTTTTGTTTTTTGGTTTTGTTGTTTAGAGTATTAGGACTTATGGTTTAGTGTATTAAAATTTAGGGTTTCAGATTTAGTTTTTAGGATTTAGGGTTTAGGGTTTTGGTTTTAGCTTTTAGGGTTTATATATAGTTTTGGGGTTTAATGTTTACTTTCAGAGTTTAATTTTAAGTTTTAGGGTTTTGTTGTATTCAAGTTTAGGGTTTTAGGTTAAAGGTTTTAGGTTTTAGTTTTTAGGGTTTTTGTTTTAGGTTTAAGGGTTTAGAATTTTAAGGTTTAATGTTATGTTTTAGTGATTAGGGTTTTAGTGTATTAAAGATTAGGGTTTTAGTTTTTAGGGTTTAGGGTTTTGTTTTTAGGTTTTAGTGTTAAGAGTATTAGGACTTAGGGTTTAGTGTATTAAAACTTAGGGTTTAAGATTTAGTTTTTAGGATTTAGGTTTAGGGTTTTGGTTTTAGCTTTTAGGGTTTATAGTTTTGGGGTTTAATGCTTACTTTCAGAGTTTAATTTTAAGTTTTAGGGTTTTGTTGTATTCAAGTTTAGGTTTTTAGGTTTAGGGTTTAGGGTTTTGGTTTTAGGTTTTAGGGTTTGGAGTTTTAGGGTTTAATTTTAAGTTTTAGGGTTTTGTTGTATTCAAGTTTATGGTTTTAGGTTTTAGTTTTTAGGGTTTTTGTTTTAGGTTTTAGGGTTTAGAATTTTAGGGTTTAATGTTTAGTTTTAGGGATTAGGGTTTTAGTGTATTAAAGATTAGGGTTTTAGTTTTTAGGGTTTAGGGTTTTGTTTTTAGGTTTTAGTGTTTAGAGTATTAGGACTTAGGGTTTAGTGTATTAAAAATTAGAGTTTAAGATTTAGTTTTTAAGATTTAGGGTTTTGGTTTTAGGTTTTAGGGTTTATAGTTTTTGGGTTTAATGTTTAGTTTTAGGGTTTAATTTTAGGTTTTAGGGTTTTGTTGTATTCAAGTTTATGGTTTTATGTTTTAGTTTTTAGGGTTTTAGGTTTTAGTTTTTAGGGTTTAGAATTTTAGGGTTTAATGTTTTGTTTTAAGGATTAGGGTTTTAGTGTATTAAAGATTATGGTTTTAGTTTTCAGGGTTTAGGGTTTTGTTTTTAGGTTTTGTTGTTTAGAGTATTAGGACTTATGGTTTAGTGTATTAAACTTTAGGGTTTAAGATTTAGTATTTAGGATTTAGGGTTTAGGGTTTAGAGTTTTTGGGTTTAATGCTTAGTTTTAGGTTTTAATTTTAGGTGTTAGGGTTTTGTTGTATTCAAGTTTACGGTTTTAGGTTTTAGGGTTTTGGGTTTAGGTTGTAGGGTTTAGAATTTTCGGGTTTAATGTTAAGTTTTAGGATTTAGGGTTTAAGTATATTAAACATTAGAGTTTTAGTTTTTAGGGTTTTGTTTTTTGGTTTTGTTGTTTAGAGTATTAGGACTTATGGTTTAGTGTATTAAAATTTAGGGTTTAAGATTTAGTTTTTAGGATTTAGGGTTTAGGGTTTTGGTTTTAGCTTTTAAGGTTTATAGTTTTGGGGTTTAATGCTTACTTTCAGAGTTTAATTTTAAGTTTTGGGGTTTTGTTGTATTCAAGTTTAGGGTTTTAGGTTTAGGGTTTTAGGTTTTAGTTTTTAGGGTTTTGGGTTTAGGTTGTAGGGTTTAGAATTTTGGGGTTTAATGTTTAGTTTTAGGGTTTAGGGTTTTAGTGTATTAAACATTAGAGTTTTAGTTTTTAGGATTTAAGGTTTTGTTTTTAGGTTTTGGTGTATAGAGTATTAGGACTTATGGTTTAGTGTATTAAAATATAGATTTTAAGATTTAGTTTTTAGGATTTAGGGTTTAGGGTTTTGGTTTTAGCTTTTTGGGTTTATAGTTTTTGGGTTTAATGCTTACTTTTAGGGTTTAATTTTAAGTTTTAGGGTTTTGTTGTATTCAAGTTTATGGTTTTAGGTTTTAGTTTTTAGGGTTTTTGTTTTAGGTTTTAGGGTTTAGAATTTTAGGGTTTAATGTTTAGTTTTAGGGATTAGGGTTTTAGTGTATTAAAGATTAGGGTTTTAGTTTTTAGGGTTTAGGGTTTTGTTTTTAGGTTTTAGTGTTTAGAGTATTAGGACTTAGGGTTTAGTGTATTAAAAATTAAAGTTTAAGATTTAGTTTTTAAGATTTAGGGTTTTGGTTTTAGGTTTTAGGGTTTATAGTTTTTGGGTTTAATGTTTAGTTTTAGGGTTTAATTTTAGGTTTTAGGGTTTTATTGTATTCAAGTTTATGGTTTTATGTTTTAGTTTTTAGGGTTTTAGGTTTTAGTTTTTAGGGTTTAGAATTTTAGGGTTTAATGTTTTGTTTTAAGGATTAGGGTTTTAGTGTATTAAAGATTAGGGTTTTAGTTTTCAGGGTTTAGGGTTTTGTTTTTAGATTTTAGTGTTTAGAGTATTAGAACTTTGGGTTTAGTTTATTAAAATTTAGGGTTTAAGATTTAGTATTTAGGATTTAGGGTTTAGGGTTTAGAGTTTTTAGGTTTAATGTTTAGTTTTAGGGTTTAGGGTTTTAGTATATTAAACATTAGAGTTTTAGTTTTTAGGGTTTAGGGTTTTGTTTTTTGGTTTTGTTGTTTAGAGTATTAGGACTTATGGTTTAGTGTATTAAAATTTAGGGTTTCAGATTTAGTTTTTAGGATTTAGGGTTTAGGGTTTTGGTTTTAGCTTTTAGGGTTTATATATAGTTTTGGGGTTTAATGTTTACTTTCAGAGTTTAATTTTAAGTTTTAGGGTTTTGTTGTATTCAAGTTTAGGGTTTTAGGTTAAGGGTTTTAGGTTTTAGTTTTTAGGGTTTTTGTTTTAGGTTTAAGGGTTTAGAATTTTAAGGTTTAATGTTATGTTTTAGTGATTAGGGTTTTAGTGTATTAAAGATTAGGGTTTTAGTTTTTAGGGTTTAGGGTTTTGTTTTTAGGTTTTAGTGTTAAGAGTATTAGGACTTAGGGTTTAGTGTATTAAAAATTAGGGTTTAAGATTTAGTTTTTAGGATTTAGGTTTAGGGTTTTGGTTTTAGCTTTTAGGGTTTATAGTTTTGGGGTTTAATGCTTACTTTCAGAGTTTAATTTTAAGTTTTAGGGTTTTGTTGTATTCAAGTTTAGGGTTTTAGGTTTAGGGTTTAGGGTTTTGGTTTTAGGTTTTAGGGTTTGGAGTTTTAGGGTTTAATGCTTACTTTTAGGGTTTAATTTTAAGTTTTAGGGTTTTGTTGTATTCAAGTTTATGGTTTTAGGTTTTAGTTTTTAGGGTTTTTGTTTTAGGTTTTAGGGTTTAGAATTTTAGGGTTTAATGTTTAGTTATAGGGATTAGGGTTTTAGTGTATTAAAGATTAGGGTTTTAGTTTTTAGGGTTTAGGGTTTTGTTTTTAGGTTTTAGTGTTTAGAGTATTAGGACTTAGGGTTTAGTGTATTAAAAATTAGAGTTTAAGATTTAGTTTTTAAGATTTAGGGTTTTAGTTTTAGGTATTAGGGTTTATAGTTTTTGGGTTTAATGTTTAGTTTTAGGGTTTAATTTTAGGTTTTAGGGTTTTGTTGTATTCAAGTTTATGGTTTTATGTTTTAGTATTTAGGGTTTTAGGTTTTAGTTTTTAGGGTTTAGAATTTTAGGGTTTAATGTTTTGTTTTAAGGATTAGGGTTTTAGTGTATTAAAGATTAGGGTTTTAGTTTTCAGGGTTTAGGGTTTTGTTTTTAGGTTTTGTTGTTTAGAGTATTAGGACTTATGGTTTAGTGTATTAAAATTTAGGGTTTAAGATTTAGTATTTAGGATTTAGGGTTTAGGGTTTAGAGTTTTTGGGTTTAATGCTTAGTATTAGGTTTTAATTTTAGGTGTTAGGGTTTTGTTGTATTCAAGTTTAGGGTTTTAGGTTTTAGGGTTTTGGGTTTAGGTTGTAGGGTTTAGAATTTTAGGGTTTAATGTTAAGTTTTAGGATTTAGGGTTTTAGTATATTAAACATTAGAGTTTTAGTTTTTAGGGTTTTGTTTTTTGGTTTTGTTGTTTAGAGTATTAGGACTTATGGTTTAGTGTATTAAAATTTAGGGTTTAAGATTTAGTTTTTAGGATTAAGGGTTTAGGGTTTTGGTTTTAGCTTTTAGGGTTTATAGTTTTGGGATTTAATGCTTACTTTCAGAGTTTAATTTTAAGTTTTGGGGTTTTGTTGTATTCAAGTTTAGGGTTTTAGGTTTAGGGTTTTAGGTTTTAGTTTTTAGGGTTTTGGGTTTAGGTTGTAGGGTTTAGAATTTTGGGGTTTAATGTTTAGTTTTAGGGTTTAGGGTTTTAGTGTATTAAACATTAGAGTTTTAGTTTTTAGGATTTAAGGTTTTGTTTTTAGGTTTTGGTGTATAGAGTATTAGGACTTATGGTTTAGTGTATTAAAATATAGATTTTAAGATTTAGTTTTTAGGATTTAGGGTTTAGGGTTTTGGTTTTAGCTTTTTGGGTTTATAGTTTTTGGGTTTAATGCTTACTTTTAGGGTTTAATTTTAAGTTTTAGGGTTTTGCTGTATTCAAGTTTATGGTTTTAGGTTTTAGTTTTTAGGGTTTTTGTTTTAGGGTTTAGGGTTTAGAATTTTAGGGTTTAATGTTTAGTTTTAGGGATTAGGGTTTTAGTGTATTAAAGATTAGGGTTTTAGTTTTTAGGGTTTAGGGTTTTGTTTTTAGGTTTTAGTGTTTAGAGTATTAGGACTTAGGGTTTAGTGTATTAAAAATTAAAGTTTAAGATTTAGTTTTTAAGATTTAGGGTTTTGGTTTTAGGTTTTAGGGTTTATAGTTTTTGGGTTTAATGTTTAGTTTTAGGGTTTAATTTTAGGTTTTAGGGTTTTATTGTATTCAAGTTTATGGTTTTATGTTTTAGTTTTTAGGGTTTTAGGTTTTAGTTTTTAGGGTTTAGAATTTTAGGGTTTAATGTTTTGTTTTAAGGATTAGGGTTTTAGTGTATTAAAAGATTAGGGTTTTAGTTTTCAGGGTTTAGGGTTTTGTTTTTAGATTTTAGTGTTTAGAGTATTAGAACTTTGGGTTTAGTTTATTAAAATTTAGGGTTTAAGATTTAGTATTTAGGATTTAGGGTTTAGGGTTTATAGTTTTTGGGTTTAATGTTTAGTTTTAGGGTTTAGGGTTATAGTATATTAAACATTAGAGTTTTAGTTTTTAGGGTTTAGGGTTTTGTTTTTTGGTTTTGTTGTTTAGAGTATTAGGACTTATGGTTTAGTGTATTAAAATTTAGGGTTTCAGATTTAGTTTTTAGGATTTAGGGTTTAGGGTTTTGGTTTTAGCTTTTAGGGTTTATATATAGTTTTGGGGTTTAATGTTTACTTTCAGAGTTTAATTTTAAGTTTTAGGGTTTTGTTGTATTCAAGTTTAGGGTTTTAGGTTAAGGGTTTTAGGTTTTAGTTTTTAGGGTTTTTGTTTTAGGTTTAAGGGTTTAGAATTTTAAGGTTTAATGTTATGTTTTAGTGATTAGGGTTTTAGTGTATTAAAGATTAGGGTTTTAGTTTTTAGGGTTTAGGGTTTTGTTTTTAGGTTTTAGTGTTAAGAGTATTAGGACTTAGGGTTTAGTGTATTAAAAATTAGGGTTTAAGATTTAGTTTTTAGGATTTAGGTTTAGGGTTTTGGTTTTAGCTTTTAGGGTTTATAGTTTTGGGGTTTAATGCTTACTTTCAGAGTTTAATTTTAAGTTTTAGGGTTTTGTTGTATTCAAGTTTAGGGTTTTAGGTTTAGGGTTTAGGGTTTTGGTTTTAGGTTTTAGGGTTTGGAGTTTTAGGGTTTAATGCTTACTTTTAGGGTTTAATTTTAAGTTTTAGGGTTTTGTTGTATTCAAGTTTATGGTTTTAGGTTTTAGTTTTTAGGGTTTTTGTTTTAGGTTTTAGGGTTTAGAATTTTAGGGTTTAATGTTTAGTTATAGGGATTAGGGTTTTAGTGTATTAAAGATTAGGGTTTTAGTTTTTAGGGTTTAGGGTTTTGTTTTTAGGTTTTAGTGTTTAGAGTATTAGGACTTAGGGTTTAGTGTATTAAAAATTAGAGTTTAAGATTTAGTTTTTAAGATTTAGGGTTTTAGTTTTAGGTATTAGGGTTTATAGTTTTTGGGTTTAATGTTTAGTTTTAGGGTTTAATTTTAGGTTTTAGGGTTTTGTTGTATTCAAGTTTATGGTTTTATGTTTTAGTTTTTAGGGTTTTAGGTTTTAGTTTTTAGGGTTTAGAATTTTAGGGTTTAATGTTTTGTTTTAAGGATTAGGGTTTTAGTGTATTAAAGATTAGGGTTTTAGTTTTCAGGGTTTAGGGTTTTGTTTTTAGGTTTTGTTGTTTAGAGTATTAGGACTTATGGTTTAGTGTATTAAAATTTAGGGTTTAAGATTTAGTATTTAGGATTTAGGGTTTAGGGTTTAGAGTTTTAGGGTTTAATGCTTAGTATTAGGTTTTAATTTTAGGTGTTAGGGTTTTGTTGTATTCAAGTTTAGGGTTTTAGGTTTTAGGGTTTTGGGTTTAGGTTGTAGGGTTTAGAATTTTAGGGTTTAATGTTAAGTTTTAGGATTTAGGGTTTTAGTATATTAAACATTAGAGTTTTAGTTTTTAGGGTTTTGTTTTTTGGTTTTGTTGTTTAGAGTATTGGGACTTATGGTTTAGTGTATTAAAATTTAGGGTTTAAGATTTAGTTTTTAGGATTTAGGGTTTAGGGTTTTGGTTTTAGCTTTTAGGGTTTATAGTTTTGGGGTTTAATGCTTACTTTCAGAGTTTAATTTTAAGTTTTGGGGTTTTGTTGTATTCAAGTTTAGGGTTTTAGGTTTAGGGTTTTAGGTTTTAGTTTTTAGGGTTTTGGGTTTAGGTTGTAGGGTTTAGAATTTTGGGGTTTAATGTTTAGTTTTAGGGTTTAGGGTTTTAGTGTATTAAACATTAGAGTTTTAGTTTTTAGGATTTAAGGTTTTGTTTTTAGGTTTTGGTGTATAGAGTATTAGGACTTATGGTTTAGTGTATTAAAATATAGAGTTTAAGATTTAGTTTTTAGGATTTAGGGTTTAGGGTTTTGGTTTTAGCTTTTTGGGTTTATAGTTTTTGGGTTTAATGCTTACTTTTAGGGTTTAATTTTAAGTATTAGGGTTTTTTTGTATTCAAGTTTATGGTTTTAGGTTTTAGTTTGTAGGGTTTTATTTTTAGGTTTTAAGGTTTAGAATTTTAGGGTTTAATGTTTAGTTTTAGGGATTAGGGTTTTAGTGTATTAAAGATTAGGGTTTTAGTTTTTAGGGTTTAGGGTTTTGTTTTTAGGTTTTAGTGTTTAGAGTATAAGGACTTAGGGTTTAGTGTATTAAAAATTAGGGTTTAAGATTTAGTTTTTAAAATTTAGGGTTTTGGTTTTAGGTTTTAGGGTTTAATGTTTTTGGGTTTAATGCTTATCTTTAGGGTTTATTTTAGGTTTTAGGGTTTTGTTGTATTCATGTTTATAGTTTTAGGTTTTAGTTTTTAGGGTTTTAGGTATTTTGTTTAGGGTTTAGAATTTTAGGGTTTAATGTTTAGTTTTAAGGATTAGGGTTTTAGTGTATTAAAGATTAGGTTTTTAGTTTTCAAGGTTTATGGTTTTGTTTTTACGTTTTAGTGTTTAGAGTATTAGGACTTTGGGTTTAGTGTATTATAATTTAGGGTTTAAGATTTAGGTTTTAGGATTTAGGGTTTAGGGTTTTGGTTTTAGGTTTTTGGGTTTAGAGTTTTTGGGTTTAATGCTTAGTTTTAGGTTTTAATTTTAGGTGTTAGGGTTTTGTTGTATTTAAGTTTATGGTTTTAGGTTTTAGTTTTTAGGGTTTTAGGTTTTCGTTTTTAGTGTTTCGAATTTTATGGTTTAATGTTTAGTTTTAAGGATTAGGGTTTTAGTGTATTAATGATTAGGGTTTTAGTTTTCAGGGTTTAGGGTTTTGTTTTTAGGTTTTAGTGTTTAGAGTATTAGGACTTTGGGTTTAGTGTATTAAAATTTAGGGTTTAAGATTTAGTTTTTAGGATTTAGGGTTTAGGGTTTTGGTTTTAGGTTTTAGGGTTTGGAGTTTTTGGGTTTAATGCTTAGTTTTAGGTTTTAATTTTAGGTGTTAGGTATTTGTTATATTCAAGTTTAGGGTTTTAGGTTTAAGTTTTTAGGGTTTTGGGTTTAGGGTGTAGGGTTTAGAATTTTAGGGTTTAATGTTTAGTTTTAGGGTTTAGGGTTTTAGTGTATTAAAGATTAGGGTTTTGGTTTTTAGGGTTTAAGGTTTTGTTTTTAGGTTTTGGTGTTTAGAGTATTAGGACTTATGGTTTAGTGAATTAAAATTTAGGGTTTAAGATTGAATTATTTTAAGGATTTAGGGTTTAGGGTTTTGGTTTTAGCTTTTAGGGTTTATACTTTTTGGGTTTAATGCTTACTTTTAGGGTTTAATTTTAAGTTTTAGGGTTTTCTCGTGTTCAAGTTTATGGTTTTAGGTTTTAGTTTTTAGGGTTTTGGTTTTAGGTTTTAGGGTTTAGAATTTTAGGGTTTAATTTTTAGTTTTAGGGATTAGGGTTTTAGTGTATTAAAGATTAGAGTTTTAGTTTATAGGGTTTAGGGTTTTGTTTTTAGGGTTTAGGGTTTTGGTTTTAGGGTTTAGAGTTTTTGGGTTTAATCACTATGGGAAAATGTCTCATAGACACCGGGCATTGACCGGTGTTAAAAAAAAATTTGTCTGGTGTTATTGTGCGTGGTGTTAAAGATCAACTATGTTTTAACACCAGTCATCGACCGGTGTTAAATATAATTTATAACACCGGGTTTTGTGACTTGGACCGGTGTCTATATTATTAAAGACACCGGTCAGTTCCATGAAAACTAGTAAAATAAACCGGTGTGAAAAGTAATAACACCGGTCTGTTTCATATATGACCGGTGTCTATAATAATTTTTGAAATCAATTTTAAACTCAGATAGGTGTCTAAGATTGTTTTTAACATCAGTTTTAAACTCTAGAACCGATGTCGTTGATAATAAATAAAATAAAATATATATAATTTTATGAATTACCAATAATTACAATTATATTAGAATTCAAAAACAATATTCAAAATACCCAAATCTCCAAATCCTTACAATTTTCAAACGACAATATTCTATAAACTTGTCAATACAAAACATTGAGTACAAAACATGAACCTATACTAGATTTGTGAGTAGGAGAAAGCCTTCCCTCGGTTGTTCACCTTGCCTCTAGATCAACCAATGGAGTTGTGGGGTAAAGGACTGCCCTTTGTGCACCGTAGAATACTTGTACCTTCAAAACAATTAGAAACCATTGCAATTAACCAAAAATTATCATTCTATTTGAAAACAAAAAATATAGAGCATGCCAGAATCAGAAATTTTGAACCATTATCTCTAACCTGAAACATATTAGCTGCGGAACATACTACGCAAGTCTCAATCTCCCTTAATTTTTGTATGAGGGGAACCATTTCATCACTCAAACTGATCTCAAAATTAATATAAATGCAGTTTTACCTACCAAGCTGTGGAAGGAAAAAATCAGAATTCTTCTCGTTCTCTGTACCGTTGACAGCAATATTTTTCACCCTCTCTATCTCTGCTAAGCTTATATCGAATTCATAAGCTCAAATTCAATTTCTTTACAAGAGAAAAGACAAAAGGGTGCCAGGTACCACTAGCTTGAAGTACTAAATTTACATTCTAGTTCATTCGCCTTATTGTAATGGGCTACATGTTAAACTGTTATGTCTGGATCTCAAACACATTTTCCAATTGCAAAGCATATAAAAAATGATATGGTGTTCAACTGATGACAAGTATCATGGTTGAAAAGTGAAAAAAATTGTTTAATAAATCACAATTTTGACCTTCACTTATTTGCTTGTCATCCTATTTAAAGAAACTGTATCAAATATGCAAGAAAGCAAAAATAACTGGAGTCAATACCATATACCTAGTAGCTGGAGTCAATACCATATACCATCTCCGGCAAGAGCAATAATTACATTCCATAATCAACCCCACACAATTCAGAGCTGAATTTTCAGAATCCAAATTAAACACACAAACTCAAAATTCAGAAGATATTCTATGCATTATAGCCGAAACACAAAATGAAAATAAAAAAACAGTCACGGCGAAATCAGAAAAAAGAAAGAGACGATACCTTCTCCAACTGACAATAA
Organism: Euphrasia confusa; assembly: GCA_954870475.1. Taxonomy (NCBI): domain Eukaryota; kingdom Viridiplantae; phylum Streptophyta; class Magnoliopsida; order Lamiales; family Orobanchaceae; genus Euphrasia; species Euphrasia confusa. The sequence continues at coordinate 21,163,903 of OX940956.1, forward strand.
CCCTAAATTCAGCCTTAACTAAATTCACCTGAGAGATAAATCGAGAAACCTATTTGCAGAGCTTTACAGAGATAAATCCAGAAACCCTACTTTGGAACGAACGAAGGAGACGACGCCGTCAAGTTCAGATCTAGTGCCGACGTCGGCGGAGTGTCCTCGTTGCTGGATCTGAGCTTCCGAGTGCTAGGGTTTGGTGTTGTCGTCTTCAATTTAAGGTTCGGAGATGCTGTTACGATGTCGAAATTTTTAGACCTCATCGACCTCATCCTTTGACATAATTGTGTGCTGGTGGAAAAGATGAATTCAGTTTTAGAGAGAGCACTTTAATTAGACGCTACACAGAAGAGAAAAGAAGAATGAGTAATTGTTTGGACGGGGAAGGAGACTGAAAGAGGAGAGTATAAATCGTAGTAGTATATTGTAAGTATAAATGTAAGTGTACGAGTAAAATACACGTTTCTATAATTATATTCGAAGTACATTTTAAGTTTTTTTTATAACATCGGTCCTGGTTAATAGAACCGGTCTTAAAGAAACTTATAATTAAAAAAAAAAATTATAATACTATTAACACCTGTCTAAAAAAAAACGATGTTATAAATGAAAATTAAAATTTGAAATGGAATATTTAACATCAGTTTGTACAAAAACCGGCGTTAAAAATATTTTAACCTCCATTTTTTTCGCGACCGGTGTTATAAACATTTTTAACACCGTTCCCAAAGGCGCCCGGTGTCTATGAACTGGTGTCTATGTGACATTTTCCCATAGTGAATGCTCATTTTTAGGGTTTAATTTTAGGTTTTAGGGGTTTTTTACATTCATGTTTATGGTTTTAGGTTTTAGTTTTTAGGGTATTAGGTTATAGTTTTTAGGGTTTAGAATTTTAGGGTTTAATGTTAAGTTTTAAGAATTAGGGTTTTAGTCTATTAAAGATTAGGGTTTTAGTTTTCAGGGATTATGGTTTTGTTGTTAGGTTTTAGTGTATAGAGTATTAGGACTTTGGGTTTAGTGTATTAAAATTTAGGGTTTATGATTTAGTTTTTAGGATTTAGGGTTTAGGGTTTAGGGTTTTGGTTTTAGGTTTTATGGTTTAGAGTTTTTGGGTTTAATGCTTAGTTTTAGGTTTTAATTTTAGGTGTTAGGGTTTTGTTGTATTTAAGTTTAGGGTTTTAGGTTTTAGTTTTTAGGGTTTTGGTTTTATGTTGTAGGGTTTAGAATTTTAGTTTTTGGGTTTAATGCTTACTTTCAGAGTTTAATTTTAAGTTTTAGGGTTTTGTTGTATTCAAGTTTAGGGTTTTAGGTTTAGGGTTTTAGGTTTTAGTTTTTAGGGTTTTGGGTTTAGGTTGTAGGGTTTAGAATTTTGGGGTTTAATGTTTAGTTTTAGGGTTTAGGGTTTTAGTGTATTTAGAGTTTTAGTTTTTAGGATTTAAGGTTTTGTTTTTAGGTTTTGGTGTATAGAGTATTAGGACTTATGGTTTAGTGTATTAAAATATAGAGTTTAAGATTTAGTTTTTAGGATTTAGGGTTTAGGGTTTTGGTTTTAGCTTTTTGGGTTTATAGTTTTTGGGTTTAATGCTTACTTTTAGGGTTTAATTTTAAGTTTTAGGGTTTTTTTGTATTCAAGTTTATGGTTTTAGGTTTTAGTTTTTAGGGTTTTATTTTTAGGTTTTAAGGTTTAGAATTTTAGGGTTTAATGTTTAGTTTTAGGGATTAGGGTTTTAGTGTATTAAAGATTAGGGTTTTAGTTTTTAGGGTTTAGGGTTTTGTTTTTAGGTTTTAGTGTTTATAGTATAAGGACTTAGGGTTTAGTGTATTAAAAATTAGGGTTTAAGATTTAGTTTTTAAGATTTAGGGTTTTGGTTTTAGGTTTTAGGGTTTAGAGTTTTTGGGTTTAATGTTTATCTTTAGGGTTTATTTTAGGTTTTAGGGTTTTGTTGTATTCATGTTTATGGTTTTAGGTTTTAGTTTTTAGGGTTTTAGGTATTTTTTTTAGGGTTTAGAATTTTAGGGTTTAATGTTGAGTTTTAAGGATTAGGGTTTTAGTGTATTACAGATTAGGGTTTTAGTTTTCAGGGTTTATTATTTTGTTTTTACGTTTTAGTGTTTAGAGTATTAGGACTTTGGGTTTAGTGTATTATAATTTAGGGTTTAAGATTTAGGTTTTAGGATTTAGGGTTTAGGATTTTGGTTTTAGCTTTTAGGGTTTATAGTTTTTGGGTTTAATGCTTACTTTTAGGGTTTAATTTTAAGTTTTAGGGTTTTGTTGTATTCAAGTTTATGGTTTTAGGTTTTAGTTTTTAGGGTTTTTGTTTTAGGTTTTAGGGTTTAGAATTTTAGGGTTTAATGTTTAGTTTTAGGGATTAGGGTTTTAGTGTATTAAAGATTAGGGTTTTAGTTTTTAGGGTTTAGGGTTTTGTTTTTAGGTTTTAGTGTTTAGAGTATTAGGACATAGGGTTTAGTGTATTAAAATTTAGGGTTTAAGATTTAGTTTTTAAGATTTAGGGTTTAGGGTTTTGGTTTTAGGTTTTAGGGTTTAGAGTTTTTGGGTTTAATGCTTTGTTTTAGGGTTTAATTTTAGGTTTTAGGGATTTGTTGTATTCAAGTTTAGGGTTTTAGGTTTTCATTTTTAGGGTTTTGGGTTTAGGTTGTAGGGTTTAGAATTTTAGGGTTTAATGTTTAGTTGTAAGGTTTAGGGTTTTAGTGTATTAAAGATTAGGGTTTTGGTTTTTAGGGATTAGGGTTTTGTTTTTAGGTTTTAGTGTTTAGAGTATTAGGACTTTGGGTTTAGTGTATTATAATTTAGGGTTTAAGATTTAGGTTTTAGGATTTAGGGTTTAGGGTTTTGGTTTTAGCTTTTAGGGTGTATACTTTTTGGGTTTAATGCTTACTTTTAGGGTTTAATTTTAAGTTTTAGGGTTTTCTCGTATTCAAGTTTATGGTTTTAGGTTTTAGTTTTTAGGGTTTTGGTTTTAGGTTTTAGGGTTTAGAATTTTAGGGTTTAATTTTTAGTTTTAGGGATTAGGGTTTTAGTGTATTAAAGATTAGAGTTTTAGTTTATAGGGTTTAGGGTTTTGTTTTTAGGTTTTAGAGTCTAGAGTATTAGGACTTAAGGTTTAGTGTATTAATAATTAGGGTTTAAGATTTAGTTTTTAAGATTTAGGGTTTAGGGTTTTGGTTTTAGGGTTTAGGGTTTAGAGTTGTTGGGTTTAATGCTCATTTTTAGAATTTAATTTTAGGTTTTAGGGTTTTGTTGTATTCATGTGTATGGTTTTAGGTTTTAGTTTTTAGGGTTTTAGGTTTTAGTTTTTAGGGTTTAAAGTTAAGTTTTAAGAATTAGGGTTTTAGTCTATTAAAGATTAGGGTTTTAGTTTTCAGGATTTATGGTTTTGTTTTTAGGATTTAGTGTTTAGAGTATTAGGACTTTGGGTTTAGTGTATTAAAATTTAGGGTTTAAAATTTAGTTTTTAGGATTTAGGATTTAGGGTTTAGGGTTTTGTATTTAGGTTTTAGGGTTTAGAGTTTTTGGGTTTAATGCTTAGTTTTAGGTTTTAATTTTAGGTGTTAGGGTTTTGTTGTATTCAAGTTTAGGGTTTTAGGTTTTAGTTTTTAGGGTTTTGGGTTTAGGTTGTAGGGTTTAGAATTTTAGGGTTTAATGTTTAGTTTTAGGGTTTAGGGTTTTAGTATATTAAACATTAGAGTTTTAGTTTTTAGGGTTTAGGGTTTTTTTTTTAGGTTTTGGTGTTTAGAATATTAGGACTTATGGTTTAGTGTATTAAAATTTAGGGTTTAAAATTTAGTTTTTAGGATTTAGGGTTTAGGGTTTTGGTTTTAGCTTTTAGGGTTTATAGTTTTGGGTTTAATGCTTACTTCCAGAGTTTAATTTTAAGTTTTAGGGTTTTGTTGTATTCAAGTTTAGGGTTTTAGGTTTAGGGTTTTAAGTTTTAGTTTTTAGGGTTTTGGGTTTAGGTTGTAGGGTTTAGAATTTTGGGGTTTAATGTTTAGTTTTAGGGTTTAGGGTTCTTGTGTATTAAACATTAGAGTTTTAGTTTTTAGGGTTTAAGGTTTTGTTTATAGGTTTTGGTGTTTAAAGTATTAGGACTTATGGTTTAGTGTATTAAAATATAGAGTTTAAGATTTAGTTTTTAGGATTTAGGGTTTAGGGTTTTGGTTTTAGCTTTTAGGGTTTATAGTTTTTGGGTTTAATGCTTACTTTTAGGGTTTAATTTTAAGTTTTAGGGTTTTGTTGTATTCAAGTTTATGGTTTTAGGTTTTAGTTTTTAGGGTTTTTGTTTTAGGTTTTAGGGTTTAGAATTTTAGGGTTTAATGTTTAGTTTTAGGGATTAGGGTTTTAGTGTATTAAAGATTAGGTTTTTAGTTTTTAGGGTTTAGGGTTTTGTTTTTAGGTTTTAGTGTTTAAAGTATTAGGACATAGGGTTTAGTGTATTAAAAATTAGGGTTTAAGATTTAGTTTTTAAGATTTAGGGTTTAGGGTTTTGGTTTTAGGTTTTAGGGTTTAGAGTTTTGGGGTTTAATGCTTACTTTCAGAGTCTAATTTTAAGTTTTAGGGTTTTGTTGTATTCAAGTTTAGGGTTTTAGGTTTAGGGTTTAGGGTTTTGGTTTTAGGTTTTAGGGTTTGGAGTTTTAGGGTTTAATGCTTACTTTTAGGGTTTAATTTTAAGTTTTAGGGTTTTGTTGTATTCAAGTTTATGGTTTTAGGTTTTAGTTTTTAGGGTTTTTGTTTTAGATTTTAGGGTTTAGAATTTTAGGGTTTAATGTTTAGTTTTAGGGATTAGGGTTTTAGTGTATTAAAGATTAGGGTTTTAGTTTTTAGGGTTTAGGGTTTTGTTTTTAGGTTTTAGTGTTTAGAGTATTAGGACTTAGGGTTTAGTGTATTAAAAATTAGAGTTTAAGATTTAGTTTTTAAGATTTAGGGTTTTGGTTTTAGGTTTTAGGGTTTAGAGTTTTTGGGTTTAATGTTTAGTTTTAGGGTTTAATTTTAGGTTTTAGGGTTTTGTTGTATTCAAGTTTATGGTTTTATGTTTTAGTTTTTAGGGTTTTAGGTTTTAGTTTTTAGGGTTTAGAATTTTAGGGTTTAATTTTTAGTTTTAAGGATTAGGGTTTTAGTGTATTAAAGATTAGGGTTTTAGTTTTCAGGGTTTAGGGTTTTGTTTTTAGGTTTTAGTGTTTAGAGTATTAGAACTTTGGGTTTAGTGTATTAAATTTTAGGGTTTAAGATTTAGTATTTTGGATTTAGGGTTTAGGGTTTAGAGTTTTTGGGTTTAATGCTTAGTTTTAGGTTTTAGGTGTTAGGGTTTTGTTGTATTCAAGTTTAGGGTTTTAGGTTTTAGGTTTTAGGGTTTTGGGTTTAGGTTGTAGGGTTTAGAATTTTAGGGTTTAATGTTTAGTTTTAGGGTTTAGGGTTTTAGTATATTAAACATTAGAGTTTTAGTTTTTAGGGTTTAGGGTTTTGTTTTTTGGTTTTGTTGTTTAGAGTATTAGGACTTATGATTTAGTGTATTAAAATTTAGGGTTTAAGATTTAGTTTTTAGGATTTAGGGTTTAGGGTTTTGGTTTTAGCCTTTAGGGTTTATAGTTTTGGGGTTTATTGCTTAGTTTCAGAGTTTAATTTTAAGTTTTAGGGTTTTGTTGTATTCAAGTTTAGGGTTTTAGGTTTAGGGTTTTAGGTTTTAGTTTTTAGGGGTTTGGGTTTAGGTTGTAGGGTTTAGAATTTTGGGGTTTAATGTTTAGTTTTAGGGTTTAGGGTTTTAGTGTATTAAACATTAGAGTTTTAGTTTTTAGGATTTAAGGTTTTGTTTTTAGGTTTTGGTGTATAGAGTATTAGGACTTATGGTTTAGTGTATTAAAATATAGAGTTTAAGATTTAGTTTTTAGGATTTAGGGTTTTGGTTTTAGCTTTTTGGGTTTATAGTTTTTGGGTTTAATGCTTACTTTTAGGGTTTAATTTTAAGTTTTAGGGTTTTTTTGTATTCAAGTTTATGGTTTTAGGTTTTAGTTTTTAGGGTTTTATTTTTAGGTTTTAAGGTATAGAATTTTAGGGTTTAATGTTTAGTTTTAGGGATTAGGGTTTTAGTGTATTAAAGATTAGGGTTTTAGTTTTTAGGGTTTAGGGTTTTGTTTTTAGGTTTTAGTGTTTAGAGTATAAGGACTTTGGGTTTAGTGTATTAAAAATTAGGGTTTAAGATTTAGTTTTTAAGATTTAGGGTTTTGGTTTTAGGTTTTAGGGTTTAGAGTTTTTGGGTTTAATGTTTATCTTTAGGGTTTATTTTAGGTTTTAGGGTTTTGTTGTATTAATGTTTATGGTTTTAGGTTTTAGTTTTTAGGGTTTTAGGTATTTTTTTTAGGGTTTAGAATTTTAGGGTTTAATGTTGAGTTTTAAGGATTAGGGTTTTAGTGTATTACAGATTAGGGTTTTAGTTTTCAGGGTTTATTGTTTTGTTTTTACGTTTTAGTGTTTAGAGTATTAGGACTTTGGGTTTAGTGTATTATAATTTAGGGTTTAAGATTTAGGTTTTTGGATTTAGGGTTTAGGGTTTTGGTTTTAGCTTTTAGGGTTTATAGTTTTTGGGTTTAATGCTTACTTTTAGGGTTTAATTTTATGTTTTAGGGTTTTGTTGTATTCAAGTTTATGGTTTTAGGTTTTAGTTTTTAGGGTTTTTGTTTTAGGTTTTAGGGTTTAGAATTTTAGGGTTTAATGTTTAGTTTTAGGGATTAGGGTTTTAGTGTATTAAAGATTAGGTTTTTAGTTTTTAGGGTTTAGGGTTTTGTTTTTAGGTTTTAGTGTTTAGAGTATTAGGACTTTGGGTTTAGTGTATTATAATTTAGGGTTTAAGATTTAGGTTTTAGGATTTAAGGTTTAGGGTTTTGGTTTTAGCTTTTAGGGTTTATAGTTTTTGGGTTTAATGCTTACTTTTAGGGTTTAATTTTAAGTTTTAGGGTTTTGTTGTATTCAAGTTTATGGTTTTAGGTTTTAGTTTTTAGGGTTTTTGTTTTAGGTTTTAGGGTTTAGAATTTTAGGGTTTAATGATTAGTTTTAGGGATTAGGGTTTTAGTGTATTAAAGATTAGGGTTTTAGTTTTTAGGGTTTAGGGTTTTGTTTTTAGGTTTTACTGTTTAGAGTATTAGGACATAGGGTTTATTGTATTAAAATTTAGGGTTTAAGATTTAGTTTTTAAGATTTAGGGTTTAGGGTTTTGGTTTTAGGTTTTAGGGTTTAGAGTTTTTGGGTTTAATGCTTTGTTTTAGGGTTTAATTTTAGGTTTTAGGGATTTGTTGTATTCAAGTTTAGGGTTTTAGGTTTTCGTTTTTAGGGTTTTGGGTTTAGGTTGTAGGGTTTAGAATTTTAGGGTTTAATGTTTAGTTGTAAGGTTTAGGGTTTTAGTGTATTAAAGATTAGGGTTTTGGTTTTTAGGGTTTAGGGTTTTGTTTTTAGGTTTTAGGGTTTAGAGTATTAGGACTTTGGGTTTAGTGTATTATAATTTAGGGTTTAAGATTTAGGTTTTAGGATTTAGGGTTTAGGGTTTTGGTTTTAGCTTTTAGGGTTTATACTTTTTGGGTTTAATGCTTACTTTTAGGGTTTAATTTTAAGTTTTAGGGTTTTCTCGTATTCAAGTTTATGGTTTTAGGTTTTAGGGTTTAGAATTTTAGGGTTTAATTTTTAGTTTTAGGGATTAGGGTTTTAGTGTATTAAAGATTAGAGTTTTAGTTTATAGGGTTTAGGGTTTTGTTTTTAGGTTTTAGAGTTTAGAGTATTAGGACTTAAGGTTTAGTGTATTAATAATTAGGGTTTAAGATTTAGTTTTTAAGATTTAGGGTTTAGGGTTTTGGTTTTAGGGTTTAGGGTTTAGAGTTGTTGGGTTTAATGCTCATTTTTAGAGTTTAATTTTAGGTTTTAGGGTTTTGTTGTATTCATGTGTATGGTTTTAGGTTTTAGTTTTTAGGGTTTTAGGTTTTAGTTTTTAGGGTTTAAAGTTAAGTTTTAAGAATTAGGGTTTTAGTCTATTAAAGATTAGGGTTTTAGTTTTCAGGATTTATGGTTTTGTTTTTAGGATTTAGTGTTTAGAGTATTAGGACTTTGGGTTTAGTGTATTAAAATTTAGGGTTTAAGATTTAGTTTTTAGGATTTAGGATTTAGGGTTTAGGGTTTTGTATTTAGGTTTTAGGGTTTAGAGTTTTTGGGTTTAATGCTTAGTTTTAGGTTTTAATTTTAGGTGTTGGGGTTTTGTTGTATTCAAGTTTAGGGTTTTAGGTTTTAGTTTTTAGGGTTTTGGGTTTAGGTTGTAGGGTTTAGAATTTTAGGGTTTAATGTTTAGTTTTAGGGTTTAGGGTTTTAGTATATTAAACATTAGAGTTTTAGTTTTTAGGGTTTAGGGTTTTTTTTAGGTTTTGGTGTTTAGAATATTAGGACTTATGGTTTAGTGTATTAAAATTTAGGGTTTAAAATTTAGTTTTTAGGATTTAGGGTTTAGGGTTTTGGTTTTAGCTTTTAGGGTTTATAGTTTTGGGTTGAATGCTTACTTTCAGAGTTTAATTTTAAGTTTTAGGGTTTTGTTGTATTCAAGTTTAGGGTTTTAGATTTAGGGTTTTAAGTTTTAGTTTTTAGGGTTTTGGGTTTAGGTTGTAGGGTTTAGAATTTTGGGGTTTAATGTTTAGTTTTAGGGTTTAGGGTTCTTGTGTATTAAACATTAGAGTTTTAGTTTTTAGGGTTTAAGGTTTTGTTTATAGGTTTTGGTGTTTAAAGTATTAGGACTTATGGTTTAGTGTATTAAAATATAGAGTTTAAGATTTAGTTTTTAGGATTTAGGGTTTAGGGTTTTGGTTTTAGCTTTTAGGGTTTATAGTTTTTGGGTTTAATGCTTACTTTTAGGGTTTAATTTTAAGTTTTAGGGTTTTGTTGTATTCAAGTTTATGGTTTTAGGTTTTAGTTTTTAGGGTTTTTGTTTTAGGTTTTAGGGTTTAGAATTTTAGGGTTTAATGTTTAGTTTTAGGGATTAGGGTTTTAGTGTATTAAAGATTAGGTTTTTAGTTTTTAGGTTTTAGGGTTTTGTTTTTAGGTTTTAGTGTTTAAAGTATTAGGACATAGGGTTTAGTGTATTAAAAATTAGGGTTTAAGATTTAGTTTTTAAGATTTAGGGTTTAGGGTTTTGGTTTTAGGTTTTAGGGTTTAGAGTTTTGGGGTTTAATGCTTACTTTCAGAGTTTAATTTTAAGTTTTAGGGTTTTGTTGTATTCAAGTTTAGGGTTTTAGGTTTAGGGTTTAGGGTTTTGGTTTTAGGTTTTAGGGTTTGGAGTTTTAGGGTTTAATGCTTACTTTTAGGGTTTAATTTTAAGTTTTAGGGTTTTGTTGTATTCAAGTTTATGGTTTTAGGTTTTAGTTTTTAGGGTTTTTGTTTTAGATTTTAGGGTTTAGAATTTTAGGGTTTAATGTTTAGTTTTAGGGATTAGGGTTTTAGTGTATTAAAGATTAGGGTTTTAGTTTTTAGGGTTTAGGGTTTTGTTTTTAGGTTTTAGTGTTTAGAGTATTAGGACTTAGGGTTTAGTGTATTAAAAATTAGAGTTCAAGATTTAGTTTTTAAGATTTAGGGTTTTGGTTTTAGGTTTTAGGGTTTAGAGTTTTTGGGTTTAATGTTTAGTTTTAGGGTTTAATTTTAGGTTTTAGGGTTTTGTTGTATTCAAGTTTATGGTTTTATGTTTTAGTTTTTAGGGTTTTAGTTTTTAGTTTTTAGGGTTTAGAATTTTAGGGTTTAATGTTTAGTTTTAAGGATTAGGGTTTTAGTGTATTAAAGATTAGGGTTTTAGTTTTCAGGGTTTAGGGTTTTGTTTTTAGGTTTTAGTGTTTAGAGTATTAGAACTTTGGGTTTAGTGTATTAAATTTTAGGGTTTAAGATTTAGTATTTTGGATTTAGGGTTAAGGGTTTAGAGTTTTTGGGTTTAATGCTTAGTTTTAGGTTTTAGGTGTTAGGGTTTTGTTGTATTCAAGTTTAGGGTTTTAGGTTTTAGGTTTTAGGGTTTTGGGTTTAGGTTGTAGGGTTTAGAATTTTAGGGTTTAATGTTTAGTTTTAGGGTTTAGGGTTTTAGTATATTAAACATTAGAGTTTTAGTTTTTAGGGTTTAGGGTTTTGTTTTTTGGTTTTGTTGTTTAGAGTATTAGGACTTATGATTTAGTGTATTAAAATTTAGGGTTTAAGATTTAGTTTTTAGGATTTAGGGTTTAGGGTTTTGGTTTTAGCTTTTAGGGTTTATAGTTTTGGGGTTTATTGCTTAGTTTCAGAGTTTAATTTTAAGTTTTAGGGTTTTGTTGCATTCAAGTTTAGGGTTTTAGGTTTAGGGTTTTAGGTTTTAGTTTTTAGGGTTTTGGGTTTAGGTTGTAGGGTTTAGAATTTTGGGGTTTAATGTTTAGTTTTAGGGTTTAGGGTTTTAGTGTATTAAAAATTAGAGTTTTAGTTTTTAGGATTTAAGGTTTTGTTTTTAGGTTTTGGTGTATAGAGTATTAGGACTTATGGTTTAGTGTATTAAAATATAGAGTTTAAGATTTAGTTTTTAGGTTTAGGGTTTTGGTTTTAGCTTTTTGGGTTTATAGTTTTTGGGTTTAATGCTTACTTTTAGGGTTTAATTTTAAGTTTTAGGGTTTTTTTGTATTCAAGTTTATGGTTTTAGGTTTTAGTTTTTAGGGTTTTATTTTTAGGTTTTAAGGTATAGAATTTTAGGGTTTAATGTTTAGTTTTAGGGATTAGGGTTTTAGTGTATTAAAGATTAGGGTTTTAGTTTTTAGGGTTTAGGGTTTTGTTTTTAGGTTTTAGTGTTTAGAGTATAAGGACTTAGGGTTTAGTGTATTAAAAATTAGGGTTTAAGATTTAGTTTTTAAGATTTCGGTTTTTGGTTTTAGGTTTTAGGGTTTAGAGTTTTTGGGTTTAATGTTTATCTTTAGGGTTTATTTTAGGTTTTAGGGTTTTGTTGTATTCATGTTTATGGTTTTAGGTTTTAGTTTTTAGGGTTTTAGGTATTTTTTTTAGGGTTTAGAATTTTAGGGTTTAATGTTGAGTTTTAAGGATTAGGGTTTTAGTGTATTACAGATTAGGGTTTTAGTTTTTAGGGTTTATTGTTTTGTTTTTACGTTTTAGTGTTTAGAGTATTAGGACTTTGGGTTTAGTGTATTATAATTTAGGGTTTAAGATTTAGGTTTTAGGATTTAGGGTTTAGGGTTTTGGTTTTAGCTTTTAGGGTTTATAGTTTTTGGGTTTAATGCTTACTTTTAGGGTTTAATTTTAAGTTTTAGGGTTTTGTTGTATTCAAGGTTATGGTTTTAGGTTTTAGTTTTTAGGGTTTTTGTTTTAGGTTTTAGGGTTTAGAATTTTAGGGTTTAATGTTTAGTTTAAGGGATTAGGGTTTTAGTGTATTAAAGATTAGGTTTTTAGTTTTTAGGGTTTAGGGTTTTGTTTTTAGGTTTTAGTGTTTAGAGTATTAGGACATAGGGTTTAGTGTATTAAAATTTAGGGTTTAAGATTTAGTTTTTAAGATTTAGGGTTTAGGGTTTTGGTTTTAGGTTTTAGGGTTTCGAGTTTTTGGGTTTAATGCTTTGTTTTAGGGTTTAATTTTAGGTTTTAGGGATTTCTTGTTTTCAAGTTTAGGGTTTTAGGTTTTAGTTTTTAGGGTTTTGGGTTTAGGTTGTAGGGTTTAGAATTTTAGGGTTTAATGTTTAGTTTTAAGGTTTAGGGTTTTAGTGTATTAAAGATTAGGGTTTTGGTTTTTAGGGTTTAGGATTTTGTTTTTAGGTTTCGGTGTTTAGAGTATTAGGACTTACGGTTTAGTGAATTAAAATTTAGGGTTTAAGATTGAATTATTTTAAGGATTTAGGGTTTTAAGGTTTTGGTTTTAGCTTTTAGGGTTTATACTTTTTGGGTTTAATGCTTACTTTTAGGGTTTAATTATAAGTTTTAGGGTTTTGTTTTATTCATGTTTAGGGTTTTAGGTTTTAGTTTTTAGGGTTTTGGTTTTAGGTTTTAGGGTTTAGAATTTTAGGATTTAATTTTTAGTTTTAGGGATTAGGGTTTTAGTGTATTAAAGATTAGAGTTTTAGTTTATAGGGTTTAGGGTTTTGTTTTTAGGTTTTAGTGTTTAGAGTATTAGGACTTAGGGTTTAGTGTATTAAAAATTAGGGTTTAAGATTTAGTTTTTAAGATTTAGGGTTTAGGGTTTTGGTTTTAGGTTTTAGGGTTTAGAGTTTTTGGGTTTAATGCTTTGTTTTAGGGTTTAATTTTAGGTTTTAGGGATTTGTTGTATTCAAGTTTAGGGTTTTAGGTTTTAGTTTTTAGGGTTTTGGGTTTAGGTTGTAGGGTTTAGAATTTTAGGGTTTAATGTTTAGTTTTAAGGTTTAGGGTTTTAGTGTATTAAAGATTAGGGTTTTGGTTTTTAGGGTTTAGGGTTTTGTTTTTAGGTTTTGGTGTTTAGAGTATTAGGACTTAAGGTTTAGTGAATTAAAATTTAGGGTTTAAGATTGAATTATTTTAAGGATTTAGGGTTTTAAGGTTTTGGTTTTAGCTTTTAGGGTTTATACTTTTTGGGTTTAATGCTTACTTTTAGGGTTTAATTATAAGTTTTAGGGTTTTGTTGTATTCATGTTTAGGGTTTTAGGTTTTACTTTTTAGGGTTTTGGTTTTAGGTTTTAGGGTTTAGAATTTTAGGATTTAATTTTTAGTTTTAGGGGTTAGGGTTTTAGTGTATTAAAGATTAGAGTTTTAGTTTATAGGGTTTATGGTTTTGTTTTTAGGTTTTAGTGTTTAGAGTATTAGGACTTAGGGTTTAGTGTATTAAAAATTAGGGTTTAAGATTTAGTTTTTAAGATTTAGGGTTTAGGGTTTTGGTTTTAGGGTTTAGAGTTTTTGGGTTTAATGCTCATTTTTAGGGTTTAATTTTAGGTTTTAGGGTTTTTTTGTATTCATGTTTATGGTTTTAGGTTTTAGTTTTTAGGGTATTAGGTTATAGTTTTTAGGGTTTAGAATTTTAGGGTTTAATGTTAAGTTTTAAGAATTAGGGTTTTAGTCTATTAAAGATTAGGGTTTTAGTTTTCAGGGTTTATGGTTTTGTTTTTAGGTTTTAGTGTTTAGAGTATTAGGACTTTGGGTTTAGTGTATTAAAATTTAGGGTTTAAGATTTAGTTTTTAGGATTTAGGGTTTAGGGTTTTGGTTTTAGGTTTTATGGTTTAGAGTTTTTGGGTTTAATGCTTAGTTTTAGGTTTTAATTTTAGGTGTTAGGGTTTTGTTGTATTCAAGTTTAGGGTTTTAGGTTTTAGTTTTTAGGGTTTTGGGTTTATGTTGTAGGGTTTAGAATTTTAGGGTTTAATGTTTAGTTTTAGGGTTTAGGGTTTTAGTATATTAAACATTAGAGTTTTAGTTTTTAGGGTTTAGGGTTTTGTATTTTGGTTTTGTTGTTTAGAGTATTAGGACTTATGGTTTAGTGTATTAAAATTTAGGGTTTAAGATTTAGTTTTTAGGATTTAGGGTTTAGGGTTTGGGTTTTAGCTTTTAGGATTTATAGTTTTGGGGTTTAATGCTTACTTTCAGGGTTTAATTTTAAGTTTTAGGGTTTTGTTATATTCAAGTTTAGGGTTTTAGGTTTAGGGTTTTAGGTTTTAGTTTTTAGGGTTTTGGGTTTAGGTTGTAGGGTTTAGAATTTTGGGGTTTAATGTTTAGTTTTAGGGTTTAGGGTTTTAGTGTATTAAACATTAGAGTTTTAGTTTTTAGGATTTAAGGTTTTGTTTTTAGGTTTTGGTGTATAGAGTATTAGGACTTATGGTTTAGTGTATTAAAATATAGAGTTTAAGATTTAGTTTTTAGGATTTAGGGTTTAGGGTTTTGGTTTTAGCTTTTTGGGTTTATAGTTTTTGGGTTTAATGCTTACTTTTAGGGTTTAATTTTAAGTTTTAGGGTTTTTTTGTATTCAAGTTTATGGTTTTAGGTTTTAGTTTTTAGGGTTTTATTTTTAGGTTTTAAGGTTTAGAATTTTAGGGTTTAATTTTAGGTTTTAGGGTTTTTTTGTATTCATGTTTATGGTTTTAGGTTTTAGTTTTTAGGGTATTAGGTTATAGTTTTTAGGGTTTAGAATTTTAGGGTTTAATGTTAAGTTTTAAGAATTAGGGTTTTAGTCTATTAAAGATTGGGGTTTTAGTTTTCAGGGATTATGGTTTTGTTGTTAGGTTTTAGTGTATAGAGTATTAGGACTTTGGGTTTAGTGTATTAAAATTTGGGGTTAATGATTTAGTTTTTAGGATTTAGGGTTTAGGGTTTATGGTTTTGGTTTTAGGTTTTATGTTTTAGAGTTTTTGGGTTTAATGCTTAGTTTTAGGTTTTAATTTTAGGTGTTAGGGTTTTGTTGTATTCAAGTTTAGGGTTTTAGGTTTTAGTTTTTAGGGTTTTGGTTTTATGTTGTAGGGTTTAGAATTTTAGGGTTTAATGTTTAGTTTTAGGGTTTAGGGTTTTAGTATATTAAACATTAGATAATTAGTTTTTAGGGTTTAGGGTTTTGTTTTTTGGTTTTGTTGTTTAGAGTATTAGGACTTATGGTTTAGTGTATTAAAATTTATGGTTTAAGATTTAGTTTTTAGGATTTAGGGTTTAGGGTTTTGGTTTTAGCTTTTTGGGTTTATAGTTTTTGGGTTTAATGCTTACTTTTAGGGTTTAATTTTAAGTTTTAGGGTTTTTTTGTATTCAAGTTTATGGTTTTAGGTTTTAGTTTTTAGGGTTTTATTTTTAGGTTTTAAGGTTTAGAATTTTAGGGTTTAATGTTTAGTTTTAGGGATTAGGGTTTTAGTGTATTAAAGATTAGGGTTTTAGTTTTTAGGGTTTAGGGTTTTGTTTTTAGGTTTTAGTGTTTATAGTATAAGGACTTAGGGTTTAGTGTATTAAAAATTAGGGTTTAAGATTTAGTTTTTAAGATTTAGGGTTTTGGTTTTAGGTTTTAGGGTTTAGAGTTTTTGGGTTTAATGTTTATCTTTAGGGTTTATTTTAGGTTTTAGGGTTTTGTTGTATTCATGTTTATGGTTTTAGGTTTTAGTTTTTAGGGTTTTAGGTATTTTTTTAGGGTTTAGAATTTTAGGGTTTAATGTTGAGTTTTAAGGATTAGGGTTTTAGTGTATTACAGATTAGGGTTTTAGTTTTCAGGGTTTATTGTTTTGTTTTTACGTTTTAGTGTTTAGAGTATTAGGACTTTGGGTTTAGTGTATTATAATTTAGGGTTTAAGATTTAGGTTTTAGGATTTAGGGTTTAGGGTTTTGGTTTTAGCTTTTAGGGTTTATAGTTTTTGGGTTTAATGCTTACTTTTAGGGTTTAATTTTAAGTTTTAGGGTTTTGTTGTATTCAAGTTTATGGTTTTAGGTTTTAGTTTTTAGGGTTTTTGTTTTAGGTTTTAGGGTTTAGAATTTTAGGGTTTAATGTTTAGTTTTAGGGATTAGGGTTTTAGTGTATTAATTGCTGGAAATCGATATCCCGGGTATCAAAAATTGCGGAACCGATAACCCCGAACGAAATCCCATCGCCGGAAACCGATCATGAGTACCGACTCATCCGCAAGAGTCCGACCTTTGGAGACTACGCGCCCGAAGACACGCAGCCCGCCCCCAGCCGATTTTCTCCCGCGAGTCGGATCCACGAACGCGAACCACACAAACGGAGCCGGGCTCGACCCGAGCATCGCCGCGGGATAAACCCGCGGCTCAAACCCTAGCCGAGCCCCTGTCGGGGCTCGCGATCGACGATGATCGCATGGGCTGGGGATGCACGCGCATCCCCATGGGGCTGTTCCGAACAGCCCCCGGCGGTGAGTCCGGCGACTCACCGCCACCGCCGAGGAGGGCGGTGCGCCCAGCGCACCAGCCGCGGCCCAGCCGCGGCTCGCCCGGCGATCGACCACGCGGTCGATCGCATGCCCCGGCTCCAGCCGGGGCGTCCTCGTGTGGGCCCCGCGATCGACGCCCCTAGGGCTCGATCGCACCCCTCGGCTCCCAGCCGAGGGTCCTTCGAACGTTCGCCGGGGATCTCGAATCCCCGTCCCCGAAGTTCATCGTTTTTCCGGATCGTGTGTTCATGCATGTATTACAATTAAATCACATAAATTCACACGAAGGAGTTTATGATTGTACCTTTTGATTCGTTGTGCGGAGAAACGAAATCAAGTTGAAGACCCTTGGATCTTCCCACGTATTCCTTGCACTTCGTTCGAACGTCGGGTGGGCGACGATCTATCGAACTCCTATGGATCTCCTTCAACTCTCTAGAATATCAAGTATGATAATCTTGTCTTATGATTTATGAAGGCCATGTAGTGCTTTTATAGGCTACGTAGGGGATCTAAAGGAGGTGGAATATTGGGCTTCCAATATTGAAGATTAAATTGAGCCCACTGCCCAAGTCCATTAATCCTTATCAATATTAATTAATTTATTTTCCACTATATAAATTAATTGCACTCCCAATATTAAACCATATTATATCAAATAATATTTCTCCGGTAGTATTTATTTATTCCGTGTATTTAAGATTTAAATATCCATGAATAAAATTAATTTATTGCTAATTAATTTATTCATCTCTTTAATCCGAGACTAGTACCATTCAACCTTAATTATTGTGCGGAACGAATCCACTCATGAGGTTTACACAATAATTCCTTATGAACTCATCTCGGGGATATTATCAACCCTTACGGGATACACTGTCCGGTCAATTATTCACGGCATGCCATATATAAAATATAGTGACCCAACTTAACCGGAAATTAACCCAATAATTAAATCGGTTAATTCCTTTGGTAAATCAAAGTTACTTATATTAAATATACACACCCGCAATAATATCGGGGATTAAGAATAAAATACACTGAGACTCGAATCGATTATCGCCGGCAATCCTAATCGATGAATCTCGACGATCCGCTCAATACACCAAGTGTACAAGTGTGATAAAATAATTAAGATAAATTATTTTCTCTTTCACACAACGACTATACCGATGGATTGGTCCGTGTCCATCTAGGTCGTGAGCAACTGTTTGATTAAATACGAGTAACCGATAGTATGATCTTCTGTGCGCCCATGCTTGCACCATACTAACTACAACGTATAAAATCCAGGACTATATTTTGCATATATTTAATTAATAATAATTAAACGCAAAACAATTGTTCGTTAATTTAATAGATTAAATGCTATGATCGGGAGTTTACCGTTACTTAAATCTAGACATTAAGTACACAACTCCAACAATCTCCCACTTGTACTAAGGTCTAGTCATTTCCTCCAAACTCCCGGTTCCCATACTCATCACGTGCTTAAAGTGTACTTCCGAGAAGTACTATGTGAATGAGCACTCTAGGTTGCCGCTCTGAAGTTATCTTGGTGACTACTACGTCGTCTCCCTGACGATGACTCGTATCAGGTGGTACTTGCACTATGTGTTATCATCACTTTTAGACTTATGACTTCTTCCAGTTTATCATGCACCGCTATAAAATAGCCTTTGATAAACTAAGAGTCATTTCCAAGTCTTAGAGGTTACCCCGGAACCTAACCAAAACTTCCGCTGCCTCTGAGGCTGCTATTCGGTTATGAGAGAGCCTGAGAAGCATCCTGCTTATCACTCTTTACATATTAAAGGTTCCACCTTTTCCAAAATGAACACATAGCCTGATATCGACTTACACTGGTCCTTTTTTGATTTGAAATCTGAGAAAATGTAATCTAAGAAGATTTCGTATTGCTTAGTAATCCAGTACACCCAAGTACTCTTACAGCATTCGAATATCTCTTTTCCAGATTACTTTGATATCCTCCCACTACGCTAACCGCATAGTTGATATCAGGTTCTTGTTTTCTAACATTGCATTTAAGCTTTCCACACAAGTTGTAGGAAACTGCTTAGTATCATCTATCTCCTTAATGTGTCCAAGACACATAACCTTAGATAGATATACATATTCTGTCTCTGAAGGGCAACGACCTTTCTCAGAATTATGCATGTTAAAACAAACCATAATCGTATAAGATATCCAGGAGAAGTACAATGTTCTTATCCCTAGATCACAAGATCTCAAGAACATGCTCTAACTTCTACTTAATCTTATATCCCGATTCATTTAGACAACCATTATTTTATGCCTGATAATATCTTTACATTGTTGCCAATGATAAAATGTTATCTACATAAAATCTCCGAGAAACACCACCTTGTTTCAATTACGTTTCCAATACACCTGTCGTCTCTGCTTTTTAATGAATCCATTAAATGGATTATCCCATCAATTCGCAAGTTCCACGATTCATAGCTTTGTAACCATCCATAAATGGATTTACTAAGCTCGTACTCTAAATGATCTAGCCTCTTAACAATAATCCTTATTGTTTTTTCAAGCAGGCTCATTTAGATCTAGTACTTCCCTTATGCAGAGCTAGGGATCGATTTCATGTTTACTAGATCCAGAGTCCGAACTCCTCTAGTCTTATGAATATCTCCGGTTGTTCAACAACCTCCCACTGCAATGGCGTCCCGGTGTATAACAGTAATAACAATAGGTGAAGTGTGTGGTGTACTTCTACTCGGTTTGGCTGGTTTTCAGTCTTTTGTCCTTTTTCTCATTCCAAGGTATTAATTCAGTTCAGGCTTTGTGGTTCATCTAATAGTCTTCCTTTATGAACCGAACGAAAGTTCTTCTGGTTCATAGTACTATAGAACACACAATACTTTGTTCACCTAGGATATCCTACAATTACACAGAATGTGCTATTGTCTCCAGAAATATCCATAGAACATAGGTAGTTCCGAACAACTTGTTCTCTCTTACTTTTAGATTTCCATTTCTTATTTTCAACGCACCATCTCTACACGCAAGTGTATGGCGCGGCCCTTTGGGATTGAATCCCAATCTTTGATTATGCTATGTGTTATTTAGATAGGCGATGGCCTCCGCGACCGAGTCGCAGGCTTCTAATGGATATACTTTAATGGTTCCCCATAATAGCTTTGTGTCCATTGACTAGTCAAAAACACTTTGCTTTTATGGCACATTTAAGTACTCTAATCCATCATTGAGTATTCTTAAAAGAACTACTCGTGCCTTTCTAACTTACACATATGTCTGCATATCTAATCATTTCCAATACTAGGTCCGAATTCTATCCTTTATGAAGAAAGGTTTGCTTAGATGTATTATCCTCCAAATTCAATTCTTAGGTCGGAAGGTCCATTCCTTCAACTATAATTGATTAAATCAATTTCGACCTTTTGAATCTTATTTGAAAATACTACTAAGTACAAGAATTCACAAGTATAATGATTTAACAAAGAAATATATCTAATCAAGTAAAACAAGTTATAGAACGGTTCGTTGCATCGTGGTAGACTTAGGATCTATCATTCATATATTGCTATCTAATGTACCAGAATAGATAATGCCATCATTTCTTATCAAAATCATCCAATGATTAAAGAAATAAAATATCCATTCATAAATAATAGAAATCCAGAACAAAAATGTTCTTTCTAAAATAAAGGGTACATAATGCAATAATCTTGAAATGAAATCCTATTTAACTACTAAAGCAGATAAATGTCTTCCACCGCAACAGCTGCCTCCTCTACAGCTTTTGCCCGTGTAGACTCGAACTCTCCTTCTCTAAGTCGCCGGGTTTTCTGGAACCCCTGCATTCAAAATGCACATACCGTCAGTGGTTCCATATCTACACACCAGATTTCTGGTAGATAATACCGCTGACTATGTTTTTACGACTAAAGAAAAATTCGTACCTCTGAGAGGACAAGATGTAGACCCCCAGTACTCAGACTGCTTCCTTTGGGGATATTTGCCAGAAGGCTTCTTTATCCCACCCTTTGGTCCAAGTCCCTTAGGACCACTGGACCCCCTTGTCTTCTTCTCCTTTTCCTTGCCTTTAGGTCCGAAACCTTTGGCTTTGGCTATAAGAGCTTGCGATTGTTTCAACTCGTCTAAAAGATCCATCATCTCAAAAACATGATCAAGTGTTTCATCGAAGTAACAGATCTTTATGAGTATCCTCATCGCCTCTTTTCTAGCCTCCCCATCATGTCCAAACATCAACTTGAGTTTAAGCATGACATCATGATTAATGGTTAATGAACGAGCACTTTCCCATTTTTCAAAGTCAAAAATCTCATCCTCAGTTGAGTTAATGGTGAGTCCAGGAGGACAAGTTTCACTGAGTACGTCTTTGTACTCCTTCACAGTCTGAGCAATGTCTAACCCTTCTTTCCATTCAACACAGTATGGAACCAGTGCGTCAAATTCCTCAAGTATTAACTCAAGTGGATCCATAGTAATTCTCTAAACCTATAAGCACATTTAAACAAACAATTAATTTAATATCCGATATTATCTCCCTTTAATAATATCATTAAATTACTAATTACATCTAAAATCCCATCAGATAAGGCAAGCCACGATAGTGTGGACGTTTACCCATCCAAATGATTTAGCAATTAGATTTACTTTGGTCGTACATCACTATAGCGTTACTTCAATGGGAAGAATACTATAGAGCGTACCTAAGTGTAAACCATTACTCAGTATCTAAGAAGATTTTTGGGACTCGCATATTACCGCAAGCCACGATAGTGTGGACGTTTACGTTAACACACGATCCTTCACTTTCTTCTATAACTGTCTACATCAATCGTTCTAAAATCCCATTCAATGCAGCAAGCCACGATAGTGTGGACGTTTACTACACCAAAAGATTTATACAATTGACATCCAATTACTTGAAGCATTCGATCTCGTAAATCAAGACGCGGGGAATCATAAGTGAAACTCGAAGTTTCTAACCAGTGATTCACCATGCGAACAACCCTATCTCTCATTAGATGAGGGAGCCGAGCAGACAATCGATCCACCTTAAGAAGATGGTACGAATGTCTCTAATTTGTGTCCTCCACATGACCAAGTGGCTCTGGCTCCATTCCACTCCCCGGGGTGAGAATCAGTCGACTTGAAGTCAGTTTCAGAAAGACAAATTAGGCATTGTTTGATAAACTTAATCAATGATTCTTGAAAAAAGGAATTACAAGAATTCTCCTACAATGACACATCTATACGAACTTCAAAAGTCCATAAGAGTCACCAAGAGAACAGTAATGGAGACCATGGGAATGTTTCCATCCCCTCTCCCACTTAGCTTTTTATAACAAAGGGATACGCTATCTAATGCATAATTAAACACATAAGCATGCATACAAGTAATAAAGCACATAGCACATAGTCAAAATAATGCTAGAAAAATTATTTTCCGACTATCATGGCTTTATACCATCTCCGTATGCTTCTTCTAGTCTTCAGTCTTCGTTCTTGAATGCTCCATGTGACGAGAATATTAATCCCAATATTTAAATCTATTTATTTTTAATAAATCCAAAAGATACTCAATTCGAAAATTAAGTCAATCGAATAAATCAAAAATAAAATTAAATATTATTAATATTTTTATTTATTTATTTTCCTATCTAATTCTATTAAATCTCTAGAATAATCTATCCAAGTCAAACTTGGAATATTCTAGAAGACTTCTATAATAGAATAAGGAAATAAAATAAATTAGGACTCTTCTACTTTCCAAGATTAATTAATTTCCATTACTATGAAAATTCCCATAAAATAGAAATAATCAATTAGGAAATAAATTAATCCTAAATTAATTATTAGTCCTTTCTAATTCTATTAAATCTCTAGGATCCTATTCCAAGTAGAACTCGGAATACTCTAGAAGACTTCCATAATAGAATAAGGAATAAAATTAATATTAATTAATTCTTTTCCTAATCCATGAGAATTCCCAAAAATAGGAAAAACTCAAATAGGAAAAACGAATTAATTAGGAAAGCGAATCTAGGTAGGAGTAGCACGGGATGGGAGTTCCCGCACCACCCCACCATCATCGGCCGACCGCCGGGAGGGAGCACCCGCCGCCGCCGCCTCAGCCGGCCAGCCGCCACCGTCGCCGGCGACGACCCACGGCCGAAGGGGCGCGACGCCCCAACCCCTTGGGCGATCGATTGGGGTCGATCAAGAGGTTTGATCGATCCCCGTCCTTCGTCCTCTTCGTCTTCTTCGTCACACGCGTTTTTCCGGCGATCATCTTGGCATCGATCCAACGTAAATAAATTACAAGAAATAAATTTACAATTCCGGTATCGATTCTATACATGAAATCGACCCTATACACTTTCCGGAAAAAAATAGAACAATAATAATAAATCTAAATTCGGTCAACCCTCGAATTTTTACTATTACAAGCATTCATCCACACAAAACGAATCTCGACATGTCCGAGAGTTTAATAAACGAACAATCATGGTAAATTAAATAGCAATTAATTAAACCATGATAGTCGGAATCCCTGCAAGGTAGAACACAATTGAATACATACATGAACACGAAACCAAACGCTCTGATAGCAATTGCTGGAAATCGATATCCCGGGGTATCAAAAATTGCGGAACCGATAACCCCAAACGAAATCCCATCGCCGGAAACCGATCATGAGTACCGACTCATCCGAAAGAGTCCGACCTTTGGAGACTACGCGCCCGAAGACACGCAGCCCGCCCCCAGCCGATTTTCTCCCGCGAGTCGGATCCACGAACGCGAACCACACAAACGGAGCCGGGCTCGACCCGAGCATCGCCGCGGGATAAACCCGCGGCTCAAACCCTAGCCGAGCCCCCGTCGGGGCTCGCGATCGACGATGATCGCATGGGCTGGGGATGCACGCGCATCCCCATGGGGCTGTTCCGAACAGCCCCCGGCGGTGAGTCCGGCGACTCACCGCCACCGCCGAGGAGGGCGGTGCGCCCAGCGCACCAGCCGCGGCCCAGCCGCGGCTCGCCCGGCGATCGACCACGCGGTCGATCGCATGCCCCGGCTCCAGCCGGGGCGTCCTCGTGTGGGCCCAACGATCGACGCCCCTAGGGCTCGATCGCACCCCTCGGCTCCCAGCCGAGGGTCCTTCGAACGTTCGCCGGGGATATCGAATCCCCGTCCCCGAAGTTCGTCGTTTTTCCGGATCGTGTGTTCATGCATGTATTACAATTAAATCACATAAATTCACACGAAGGAGTTTATGATTGTACCTTTTGATTCGTTGTGCGGAGAAACGAAATCAAGTTGAAGACCCTTGGATCTTCCCACGTATTCCTTGCACTTCGTTCGAACGTCGGGTGGGCGACGATCTATCGAACTCCTATGGATCTCCTTCAACTCTCTAGAATATCAAGTATGATAATCTTGTCTTATGATTTATGAAGGCCATGTAGTGCTTTTATAGGCTACGTAGGGGATCTAAAGGAGGTGGAATATTGGGCTTCCAATATTGAAGATTAAATTGAGTCCACTGCCCAAGTCCATTAATCCTTATCAATATTAATTAATTTATTTTCCACTATATAAATTAATTGCACTCCCAATATTAAACCATATTATATCAAATAATATTTCTCCGGTAGTATTTATTTATTCCGTGTATTTAAGATTTAAATATCCATGAATAAAATTAATTTATTGCTAATTAATTTATTCATCTCTTTAATCCGAGACTAGTACCATTCAACCTTAATTATTGTGCGGAACGAATCCAGTCATGAGGTTTACACAATAATTCCTTATGAACTCATCTCGGGGATATTATCAACCCTTACGGGATACACTGTCCGGTCAATTATTCACGGCATGCCATATATAAAATATAGTGACCCAACTTAACCGGAAATTAACCCAATAATTAAATCGGTTAATTCCTTTGGTAAATCAAAGTTACTTATATTAAATATACACACCCGCAATAATATCGGGGATTAAGAATAAAATACACTGAGACTCGAATCGATTATCGCCGGCAATCCTAATCGATGAATCTCGACGATCCGCTCAATACACCAAGTGTACAAGTGTGATAAAATAATTAAGATAAATTATTTTCTCTTTCACACAACGACTATACCGATGGATTGGTCCGTGTCCATCTAGGTCGTGAGCAACTGTTTGATTAAATACGAGTAACTGATAGTATGATCTTCTGTGCGCCCATGCTTGCACCATACTAACTACAACGTATAAAATCCAGGACTATATTTTGCATATATTTAATTAATAATAATTAAACGCAAAACAATTGTTCGTTAATTTAATAGATTAAATGCTATGATCGGGAGTTTACCGTTACTTAAATCTAGACATTAAGTACACAACTCCAACATTAAAGATTAGGTTTTTGGTTTTTAGGGTTTAGGGTTTTGTTTTTAGGTTTTAGTGTTTAGAGTATTAGGACTTTGGGTTTAGTGTATTATAATTTAGGGTTTAAGATTTAGGTTTTAGGATTTATGGTTTAGGGTTTTGGTTTTAGCTTTTAGGGTTTATAGTTTTTGGGTTTAATGCTTACTTTTAGGGTTTAATTTTAAGTTTTAGGGTTTTGTTGTATTCAAGTTTATGGTTTTAGGTTTTAGTTTTTAGGGTTTTTGTATAAGGTTTTAGGGTTTAGAATTTTAGGGTTTAATGTTTAGTTTTAGGGATTAGGGTTTTAGTGTATTAAAGATTAGGGTTTTAGTTTTTAGGGTTTAGGGTTTTGTTTTTAGGTTTTAGTGTTTAGAGTATTAGGACATAGGGTTTAGTGTATTAAAATTTAGGGTTTAAGATTTAGTTTTTAAGATTTAGGGCATAGGGTTTAGTGTATGAGAATAGAGAAGACCATGTTGATGGAGTTATATTCTAAATGTCTAGTTTAGTGACAATATGGAACTCCTTATCTGTGTTTTATTATCTATTAATCAAACAGTCTGCATTTTGTTTATTATAACTCTGTGCTCTATAGTCCTAGATATATACGTTGTAGACAGTATGGCGTGAGGAGACACACAGAAGATCATACTGTCGGTTACTCGTATATTATCGAACAGTGGCTCACGACTTAGATGGACAGGGACAATCCATCGGTACGTCGTTGTGTGACTGGCAGATAGTCGGTCTTGACTATCATGTCAAACTCGTACACTTGGTGTATTGAGCAGGACCACGGGAGGGCGTTCGATTTATACTAATCGACGTAATCGAACCAGACCTCAGAATTACGGATATACGAATTCCTAATCCCTATATAATTATAGGTGCGTGTGTTCAATTCTCGGTTCTTTAACTTGCCAATGAGTGAGACTAATTGATTAGTCGAGATCCTCGGTAAATTGGGAATCGTAATTGTACACACGGCATGCTATAGATTATAGACAGGAAACCGTGTCCCGTTTATCGGGTTGATGACGTCCCCGAGATGAGCTCATAAAGTTTATCATGTAAACCCTGCAGGTGGATTTGTTCCACATGATAATAAGGATGAGTGGTACTAGTCTCGGATAATAAGAAACGAATTAATTTAATTATTAGTAATTAAATAAATTCGTGGACGTTCGATATCTTAAACACGGGGAAAGTCGTATATGTAATTTCGGCGGATTTATTATTGTTGAAATAATATTAAAATTAATTTCGGGAATTCAATTATTATTTTATAGTGGAGTTAATAATAATTAAAATTGAAATCGATTAATTAAGGAATTGCTTTTACGTATTCCAAGTTAATTAATATTTCAATTTAGCCCTTAATTAATTTATCCTTAGGTCCCTAACGTAGCTCTATTTAAGCCCCCTCCCTTACCCTCTCTAAACCTAACATTCGCCGCAATTCTCATTTTTCATCTGAGAATAATTATTTTGCTTAGCGCAAAAATATTTTTCTCTGTGTGAAAAATAGAGTTAACGCAATTATAATTTTATTCTCTCATTGAGAATAATTATACCGTGGTTGAGAAAGAGAGAGTATAGACGGGAGAACTCCAGCGGATCGTTGCCCACACAGCGGTTGGAGACGAGGTCAGAGAATACGTTAGAAGCTCTAAGGTCTCAACAATCGACCGATAAGGTATGAGATCGGAACTTTCAATTCCGCATTTATTCGATCTCATTTTTCTCGTTGATCGTACATGAACGTAGATCGGATCCCGTGGCTTGGATGTGACATTCTCGGACTGCTGGGAGGTTTTTGACCTCCGGCACGGCAGTCGGATCGAGAAAATCACATCGGAACAGCCAGAACGGGCGAATCCCGCCGCTGTTCGCGACGGGTGTCGGACGACAGGTTCTGCTGTCGGCCGACAGGCATGTCGGACGACACCTTCTGGTGTCGGACGACATTGGACGGTCTTGTCGGACGACACCTTCTGGTGTCGGACGACAGAGAGGCCAGAAGCCTCTCGTTTTGCGCGGTCGTGCCTCGGGTGCGATGGCTGGGTGCATTTCGGGTCAGGGGCTTCGTCGTGAACACCTTGGGAAGACCGGAGGTCGATTGGGCTTGTCCGGATGTTCGAGTAGTCGAACGGACTTGTCCCGGGTAGTCGATTTCCAACAAATGGTATCAGAGCCGGTTTTGTTCGTTCTTTGTATGTTTTGCGAGATTGATTTTGCAGGTTGAACCCGATTATTATGGCCAATTTATTATGTGCTGTATGTATGTGGTTTTTGATTAAACTCTCGGGCTTGTCGAGATTGTTTTATTTTTGGAAAGTTGCTTGTTTGTAATAAATAAAAACGACGGGTTGAGTCGTTAGGTTTATTTAATTTTTCGTTGCATCCGGGACTTGTATAGGGTCGATCAAATGTATAGGATCGATACCGGACTTAGTAGAATATTTTTGTAATTATTTTCTGCTATTGGATCGAGATGAGATCGAAGTCCGGAGGAACGAGAATCGAAGTTGAGACGAGCAACGAGTTCGAGTTTCAAGAGACGTGCATTCAAGATTTTAAGGCCATAATAATCGGGCCACGTTAATTGCTTATTGTGTGATTTACGTGTTTTATTATGCTTATTATTTTATGCATGTATATCCCTAAATCGTAAAATACTAAGTGGGAGAGGGATTGGAAACAATCCTGCGGTCTCCATTCTCTGTTTCGAGAGTGATGTGTATTGACTTACGAGTTGGCTTTAGTGTCATCCTCCCTATCGGATAAAGTCGATACACGGAAATCATTTTGATCGAAATTCGAATTCAATTCCATTTATAGAATTGAACACTTAAGTTTTTCAAAGCAAATGCCTAATCTGTTTTTCAAAGACTAAGTTCAACTCGACTCATTCTCACCCCGGGGAGTGGAATGGAGCCAAAGCGCTTGCTTATGTCGATGACACAGATTAGAGACATTCGAGTCATTTGATGACTAGATCGATTGTCTGGTTGGCTCCCTCACTTTGTGAGAGATAGGGCTCAATTGCATGATTGATCGCTGGTTAGAAACTTCGAGTTTCACTTACGAGATATCAAGCTTTGATTAACGAAATTGTGAAATTTATTAAATGGAATTCAATTAACAAAGTTGTTTGTTTAGTAAACGTCCACACTATCGTGGCTTACTAGACGGAAACGGAACTTTGGGTTAATTGAGGCTCGACAGTTATAGGAAATCGTAAAGGGACCGCATGTCAACGTAAACGTCCACACTAACGTGGCTTGCGGTGGATATGTAGTTCCCGAGCGGTTAACTTAGTACTGAGAAATGGTATACACTTAGGTACGCTTTACAGTATCCTCCCCATCGGAGTCACTGCTGTAATGATGTACGACCAAAGTAAAAGTCCAATTATAAAATCGTTTGGACTAGTATACGTCCACATGAACGTGGCATGCTGGTCTGATGGGATTTTAGGATTCATTGGTAAATTTAATGATATTAATTAAGGGAGTTAATATCGAATTAAATTTGACGGTTTGATTTGTCTCTTTTATAGATATGGCACTCAACCCGCTATCTGTGATACTAAAAGAAAACAAACTCACTGGTCCAAATTACGTTGATTGGAAACGAAACTTGGACATTGTCCAAATTACGTTGATTGGAAACGAAACTTGGACATTGGTTTTAGGTTTTAGGGTTTAGAGTTTTTGGGTTTAATGCTTTGTTTTAGGGTTTAATTTTAGGTTTTAGGGATTTGTTGTATTCAAGTTTAGGGTTTTAGGTTTTCGTTTTTAGGGTTTTGGGTTTAGGTTGTAGGGTTTAGAATTTTAGGGTTTAATGTTTAGTTGTAAGGTTTAGGGTTTTAGTGTATTAAAGATTAGGGTTTTGGTTTTTAGGGTTTAGGGTTTTGTTTTTAGGTTTTAGTGTTTAGAGTATTAGGACTTTGGGTTTAGTGTATTATAATTTAGGGTTTAAGATTTAGGTTTTAGGATTTAGGGTTTAGGGTTTTGGTTTTAGCTTTTAGGGTTTATAATTTTTGGGTTTAATGCTTACTTTTAGGGTTTAATTTTAAGTTTTAGGGTTTTGTTGTATTCAAGTTTATGGTTTTAGGTTTTAGTTTTTAGGGTTTTTGTTTTAGGTTTTAGGGTTTAGAATTTTAGGGTTTAATGTTTAGTTTTAGGGATTAGGGTTTTAGTGTATTAAAGATTAGGTTTTTAGTTTTTAGGGTTTAGGGTTTTGTTTTTAGGTTTTAGTGTTTAGAGTATTAGGACATAGGGTTTAGTGTATTAAAATTTAGGGTTTAAGATTTAGTTTTTAAGATTTAGGGTTTAGGGTTTTGGTTTTAGGTTTTAGGGTTTAGAGTTTTTGGGTTTAATGCTTTGTATTAGGGTTTAATTTTAGGTTTTAGGGATTTGTTGTATTCAAGTTTAGGGTTTTAGGTTTTAGTTTTTAGGGTTTTGGGTTTAGGTTGTAGGGTTTAGAATTTTAGGGTTTAATGTTTAGTTTTAAGGTTTAGGGTTTTAGTGTATTAAAGATTAGGGTTTTGGTTTTTAGGGTTTAGGGTTTTGTTTTTAGGTTTTGGTGTTTAGAGTATTAGGACTTACGGTTTAGTGAATTAAAATTTAGGGTTTAAGATTGAATTATTTTAAGCATTTAGGGTTTTAAGGTTTTGGTTTTAGCTTTCAGGGTTTATACTTTTTGGGTTTAATGCTTACTTTTAGGGTTTAATATTAAGTTTTAGGGTTTTCTTGTATTCATGTTTAGGGTTTTAGGTTTTAGTTTTTAGGGTTTTGGTTTTAGGTTTTAGGGTTTAGAATTTTAGGATTTAATTTTTAGTTTTAGGGATTAGGGTTTTAGTGTATTAAAGATTAGAGTTTTAGTTTATAGGGTTTAGGGTTTTGTTTTTAGGTTTTAGTGTTTAGAGTATTAGCACTTAGGGTTTAGTGTATTAAAAATTAGGGTTTAAGATTTAGTTTTTAAGATTTAGGGTTTAGGGTTTTGGTTTTAGGGTTTAGAGTTTTTGGGTTTAATGCTCATTTTTAGGGTTTAATTTTAGGTTTTAGGGTTTTTTTGTATTCATGTTTATGGTTTTAGGTTTTAGTTTTTAGGGTATTAGGTTATAGTTTTTAGGGTTTAGAATTTTAGGGTTTAATGTTAAGTTTTAAGAATTAGGGTTTTAGTCTATTAAAGATTAGGGTTTTAGTTTTCAGGGTTTATGGTTTTGTTTTTAGGTTTTAGTGTTTAGAGTATTAGGACTTTGGGTTTAGTGTATTAAAATTTAGGGTTTAAGATTTAGTTTTTAGGATTTAGGGTTTAGGGTTTTGGTTTTAGGTTTTATGGTTTAGAGTTTTTGGGTTTAATGCTTAGTTTTAGGTTTTAATTTTAGGTGTTAGGGTTTTGTTGTATTTAAGTTTAGGGTTTTAGGTTTTAGTTTTTAGGGTTTTGGGTTTATGTTGTAGGGTTTAGAATTTTAGGGTTTAATGTTTAGTTTTAGGGTTTAGGGTTTTAGTATATTAAACATTAGAGTTTTAGTTTTTAGGGTTTAGGGTTTTTTTTTAGGTTTTGGTGTTTAGAATATTAGGACTTATGGTTTAGTGTATTAAAATTTAGGGTTTAAAATTTAGTTTTTAGGATTTAGGGTTTAGGGTTTTGGTTTTAGCTTTTAGGGTTTATAGTTTTGGGGTTTAATGCTTACTTTCGGAGTTTAATTTTATGTTTTAGGGTTTTGTTGTATTCAAGTTTAGGGTTTTAGTTTTAGGGTTTTAGGTTTTAGTTTTTTGGGCTTTAGGGTTTAGAGTTTTTGGGTTTAATGCTTTGTTTTAGGGTTTAATTTTAGGTTTTAGGGTTTTGTTGTATTCAAGTTTATGGTTTTAGGTTTTAGTTTTTAGGGGTTTAGGTTTTAGTTTTTAGTGTTTCGAATTTTAGGGTTTAATGTTTAGTTTTAAGGATTAGGGTTTTAGTTTTCAGGGTTTAGGGTTTTGTTTTTAGGATTTAGTGTTTAGAGTATTAGGAATTTGGGTTTAGTGTATTAAAAATTAGGGTTTAAGATTTAGTTTTTAGGATTTAGGGTTTAGGGTTTTGGTTTTAGGTTTTAGGGTTTAGAGTTTTTGGATTTAATGCTTTGTTTTTGGTTTTAATTTTAGGTGTTAGGGTTTTGTTGTATTAAAGTTTATGGTTTTAGGTTTTAGTTTTTAGGGTTTTAGGTTTTAGTTTTTAGTGTTTCGAATTTTAGGGTTTAATGTTGAGTTTTAAGGATTAGGGTTTTAGTGTATTACAGATTAGGGTTTTAGTTTTCAGGGTTTATGGTTTTGTTTTAGGTTTTAGTGTTTAGAGTATTAGGACTTTGGGTTTAGTGTATTAAACTTTAGGGTTTAAGATTTAGTTTTTAGGATTTAGGGTTTAGGGTTTTGGTTTTAGGTTTTTGGGTTTAGAGTTTTTTGGTTTAATGCTTAGTTTTAGGTTTTAATTTTAGTTGTTAGGGTTTTGTTGTATTAAAGTTTATGGTTTTAGGTTTTAGTTTTTAGGGTTTTAGGTTTTAGTTTTTAGTGTTTCGAATTTATGGTTTAATGTTTTGTTTTAAGGAT
Organism: Euphrasia confusa; assembly: GCA_954870475.1. NCBI lineage: Eukaryota > Viridiplantae > Streptophyta > Magnoliopsida > Lamiales > Orobanchaceae > Euphrasia > Euphrasia confusa. Next base: position 21,194,800 of record OX940956.1, read on the forward strand.
TAGGGTTTAGTGTATTAATGATTAGGGTTTTAGTTTTCAGGGTTTAGGGTTTTGTTTTTAGGTTTTAGTGTTTACAGTATTAGGACTTTGGGTTTAGTGTATTAAAATTTAGGGTTTAAGATTTAGTTTTTAGGATTTAAGGTTTAGGGTTTTGGTTTTAGGTTTTAGGGTTTGGAGTTTTTGGGTTTAATGCTTAGTTTTAGGTTTTTATTTTAGGTGTTAGGGATTTGTTGTATTCAAGTTTAGGGTTTTAGGGTTTAGTTTTTAGGGTTTTGGGTTTAGGTTGTAGGGTTTAGAATTTTAGGGTTTAATGTTTAGTTTTAGGGTTTAGGGTTTTAGTGTATTAAAGATTAGGGTTTTGGTTTTTAGGGTTTAGGGTTTTGTTTTTAGGTTTTGGTGTTTAGAGTATTAGGACATATGTTTTAGTGAATTAAAATTTAGGGTGTAAGATTGAATTATTTTAAGGATTTAGGGTTTAGGGTTTTGGTTTTAGCTTTTAGGGTTTATACTTTTTGGGTTTAATGCTTACTTTTAGGGTTTAATTTTAAGTTTTAGGGTTTTCTTGTATTCAAGTTTAGGGTTTTAGGTTTTAGTTTTTAGGGTTTTGGTTTTAGGTTTTAGGGTTTAGAATTTTAGGGTTTAATTTTTAGTTTTAGGGATTAGGGTTTTAGTGTTTTAAAGATTAGAGTTTTAGTTTATAGGGTTTATGGTTTTGTTTTTAGGTTTTAGTGTTTAGAGTATTAGGACTTAGAGCATCTCCAAACGATACCAAAAACCTATTTTGGAGTAGGGGAGATGCTCCAACCGATACCAAAATATAAACTTATTATAGGTATTATGGTGGGACCCACATAAAAAATACTTAGATTTACGTTTACCTTAAACTTAAACCAAAAACTATTTATTATTTATAAAATCATCCTTTTATTTTACAAACTAATAAAAAACACCTATTAACCTTTTATTTTAATTTTTTATTTAATATATTTTGTAATGTAATTTTTTTAATAATCATATATTAATAATTAAAATGAAATTTTATTTTAAATATAAAAATAAATATTTATAATTAAATATTAAATATTTCATGTTTGCGCAATTTTGTCATATTTAATTAATATTTTATTATATTTTTTATATTTGAAATTTTAAATTGAAAATAATATTTATTGATTTTTTTAAATTTAATTTCAAAAGTTACGGAGTTAAATTATAAATTTGTAAATATATTGGTTATTTATAAAAATAGTATAAAAAATTGTATAAGAAGAATAATTTGAGAATATTTTTTAAGTTTAAGTATTGGAATCTCGGTTGGAGCTAATTTACTGTAAACTTAAAACTAAACTTATTTTTGAGTTTAAGTTTTTGTGTTCGGTTGGAGATGGCCTTAGGGTTTAGTGTATTAAAAATTAGGGTTTAAGATTTAGTTTTTAAGATTAAGGGTTTAGGGTTTAATTTTAGGTTTTAGGGTTTTGTTGTATTCATGTTTATGGTTTTAGGTTTTAGTTTTTACGGTTTTAGGTTTTAGTTTTTAGGGTTTAGAATTTTAGGGTTTAGAATTTTAGGGTTTAATGTTAAGTTTTAAGAATTAGGGTTTTAGTCTATTAAAGATTAGGGTTTTAGTTTTCAGGGTTTATGGTTTTGTTTTTAGGTTTTAGTGTTTAGAGTATTAGGACTTTGGGTTTAGTGTATTAAAATTTAGGGTTTAAGATTTAGTTTTTAGGATTTAGGGTTTAGGGTTTTGGTTTTAGCTTTTAGGGTTTATAGTTTGGAGTTTAATGCTTACTTTCAGAGTTTAATTTTATGTTTTAGGGTTTTGTTGTATTCAAGTTTAGGGTTTTAGGTTTTAGTTTTTAGGGTTTTGGTTTTAGGTTGTAGAGTTTAGAATTTTGGGGTTTAATGTTTAGTTTTAGGGTTTAGGGTTTTAGTGTATTAAACATTAGAGTTTTAGTTATTAGGATTTAAGGTTTTGTTTTTAGGTTTTGGTGTTTAGAGTATTAGGACCTATGGTTTAGTGTATTAAAATATATAGTTTAAGATTTAGATTTTAGGATTTAGGGTTTAGGGTTTTGGTTTTAGCTTTTAGGGTTTATAGTTTTTGGGTTTAATGCTTACTTTTAGGGTTTAATTTTAAGTTTTAGGGTTTTGTTGTATTCAAGTTTATGGTTTTAGGTTTTAGTTTTTAGGGTTTTTGTTTTAGGTATTAGGGTTTAGAATTTTAGGGTTTAATGTTTAGTTTTAGGGATTAGGGTTTTAGTGTATTAAAGATTAGGGTTTTAGTTTTTAGGGTTTAGGGTTTTGTTTTTAGGTTTTAGTGTTTAGAGTATTAGGACATAGGGTTTGGTGTATTAAAAATTAGGGTTTAAGATTTAGTTTTTAAGATTTAGGGTTTAGGGTTTTGGTTTTAGGTTTTAGGGTTTAGAGTTTTTGGGTTTAATGCTTTGTTTTAGGGTTTAATTTTAGGTTTTAGGTTTTTGTTGTATTCATGTTTATGGTTTTAGGTTTTAGTTTTTAGGGTTTTAAGTATTAGTTTTTAGGGTTTAGAATTTTAGGGTTTAATGTTGAGTTTTAAGGATTAGGGTTTTAGTGTATTACAGATTATGGTTTTAGTTTTCAGGGTTTATGGTTTTGTTTTTAGGTTTTAGTGTTTAGAGTATTAGGAATTTGGGTTTAGTGTATTAAAATTTAGGGTTTACGATTTAGTTTTTAGGATTTAGGGTTTAGGGTTTTGGTTTTAGGTTTTAGGGTTTAGAGTTTTTGGGTTTAATGCTTAGTTTTAGGTTTTAATTTTAGGTGTTAGGGTTTTGTTCTATTCAAGTTTAGGGTTTTAGGTTTTAGGTTTTAGGGTTTTGGGTTTAGGTTGTAGGGTTTAGAATTTTAGGGTTTAATGTTTAGTTTTAGGGTTTAGGGTTTTAGTATATTAAACATTAGAGATTAAGTATTTAGGGTTTAGGGTTTTGTTTTTTGGTTTTGTTGTTTATGTTGGAAATCGATATCTTGGGGTTAACGGATTTGCGGAAACATAACCCCGATCAAAATCCCTTCGCCGGAAACCACCGCGAACCACCACACGAGCCAGGGTTCCGACCGAACGCATCGCCGGGCCGAAGTCGTGCACGTCCAGCCGGATCCCCCGCATGGGGATCGCGATCGCACAACGCGATCGCCGGGGTTACGCACGGCAACCCCACAGCGAGTCCGGCGACTCGCCGTTCGCGGAGGAGGGGGCTGCTCGCCGTGCGAGCAGCGGCGGCACCAGCCCGCCACCCCACGCGATCGAGCACGCGCTCGATCGCATCCCTGGCGTACAGCCGGGGTCCTTGTGCGCTGCCGGCGGTCGAAGCCCTAGGGCTCGACTGCCACCCTCGGCGTCCAGCCGAGGGTTCTCGTTGGTTGCACCCGGCGGTCAAACCCTAGGGTTTTGACCGCCCGCCCTCGGCGTCCAGCCGAGGGTCTCGTGTGCATGCGATCCCGGCGGGGATCCCTAGACCGCCGGCGGTCCGGTGGTATTCAACCACCACCGCCCGGTCTATCCCTGTCCCCGGGTTCGTTCCTCGGATCTTCGTTCATGTGTATATAACGAATAATTAATTTAAAATCATCGAGGAGGTTTCAACGATTTTACCTTTGTTCTCGTTGTACGGAGAAACGAGATCTATGAAGACCTTGAGACCTTCCCACGTATTCCTTGCACTAGCTCGAACATCGGGTGGGCGACGATCTTCCGAACTCCATGGATCTCCCTCTCTACTTTCTCTCTCTAGAATTGTGATTTTCAAGTTATGAGAATAGAGAAGACCATGTTGATGGAGTTATATTCTAAATGTCTAGTTTAGTGACAATATGGAACTCCTTATCTGTGTTTTATTATCTATTAATCAAACAGTCTGCATTTTGTTTATTATAACTCTGTGCTCTATAGTCCTAGATATATACGTTGTAGACAGTATGGCGTGAGGAGACACGCAGAAGATCATACTGTCGGTTACTCGTATATTATCGAACAGTGGCTCACGACTTAGATGGACAGGGACAATCCATCGGTACGTCGTTGTGTGACTGGCAGATAGTCGGTCTTGACTATCATGTCACACTCGTACACTTGGTGTATTGAGCAGGACCACGGGAGGGCGTTCGATTTATACTAATCGACGTAATCGAACCAGACCTCAGAATTACGGATATACGAATTCCTAATCCCTATATAATTATAGGTGCGTGTGTTCAATTCTTGGTTCTTTAACTTGCCAATGAGTGAGACTAATTGATTAGTCGAGATCCTCGGTAAATTGGGAATCGTAATTGTACACACGGCATGCTATAGATTATAGATAGGAAACCGTGTCCCGTTTATCGGGTTGATGACGTCCCCGAGATGAGCTCATAAAGTTTATCATGTAAACCCTGCAGGTGGATTTGTTCCACATGATAATAAGGATGAGTGGTACTAGTCTCGGATAATAAGAAACGAATTAATTTAATTATTAGTAATTAAATAAATTCGTGGACGTTCGATATCTTAAACACGGGGAAAGTCGTATATGTAATTTCGGCGGATTTATTATTGTTGAAATAATATTAAAATTAATTTCGGGAATTCAATTATTATTTTATAGTGGAGTTAATAATAATTAAAATTGAAATCGATTAATTAAGGAATTGCTTTTACGTATTCCAAGTTAATTAATATTTCAATTTAGCCCTTAATTAATTTATCCTTAGGTCCCTAACGTAGCTCTATTTAAACCCCCTCCCTTACCCTCTCTAAACCTAACATTCGCCGCAATTCTCATTTTTCATCTGAGAATAATTATTTTGCTTAGCGCAAAAATATTTTTCTCTGTGTGAAAAATAGAGTTAACGCAATTATAATTTTATTCTCTCATTGAGAATATTTATACCGTGGTTGAGAAAGAGAGAGTATAGACGGGAGAACTCCAGCGGATCGTTGCCCACACAGCGGTTGGAGACGAGGTCAGAGAATACGTTAGAAGCTCTAAGGTCTCAACAATCGACCGATAAGGTATGAGATCGGAACTTTCAATTCCGCATTTATTCGATCTCATTTTTCTCGTTGATCGTACATGAACGTAGATCGGATCCCGTGGCTTGGATGTGACATTCTCGGACTGCTGGGAGGTTTCTGACCTCCGGCACGGCAGTCGGATCGAGAAAATCACATCGGAACAGCCAGAACGGGCGAATCCCGCCGCTGTTCGCGACGGGTGTCGGACGACAGGTTCTGCTGTCGGCCGACAGGCATGTCGGACGACACCTTCTGGTGTCGGACGACATTGGACGGTCTTGTCGGACGACACCTTCTGGTGTCGGACGACAGAGAGGCCAGAAGCCTCTCGTTTTGCGCGGTCGTGCCTCGGGTGCGATGGCTGGGTGCATTTCGGGTCAGGGGCTTCGTCGTGAACACCTTGGGAAGACCGGAGGTCGACTGGGCTTGTCCGGATGTTCGAGTAGTCGAACGGACTTGTCCCGGGTAGTCGATTTCCAACAAATGGTATCAGAGCCGGTTTTGTTCGTTCTTTGTATGTTTTGCGAGATTGATTTTGCAGGTTGAACCCGATTATTATGGCCAATTTATTATGTGCTGTATGTATGTGGTTTTTGATTAAACTCTCGGGCTTGTCGAGATTGTTTTATTTTTGGAAAGTTGCTTGTTTGTAATAAATAAAAACGACGGGTTGAGTCGTTAGGTTTATTTAATTTTTCGTTGCATCCGGGACTTGTATAGGGTCGATCAAATGTATAGGATCGATACCGGACTTAGTAGAATATTTTTGTAATTATTTTCTGCTATTGGATCGAGACGAGATCGAAGTCCGGAGGAACGAGAATCGAAGTTGAGACGAGCAACGAGTTCGAGTTTCAAGAGACGTGCATTCAAGATTTTAAGGCCATAATAATCGGGCCACGTTAATTGCTTATTGTGTGATTTACGTGTTTTATTATGCTTATTATTTTATGCATGTATATCCCTAAATCGTAAAATACTAAGTGGGAGAGGGATTGGAAACAATCCCGCGGTCTCCATTCTCTGTTTCGAGAGTGATGTGTATTGACTTACGAGTTGGCTTTAGTGTCATCCTCCCTATCGGATAAAGTCGATACACGGAAATCATTTTGATCGAAATTCGAATTCAATTCCATTTATAGAATTGAACACTTAAGTTTTTCAAAGCAAATGCCTAATCTGTTTTTCAAAGACTAAGTTCAACTCGACTCATTCTCACCCCGGGGAGTGGAATGGAGCCAAAGCGCTTGCTTATGTCGATGACACAGATTAGAGACATTCGAGTCATTTGATGACTAGATCGATTGTCTGGTTGGCTCCCTCACTTTGTGAGAGATAGGGCTCAATTGCATGATTGATCGCTGGTTAGAAACTTCGAGTTTCACTTACGAGATATCAAGCTTTGATTAACGAAATTGTGAAATTTATTAAATGGAATTCAATTAACAAAGTTGTTTGTTTAGTAAACGTCCACACTATCGTGGCTTACTAGACGGAAACGGAACTTTGGGTTAATTTAGGCTCGACAGTTATAGGAAATCGTAAAGGGACCGCATGTCAACGTAAACGTCCACACTAACGTGGCTTGCGGTGGATATGTAGTTCCCGAGCGGTTAACTTAGTACTGAGAAATGGTATACACTTAGGTACGCTTTACAGTATCCTCCCCATCGGAGTCACTGCTGTAATGATGTACGACCAAAGTAAAAGTCCAATTATAAAATCGTTTGGACTAGTATACGTCCACATGAACGTGGCATGCTGGTCTGATGGGATTTTAGGATTGATTGGTAAATTTAATGATATTAATTAAGGGAGTTAATATCGAATTAAATTTGACGGTTTGATTTGTCTCTTTTATAGATATGGCACTCAACCCGCTATCTGTGATACTAAAAGAAAACAAACTCACTGGTCCAAATTACGTTGATTGGAAACGAAACTTGGACATTGTCCTAACTGCTGAGGAGTACAAGTATGTACTCCAGGTCGAATGTCCTGTTGCACCTACTGAAACATCCTCTCCTGAGGAAAAGGAAGCTCATCGGAAGTGGGTCAAGGCTGATCAGATGGCGCGGTGCTACATTTTGGCATCTATGTCAAATGTGCTGCAACATCAGCATGAAGCCATAGACACTGCCTATGATATGATGCTTAACCTTAAGGAGATGTTTGGTAGTCAGGACAGGGCAGCCAGGCAAGATGCTATGAGGAAACTCATGACGGCCACTATGTCCGAAGGAACGCCCGTGAGGGATCACGTTCTTAGGATGATAGGCTATCTGAATGAGATAGAGATCATGGGAGGTGCTATCGATGGGGAAACCCAGATCGATATAGTGCTCCAGTCTCTGCCTAGGAGTTTTGAGCAGTTCCGCCTGAACTATAACATGAACAAGAGGTTATATACGTTGGCGGAACTCCTGACTGAACTCCAGGCGGCAGAGGGAATCTTTAAGAACTCTCAAGCACTTGTGGCTGTGAAATCGACTCTTCCTCGCCCTTCGGGGATTAAGAAGAAGAAAAAGCAAAGACGGAAACCCAGTGGGCCCAGAGTTGGTGGACCACAGAATGGAGTGAACAGGCCTAAGGGCAAGTGTTTCCGTTGCAAGCAGTCTGGACATTGGAAGTCTAATTGTCCTCTCAGACAAGGAGGTACGAACTTTTCCTTAGTCACTGAAACATGTTTAGCGGTGTTATCCACCGGTACCTGGTGTGTGGATACGGGAGCCACTGATCATGTCTGCAATTCTTTGCAGGGGTTCCAGGAAACCCGGCGGCTTAGAGAGGGAGAGATCACTATCTACATGGGCAACGCGACGAAAGTGGCGGCTGTTGCAGTGGGAGATATTTATTTATCTTTTAATAATAAAGTTTTAGTATTGAATAATTGTCTTTATGTACCGAATTTTAGAAAGAACCTTGTTTCGGTTTCTAAATTGGTTTTGAATAAATATTCTGTTTCTTTTGATAGTTCTGTTATTATCAAAAAGAATGGTGAGTATATATGTTCTGGTACATTGGTAGGCAACTTATATATACTGAATCCTGATTATTCCACGATGCAACGAGTAGAGTCAAATAATACATCTAGTACCAATAAGAGAAAGGAGCCTTCTAGAATGAATCAAAAGTACTTATGGCATCTTAGGCTAGGTCATATTAACTTGGGTAGGATTCAAAGGTTGATAACTGATGGAATACTCAGTGGTGTGAAAGATGAGGACTTTCCAACCTGCGAATCATGCCTGGAAGGAAAAATGACCAAGCGACCCTTTAGTGATAAGGGGTATAGATCCAAGGAAGTACTGGAATTGATTCACTCTGATTTGTGCGGGCCTTTATCTGTCCAAGCGAGAGGAGGTTATGAATATTTCGTAACCTTCACTGATGATTACTCAAGGTATGGTTTTATATACCTGATGCGCCGCAAGAGCGAGTGCTTTGACAAGTTCAAGGAGTACAAAGCTCTTGTGGAGAACCTTCATGGTAAGACCATAAAGACTCTACGAACTGATCGTGGAGGAGAGTACCTCTCGGGAGAGTTTAAGGCGTACTTATTAGAGAATGGGATTGATTCCCAGATGACTGCACCATACACGCCCCAGCAGAATGGTGTAGCAGAAAGAAGGAATAGGACTCTTATGGAAATGGTAAGATCTATGATGAGTTATTCAGAACTACCAGTTTCGTTCTGGGGATATGCCTTGGAAACAGCGGCTTATATCTTGAACTTAGTTCCTTCCAAATCAGTCCCTAAGACACCCTCGGAATTGTGGACCGGGCGTAAGCCAAACTTGAAACACATTCGGATCTGGGGTTGTCCAGCACATGTGCTGAAGCACGGGGCTGATAAGTTGGAGTCACGTTCAGATATTCGGTTGTTTATAGGATATCCTAGAGGAACGAAAGGTGGTCTATTTTATAGTCCTAAGGACCAGAAGATCGTTGTTAGCACCAACGCTCGGTTCTTGGAAGAGGATTATATAATGGACCACAAGCCCAATAGTGAGATAATACTTAACGAACTGAGAGGGAACGATCAAGGCTTAGATCCAACCCAACCGGGTGATACGCCACCACAGTCTGCACCTGTAGTTACTGAGGTTACACCGGAGCGTCGTCGTAGTGGGAGGGTTGTTCGACAACCCGATAGGTTCATGTTTATAGGTGAGTCTTCGGACTTGTTACCTGGAGAACATGAAGCCGATCCCTGGACCTACGGCGAGGCGCTTAAAGATCAAGATGCTCAGTCTTGGCAAAAGGCGATGAAATCTGAGATTGAATCTATGGATTCAAATCAGGTCTGGGATCTTGTAGCACCGCCCAAAGGTGTAAAAGCTATTGGTTGCAAGTGGGTGTACAAGAGGAAAAGAGGATCTGACGGGAAGGTGGAAACCTTCAAAGCTAGGCTTGTTGCGAAAGGGTACACTCAGAAAGAAGGGATCGATTATGAGGAAACCTTTTCGCCGGTAGCTATGCTAAAGTCGATCCGGATTCTTTTGTCTATAGCATCTCATATGGATTATGAGGTGTGGAAAATGGACGTCAAGACAGCATTCTTGAATGGGAATCTTGACGAGACCATTTATATGAGACAGCCAGAGGGTTTCATCGAGAAAGGCCAAGAGCATCTAGTGTGTAAGCTAAAGCGATCCATTTATGGATTGAAGCAAGCTTCTAGATCTTGGAACATGCGGTTTGATGAGGTTATCCAGTCATATGGATTCATTCAAAGCATGGACGAGTCGTGTGTATATCGGATAAGTGACGGAAACAGCGTGGCGTTTCTCGTGCTTTATGTAGACGACATTCTTCTAATTGGCAACAATGTGAAGATGTTGTCGGACATAAAGGGATGGTTGTCCAAGCAATTCGATATGAAAGACTTAGGACAAGTAGGGCATGTTCTTGGGATCAAGGTTATACGAGATCGCCAGAAAAGAACATTGAGCTTGTCCCAGGCTTCATACATTGATACGATTCTGGCTCGTTTCAACATGCAGAATTCCAAGAGAGGTTCTCAACCTTTCTGCCATGGAATTCATCTATCTAAGGATATGTGTCCCAAAACACAGAAGGAGATAGATTACATGAAGACAGTTCCTTATGCTTCGGCAGTGGGTAGTCTAATGTATGCTATGTTGTGCACGAGACCTGATATCTGCTATGCCGTAGGCATGGTAGCTAGATATCAGAGTAACCCTGGACAGGGTCACTGGACTGCTGTAAAGAACATACTTAAGTACCTGCGAAGGACTAGGAATTATGTGCTGAGTTACAAAGCGTCCGAGTTGATTCCTATTGGTTACACAGATTCGGATTTCCAATCTGATAAGGAACAGCGAAAGTCTACATCAGGCTATGTGTTCACATTGGGAGGTGGAGCAGTTTCATGGAGGAGTGTTAAGCAGAAATGCATTTTGGACTCCACCATGGAAGCCGAATATGTAGCAGCCTCTGAGGCAGCTAAAGAATCGGTGTGGCTCCGGAACTTCATAATGGACTTGGATGTGATTCCTGATTTGCCTAGAGCTATCACAATTTATTGTGACAATAGCGGTGCAGTGGCAAATGCGAAGGAACCACGAGCCCACAATGCGAGTAAACACATAGATCGCAAGTACCACCTGATTAGAGACATCGTCAAGAGAGGCGATGCGGTTGTCACCAAGATTGCATCAGCGGATAACCTGGCAGACCCCTTTACGAAGGCACTTCCAGCGGAAGCGTTCAAGAGACACGTGAAGGGGATGGGTATCGGATGTATGGGAGAGGGCAACTAGACTTTTAGTATAAGTGGGAGATTGATGGAGTTATATTCTAAATGTCTAGTTTAGTGACAATATGGAACTCCTTATCTGTGTTTTATTATCTATTAATCAAACAGTCTGCATTTTGTTTATTATAACTCTGTGCTCTATAGTCCTAGATATATACGTTGTAGACAGTATGGCGTGAGGAGACACGCAGAAGATCATACTGTCGGTTACTCGTATATTATCGAACAGTGGCTCACGACTTAGATGGACAGGGACAATCCATCGGTACGTCGTTGTGTGACTGGCAGATAGTCGGTCTTGACTATCATGTCACACTCGTACACTTGGTGTATTGAGCAGGACCACGGGAGGGCGTTCGATTTATACTAATCGACGTAATCGAACCAGACCTCAGAATTACGGATATACGAATTCCTAATCCCTATATAATTATAGGTGCGTGTGTTCAATTCTCGGTTCTTTAACTTGCCAATGAGTGAGACTAATTGATTAGTCGAGATCCTCGGTAAATTGGGAATCGTAATTGTACACACGGCATGCTATAGATTATAGACAGGAAACCGTGTCCCGTTTATCGGGTTGATGACGTCCCCGAGATGAGCTCATAAAGTTTATCATGTAAACCCTGCAGGTGGATTTGTTCCACATGATAATAAGGATGAGTGGTACTAGTCTCGGATAATAAGAAACGAATTAATTTAATTATTAGTAATTAAATAAATTCGTGGACGTTCGATATCTTAAACACGGGGAAAGTCGTATATGTAATTTCGGCGGATTTATTATTGTTGAAATAATATTAAAATTAATTTCGGGAATTCAATTATTATTTTATAGTGGAGTTAATAATAATTAAAATTGAAATCGATTAATTAAGGAATTGCTTTTACGTATTCCAAGTTAATTAATATTTCAATTTAGCCCTTAATTAATTTATCCTTAGGTCCCTAACGTAGCTCTATTTAAACCCCCTCCCTTACCCTCTCTAAACCTAACATTCGCCGCAATTCTCATTTTTCATCTGAGAATAATTATTTTGCTTAGCGCAAAAATATTTTTCTCTGTGTGAAAAATAGAGTTAACGCAATTATAATTTTATTCTCTCATTGAGAATAATTATACCGTGGTTGAGAAAGAGAGAGTATAGACGGGTGAACTCCAGCGGATCGTTGCCCACACAGCGGTTGGAGACGAGGTCAGAGAATACGTTAGAAGCTCTAAGGTCTCAACAATCGACCGATAAGGTATGAGATCGGAACTTTCAATTCCGCATTTATTCGATCTCATTTTTCTCGTTGATCGTACATGAACGTAGATCGGATCCCGTGGCTTGGATGTGACATTCTCGGACTGCTGGGAGGTTTCTGACCTCCGGCACGGCAGTCGGATCGAGAAAATCACATCGGAACAGCCAGAACGGGCGAATCCCGCCGCTGTTCGCGACGGGTGTCGGACGACAGGTTCTGCTGTCGGCCGACAGGCATGTCGGACGACACCTTCTGGTGTCGGACGACATTGGACGGTCTTGTCGGACGACACCTTCTGGTGTCGGACGACAGAGAGGCCAGAAGCCTCTCGTTTTGCGCGGTCGTGCCTCGGGTGCGATGGCTGGGTGCATTTCGGGTCAGGGGCTTCGTCGTGAACACCTTGGGAAGACCGGAGGTCGACTGGGCTTGTCCGGATGTTCGAGTAGTCGAACGGACTTGTCCCGGGTAGTCGATTTCCAACACATGTAGTGCTTTTATAGGCTACGTAGGGGATCTTAAGGAGGTGGAATATTGGGCTTCCAATATTAATGATTAAATTGAGCCCAAGCCCAAATCTATTAATCCCATTAATATTAATTAATTTATTTTCCACTATATAAATTAATTGCACTCCCAATATTAAACCATATTATATCAAATAATATTTCTCCGGTAGTATTATTTATTCCGTGTATTTAAGATATAAATATCCATGAATAAAATTAATTTATTGCTAATTAATTTATTCATCTCTTGTATCCGAGACTAGTACCATTCAACCTTAATTATTATGCGGAACAAATCCACCTGCAGGGTTTACATAATAATTCCTTATGAACTCATCTCGGGGATATTATCAACCCTTACGGGATACACTTTCCCGTCAAGTATTCACGGCATGCCATATATAAAATATAGTGACCCAACTTAACCGGTAATTGACCCAATAATTAAATCGGTTAATTCCTTTGGAAAATCAAAGTCACTTATATTAAATATACACACCCGCAATAGTATCGGGGATTAAGAATAAAATACTTTGAGACTTGAATCAATTATCAAAGGCAATCCTACTTACTACAACGATAGTATGATCTTCTGTGTGGGCCCGACACACCATACTTACTACAACGTATAGAATCCAGGACTATAATTTGCATATATTAAGTTATAAATAATTAAACGCAAATAATTGTTTATTTAATTAAATAGATTAATGGCAATGGATCGGGAGTTTCTGATGCAGCCCCAGAGTCGTCCATGATTCAAGACCCGGTGCATGTTCCAGTTGGACCAGTGACGCGCTCGAGAGCCAAGAAGTTCAAGGCAAGCTTGTTGTCAATGATCCAAGAAGTATGGGCGCAAGAGCTATTGAAGAAACCCATTGGTGAAGTGGAGAAGCCAAGCCTCATCAATCTGATTGCGTACGAGGAGGCCGAACCAACAGAAGACGAAGCTGGAACCGCGAAGACGAAGCCAGAACAGCTTTTGTCGGACGACATGGAAAGCTGTCGGCCGACAGGCGTGTCGGACGACACCTCTTGGGTGTCGTACGACATGTAGTGTAAAACGGGAGGAAGAGACAGACGAGATTCGCAGGATGCGCCTGCGAACGACGGAGATTTGTCGGACGACAGGATTTCCTGTCGGACGACAAGCATGTCGGACGACACAATATCCTGTCGGACGACATGATACCTGATTCTTTATGGAAATCGCGTTTTCGCGATTTCAAGACATTATTCAGTATTTTCCTTTTATTTTGTGACTTTTTAGGTCAGCCTATATAAAGGCCATGAACCCCATTATTTGAGAACACAACTTTGATATTATTGAATTATTTGTGAGGATTATTTCTCTCTCTTTTCGTTCTCTTTTCGATTGTGCCAAAAGAGATCAACCCGACGAATCAACGAAGCATACATACTTCGTTCGTGTGTCATACATCGAATTCCGAGTTGCTGCATCGATCTCGAGTTGGGGGTTAGGGTTCCGTCCTTAATTGATTTCTCGATTTCAGATTCAGAGGTTTGGGTTCATCCGCCAGGTATCCAATTCTTTCGTTCTTCTTCTACCGCTCAATCCATCAACGAGGTACGTATCATCTGGTATCAGAGCCCAGGTTAGGGCTTCTAATTTCTGATTTCGTTACCTCGTTCATCCTTTCTTTTCGTTCTTCTTCTTCTTCCTGCTGAATCGGATCTCTTTCATCCGTAAGCACAAAAAAAAAAAAAAAAAAAAAAAAAAATTCTATAAAAATTATTTCTAGTCCGATTTTCGCGAATTTTTTTTTTGAGAGTTTCGTTCCTGGTATTAAGTCGAGTACTCAGCCAAAAAAAAAAAAAAAAAAAATTTCTTCGACCAAGTTTTTGTGTGTGATTTCTGTGTTTTCCGGCATCGTTTTGAGCCAATTTGGTGCTATCGTATTTTTCGTTCCAATATTTTCTGAATTTTTGTCCTTTCTACGTCGTATTGTGTGTTTTTGAGGATTTTGTCGGTTCTGATCTCGTCTGGTAGATCGCGGAGTTCGATATATTGAGGGAGAATTCGAGTGGTAAAAGGCAGAGTGGTGAGAACATTAGAGTGAAAAAAGCCATACCTGAGTGAAACACGAGTGCTGAGTGAATCCCATCTTGAGTGTGATACACGAGTGTTTGTGAGGTGGTGAGGTTCTTTTATTTATTGCTTTTATTACTAACGTTTTTTGTGCAGGATGTCTGAAGATACGAAAAATAAGGGGACAGCTGAGGGATCTAATAACAACGCCCAATTCCAGGCCATGTTGGATGAGAACTATAGGCGGATGAAAAGGCTTTTACACACTGAGATGAATGTGGTACATGACCGACTCCTGGCCCTAGAGGCGAACGCTCGGCGAGAGAATCCAGAGAATCGGAGAGTCGCAATGCGCAACGTCGGTCGAGATAACCAGAATCGTCATAATGGGCGAAATCGAGATGCCAACCCCGAGGATGATGAGGCTGAAGAAGATAACAACTTGAGCACCATCAAGATGACTGTTCCTACTTTCATGGGGAAGAACGATCCAGAGTTGTACATCGAATGGGAGAGAAAGGTCGAGATGATGTTTGATTGCCACAACTACTCAGAGCTCAAGAAGGTGAAATTGGCGGCAATCGAATTTTCTGACTATGCCTTGGTTTGGTGGGATCAGCTGGTGGCCACTAGGAGGAGAAATTATGAGCAGCCCATTGACACATGGGCCGGGATGAAATCTGTGATGCGAAAGAGATTTGTTCCGTCTCATTATTACCGAGAATTGTACATCAAACTGCAGAATCTACGACAGGGAACGAGGAGCGTAGATGAGTACTTTAAGGAGATGGAGGTGGCAATGATTCGGGCCAACGTTGAAGAGGATCGGGAAGCTACCATGGCTCGGTTCTTAGCTGGACTGAATTGGGAGATTCGTAATGCCGTGGAGTTGCAACCGTACGTCGAGTTAGAGGATATGGTTCACATGGCGATCAAAATTGAGAACCAGCATAAGAGGAGGGGTAGTTTTAGCAGTGCAAAGCCGAATCAGTCTTCTTGGAGATCATCCCAAGGTCCGAGTGGTTCTACACCTAAAGAGAACCAATGGAAGAGAGAGATTCCACCTCGAGATGAGAAGAAGACCTTCCTTAAGGGTCGTTCGGAGGGTGCAAGTTCAACAACTCAGGTCAGGCCATCAAATCCTGATAGTCGCAACAGAGACAAGAAGTGCTTCAAGTGTCAAGGATTTGGGCACATTATGAGTGAGTGTCCTAACAGACGACTCATGATCTGTAGAGACGACGGAGAAGTCGTGACTGATGGTGAAGACGAGGAACCGACACCTACAGATGCTTTGGACTCCGAGGAGGAGGAGGAGATACTAGCCATCGAGGGTAACCTGTTTGTAGCTAGGAGAGTCTTGAGTGCACATACACAGCCCGAGGAGAGGGAGCAGCGGGAGAACCTTTTCCACACGAGATGCCATGTGAAGGATAAGGTGTGTAGTGTAATCATTGACAGTGGGAGTTGTACGAACGTGGTAAGTGCAACCATGGTGCAGAGATTGGAGTTACCAGAGGTGAAGCATCCAAAGCCATACCGTCTGCAGTGGTTGAATGATTGCGGTATCATCAGGGTGACCAAGCAAGTGAAGGTACCTTTCCGCATTGGGAAGTACGAGGATGAAGTGCTGTGTGACGTCATCCCTATGCAAGCGAGTCACATATTGTTGGGACGACCGTGGCAGTTCGATAGGAGAGCCACACATGACGGCTTCACCAACAAGTATTCGTTTGAGTATAACGGTAAAAAGGTATCACTTGTTCCTCTCACTCCTAAGCAAGTTTACGAGGACCAAGTGCAACTACAAAGGGAGGCAGACAAGGCATCTACCAAAGAGCAGCAATTACAGACAAAGGAGAATGCCTTGCTTCACAGAGCCTACCTTGCAAGGGCTAGTGATGTGAAAGAAGCAGTGAATGAGAAGAGGCAGATGTTCGTGTTGTTGTGGAAGGGGAGCTTGGTTATTACTAACGATCTACCCCCTCTACCCCCTTCTATTCAATTTGTTTTACAGGAGTTCGATGATGTTTTCCCGGAGGATACACCACCAGGCCTACCGCCCATCCGAGGGATAGAGCATCAGATCGATTTTGTGCCTGGAGCTGTGCTACCAAACCGCCCGGCTTACCGCACCAACCCGGAGGAAACAAAGGAGTTGGAGAAGCAGATTGGCGAGTTGTTGACCAAAGGGCACGTGAAGGAGAGTCTGAGTCCTTGTGCGGTACCTGTACTTTTAGTACCCAAGAAGGATGGATCGATGAGGATGTGTTGCGACTGCCGAGCTATCAATAACATCACGGTAAAGTATCGACATCCCATACCTAGGCTAGATGATATGCTTGATGAGTTATGTGGTTCCTGCGTGTTTTCAAAAATTGATTTACGTAGTGGGTACCATCAAATTAGGATTAAGGAAGGAGATGAATGGAAAACTGCCTTCAAAACGAAACTTGGTTTATATGAGTGGTTGGTTATGCCTTTTGGGTTAACTAACGCGCCTAGTACTTTTATGCGTCTTATGAATCATGTGTTACGTGCTTTTATTGGTAAATTTGTTGTTGTGTACTTTGATGATATCTTGGTATATAGCAAAAATCATGACGAGCATGTGTTTCATTTGAGACAAGTTTTGATTGCACTTCGGCAGGAAAAGTTGTATGCTAACCGTAAGAAGTGCGTCTTTAGCACGGATAGAGTCGTTTTCCTTGGTTTTGTTGTTAGTGCACAGGGTGTACAGGTTGACGAGGAAAAGATACGAGCTATCCAAGAGTGGCCAACGCCAAAGAGCATTGGAGATGTACGGAGCTTCCATGGTTTGGCCAGCTTTTATCGACGGTTTGTGCCTAATTTCAGCAGCATGGCGGCACCGTTAACCGCCGTGATCAAGAAGAACGTGGAGTTCAAGTGGGGAAAGGCACAAGACGAGGACTTTCAGAATTTGAAGGACAAGCTGACACACGCCCCGGTACTATCTCTTCCTAACTTTTCTAAATCTTTTGAGATTGAATGTGATGCTTCTGGAATTGGTATTGGTGCAGTGTTGATGCAAGAACGACGTCCGATAGCTTACTTCAGCGAGAAGCTCAACGGAGCTACATTGAACTATCCGACGTATGACAAGGAGTTGTATGCCTTGGTGAGAGCTCTTCAGACGTGGCAGCACTATCTCTGGCCTCGGGAGTTCATTATTCACACCGACCATGAGTCGTTGAAGCACCTCAAAGGTCAGAACAAGCTGAACAAGCGCCACGCGAGATGGATGGAGTTCATCGAGACGTTTCCATACGTCATCAAATACAAGCAAGGTAAGGAGAATGTGGTGGCTGATGCCCTTTCTCGGAGGTATGCTCTAATTTCGACTTTAGATGCTAAATTACTTGGATTTGAGCATATTAAAGGTTTATATGAGCATGATGATGATTTTGGTGAGATTTATAAAGCATGTGAACATTCTGCTAGTGGGGATTTCTTTAGGCATGATGATTTTCTGTTTAGGAAAAATAAACTGTGTGTGCCTAAATGCTCTCTACGTGAATTACTGTTGCTTGAATCTCATGGTGGGGGATTAATGGGACATTTTGGTATTGCTAAGACTTTGTCTGTTCTGCATGAGCATTTCTTTTGGCCTCATATGAAACGTGATGTTGAGAGATTATGTGGTCGTTGTCTTACATGTAAACAGGCTAAGTCTAGAGTTAGTGCCCATGGATTATACACACCTTTGCCTATTCCTGCATCACCTTGGATTGATATTTCTATGGATTTTGTGATGGGTTTGCCTAGGACTAAGCATGGTAGTGATTCTATTTTTGTGGTAGTTGACCGTTTCTCTAAAATGGCACATTTCATTCCATGTCATAAAACTGATGATGCATCTCATGTGGCTGGATTATTTTTTAGAGAGATTGTTAGATTGCATGGTATGCCTAGGACTATTGTGTCTGACAGGGATTCTAAGTTTCTTAGTTATTTTTGGAAGACATTGTGGTGTAAGCTAGGTACGAAGTTGCTATTTTCTACTACTTGTCATCCCCAGACTGATGGTCAAACTGAGGTAGTAAATAGGACCTTGTCTACTTTACTACGTGCTATTATAAAGAAAAACATTAAGTCTTGGGAGGAGTGTTTGCCTCATGTCGAGTTTGCATATAATCGTTGTGTTCATTCTGCTACTAGATTTTCGCCTTTTGAGATTGTGTATGGTTTTAATCCCTTGACTCCTTTGGATTTATCTCCATTACCTGTGCATGAGCATACTGACCTTGATGGCCAGAAAAGGGTTGATTTTGTGAAACAGATACACGAGACGGCGAGGATGAACATAGAGAGGCGAACCAAGCAATATGCCGAGCAAGCGAACAAGGGACGTCGCAAAGTAGTGTTTGAGCCTGGTGATTGGGTGTGGTTGCATATGCGCAAGGAGAGGTTTCCATTGCAGCGCCGGTCGAAGTTACTTCCTCGTGGCGATGGACCATTCCAAGTGTTGGAGCGTATCAACGACAATGCATACAAGTTGGATCTCCCAGGTGAGTACAATGTTAGTGCTACTTTCAATGTTACTGACTTGAGTTTGTTCGATGCAGGTGACGACTTGGATTTGAGGACAAATCCTTTTCAAGAGGAGGGGAATGATGCAGCCCCAGAGTCGTCCATGATTCAAGACCCGGTGCATGTTCCAGTTGGACCAGTGACGCGCTCGAGAGCCAAGAAGTTCAAGGCAAGCTTGTTGTCAATGATCCAAGAAGTATGGGCGCAAGAGCTATTGAAGAAACCCATTGGTGAAGTGGAGAAGCCAAGCCTCATCAATCTGATTGCATACGAGGAGGCCGAACCAACAGAAGACGAAGCTGGAACCGCGAAGACGAAGCCAGAACAGCTTTTGTCGGACGACATGGAAAGCTGTCGGCCGACAGGCGTGTCGGACGACACCTCTTGGGTGTCGTACGACATGTAGTGTAAAACGGGAGGAAGAGACAGACGAGATTCGCAGGATGCGCCTGCGAACGACGGAGATTTGTCGGACGACAGGATTTCCTGTCGGACGACAAGCATGTCGGACGACACAATATCCTGTCGGACGACATGATACCTGATTCTTTATGGAAATCGCGTTTTCGCGATTTCAAGACATTATTCAGTATTTTCCTTTTATTTTGTGACTTTTTAGGTCAGCCTATATAAAGGCCATGAACCCCATTATTTGAGAACACAACTTTGATATTATTGAATTATTTGTGAGGATTATTTCTCTCTCTTTTCGTTCTCTTTTCGATTGTGCCAAAAGAGATCAACCCGACGAATCAACGAAGCATACATACTTCGTTCGTGTGTCATACATCGAATTCCGAGTTGCTGCATCGATCTCGAGTTGGGGGTTAGGGTTCCGTCCTTAATTGATTTCTCGATTTCAGATTCAGAGGTTTGGGTTCATCCGCCAGGTATCCAATTCTTTCGTTCTTCTTCTACCGCTCAATCCATCAACGAGGTACGTATCAGAAACGTGATGGAAAACAAGGTGGTGTTTCTCAGAGGTTTTATGTAGATTACACTCTTATCATTGGCAACAATGTAAAGATGTTATCAGACATAAAATGATGGTTGTCTAGAAAAATCGATATATGAGATAAAGAAGAAGTTAGAGCATGTTCTTAAGAAATAAAAGAACATTGTACTTCTCTTGGACATCTTACATATATATGATTATGGTTCGTTTTAACATGCAAGATTCCGAGAAAGGTTCGTTACCTTTCAGAGACGGAATGCATCTATCTAAGGATATGTGTTTTGGAACACAAAAGGAGATAGAAGCAATGAGAGCGGTTTCCTACACTTGGAGTGTGGAAAGCTTGAAAAATGCAATGTTGAAAACGAGAACCTGATATCGGCTATGCAGTGAGCATAGTGGGAGGATATCAAGGTAATCCTGGAAAGGAATATTCGACTGCTGTAAAAGTACTTTCGAAGTACTGTTCTAGACTACGAAGCAGACGAGTTTTTCCTTTGGATTACATTCTCTTAGATTTCTAATCGAATGAGGACCAGTGTAAGTCGATATCAGGCTATGTGTTTCACTATTGAAGGAGAAGGAGTTTTAACATGGAAGAGTGATAAGCACGATGCTTTTCGGACTCTGCCATGGGTAACCAAATAGCGGCCTCAGAGGCAGCGGAAGTTTTGGTATAACTCCGGGATAATCTCTGGGACTTAGATGTGATTCTAAATTTGCCAAAGGCTATGTAAATAGCGGTGCAATGGCAAATGGTAAGAAATCACTAGTCCATAAGTGTAAGATAACACATAGTGCAAGTACCACCTGATACGAGTCATCGTCGAGGGAGACGACGCTGTAGTCACCAAGATAACTTCAGAGCGGCGACCTAGATTGCTCATTCACATAGTACTTCTTGGAAGTACACTTTAAGCACGTGATGAGTATGGGAGTCGGGAGTTTGGAGGAAATTACTAGACCTTAGTACAAGTGGGAGATTGTTGGAGTTGTGTACTTAATGTCTAGATTTAAGAAAAGGAAACTCACGATCCATTGCCATTAATCTATTTAATTAAATAAACAATTATTTGCATTTAATTATTTATAATTAAATATATGCAAATCATAGTCCTGGATTTCATACGTTGTAGTTAGTATGGTGCAAGCATGGGCGCACAGAAGATCATACTATCGGTTACTCGTATTTAATCGAACAGTAGCTCACGACCTAGATGGACACGGACCAATCCATCGGTATAGTCGTTGTGTGAGAGAGAAAATAATTTATCTTAATTATTTTATCACACTTGTACACTTGGTGTATTGAGCGGATCGTTGAGATTCATCGATTAGGATTGCCGGCGATAATCGATTCGAGTCTCAGTGTATTTTATTCTTAATCCCCGATATTATTGCGGGTGTGTATATTTAATATAAGTGACTTTGATTTACCAAAGGAATTAACCGATTTAATTATTAGGTTGATTACCGGTTAAGTTGGGTCACTATATTTCATATATGACATGCCGTGAATAATTGACCGGACAGTGTATCCCGTAAGGGTTGATAATATCCCCGAGATGAGTTCATAAGGAATTATTATGTAAACCCTGCAGGTGGATTCGATCCGCATAATAATTAAGGTTGAATGGTACTAGTCTCGGATATAAGAGATGAATAAATTAATTAGCAATAAATTAATTTTATTCATGGATATTTATATCTTAAATACACGGAATAAATAATACTACCGGAGAAATATTATTTGATATAATATGGTTTAATATTGGGAGTGCAATTAATTTTATATAGTGGAAAATAGAATTAATTAATATTAATAGATTAATAGATTTGGGCTTGGGCTCAATTTAATCATTAATATTGGGAGCCCAATATTCCACCTCCTTAAGATCCCCTACGTAGCCTATATAAGCACTACATGGTCTTCTCTATTCTCATAACTTGAAGATCACAATTCTAGAGAGAGAGAGAAAGTAGAGAGGAAGATCCATGGAGTTCGGTAGATCGTCGCCCACACGACGTCCGGGCTAGTGCAAGGAATACGTGGGAAGATCTCAAAGGTCATCAAATTGAGTTCTTCGTTTTTCCGAACAACGAGAACGAGGTAAATCGTAAAACCCTCTTTATGATTTTAATCGTTTTAGTTATCGTAAAAATATCGTGAACCAAGATCCGAGGTATAGGATCCTCACCGGGGTCGAGCCGAGCGGTGGCGATCGAGGATCGCCGGACCGCCGCGGCTGGAGCGACCCGGCGGCGTGGATCGCACGAGAAGCTTCGCTGGGCAGCGAAGCGCTCGCCTGGGGACCAGGCGCCCGCCTGGTCCAGGTCGCGCGCGATCGCGCGGGTACCAGGCGATCGCCCCGTGCGCGCTCGCAGCGAGCTGCGAGTTTTCTCGCAGCGGACTCGCGTGCGATGCGAGTCCATGCACGGGGCTGTACAAGCCGAACCCCAGCGCACGTCCGGTGACGTGCGCACGCCCCGATCGAACAGCGGCGGCTTGGGCCGCTGCTTGGGTTTGATGTGGGCTGTCCGGGAGGGTTCGACCATGCCCAGCGGGCTGCTACGAGCAGCCCTTGGCGGCTGTCTGTCTTGAACAGCCGCGAGCCCACGCGAGGGCTCGACCGAACAGCCGTGGGTTCACCCGCGGTTAGGGTTTCGGTTGAGTCCGGATTCGTCGTGGTTCGTGGCGGGATGTTCCGGCAATCGGGAGTCGATTGGAATTGTCGTTCCGCATTTGACAACTCCGGATATTCGATCTCCAAAGGATTTCGGTCGAAATTAATTGGATAATTAATTTTAATTAATTTGTTAATTCCGGGATATCGATTTCCAACACGAATAACCATTTTGACACCATTACTACTATAAACATTGAATCATATTGGTTACATAGAGTTTTATCAAGAACTTTTACGATTTTTAACTCATTACTCTAAGCGGACGAAAATCGTCCGCCTTTTCGAAATCAATATTTGTGGTTCCGAATAGCCATTTTGACACCATTACTACTATAAACATTGAATCATATTGGTTGCATGGAGTTTTATCAAGAACTTTTACGATTTTTAACTCATTACTCTAAGCGGACGAAATCTTCTCCCTTTTCGAAATCAATATTTGTGGTTTCGAATAGCCATTTTGACACCATTACTACTATAAGCATTGAATCATATTGGTTGCATGGTGTTTTATCAAGAACTTTTACGATTTTTAACTCATTAGTCTAAGCGGACGAAATCGTCCGCCTTTTCGAAATCAATATTTGTGGTTCCGAATAGCCATTTTGACACCATTACTACTATAAACATTGAATCATATTGGGCGCATGAAGTTTTATCAAGAACTTTTACAATTTTTAACTAATTACTCTAAGCGGACGAAATCGGCCGCCTTTTCTAAATCAATATTTGTGGTTCCGAATAGCCATTTTGACACCATTACTACTATAAACATTGAATCATATTGGGCGCATGAAGTTTTATCAAGAACTTTTACGATTTTTAACTCATTACTCTAAGCGGACGAAATCGTCCGCCTTTTCGAAATCAATAATTGTGGTTCGGAATAGCCATTTTGACACCATTACAACTATAAACATTGAATCATATTGGGCGCATGAAGTATTATCAAGAACTTTTACGATTTTTAACTCATTACTCTAAGCGGACGAAATCGTCCTCCTTTTCGAAATCAATATTTGTGGTTCCGAATAGCCATTTTGACACCATTACTACTATAAACATTGAATCATATTGGTTACATAGAATTTTATCAAGAACTTTTACGATTTTTAACTCATTACTCTAAGCGGACAAAATCGTCCGCCTTTTCGAAATCTATATTTGTGGTTCCGAATAGCCATTTTGACACCATTACTATTATAAACATTGAATCATATTGGTTGCATGGAGTTTTATCAAGAACTTTTACGATTTTAAACTCATTACTCTAAGCGGACGAAATTGTCCGCCTTTTCGAAATCAATATTTGTGGTTCCGAATAGCCATTTTGACACCATTACTACTATAAACATTGAATCATATTGGTTTCATGGAGTTTTATCAAGAACTTTTACGATTTTTAACTCATTACTCTAAGCGGACGAAATCGTCCGTCTTTTCGAAATCAATATTTGTGGTTCCGAATAGCCATTTTAACACCATTACTACTATAAACATTGAATCATATTGGTTGCATGGAGTTTTATCATGAACTTTTACGATTTTTAACACATTACTCTAAGCGGACGAAATCGTCCGCCTTTTCAAAATCAATATTTGTGGTTCCGAATAGCCATTTTGACACCATTACTACTATAAACATTGAATCATATTGGGCATATGAAGTTTTATCAAGAACTTTTACGATTTTTAACTCATTACTCTAAGCGGACGAAATCGTCCGCCTTTTCGAAATCAATATTTGTGGTTCCGAATAGCCATTTTGACACCATTACTACTATAAACATTGAATCATATTGGTTTCATGGAGTTTTATCAATAACTTTTACGATTTTTAACTCATTACTCTAAGCGGACGAAATCGTCCGCCTTTTCAAAATCAATATTTGTGGTTCTGAATAGCCGTTTTGACACCATTACTACTATAAACATTGAATCATATTAGTTGCATGGAGTTTTATCAAGAACTTTTACGATTCTTAACTCATTACTCTAAGCGGACGAAATAGTCCGTCTTTTCGAAATCAATATTTGTGGTTCCGAATAGCCATTTTGACACCATTACCGCCTTTTGGAAATCAATATTTATGGTTCAGAATAGCCATTTTGACATCATTACTACTATAAACATTGAATCATATTGGTTACATGGAGTTTTATCAAGAAATTTTACGATTTTTAACTCATTACTCTAAGCGGACGAAATCGTCCGCCTTTTCGAAATCAATATTTGTGGTTCCGAATAGCCATTTTGACACCATTACTACTATAAACATTGAATTATATTGGTTGCATGGAGTTTTATCAAGAACTTTTACGATTTTTAACTCATTACTCTAAGCGGACGAAATAGTCCACCTTTTCTAAATCAATATTTGTGGTTCCGAATAGCCATTTTGACACCATTACTACTATAAAAATTGAATAATATTGGGCACATGATGTTTTATCAAGAACTTTTACGAGATTTAACTCATTACTCTAAGCGGACGAAATCGTCCGCCTTTTCGAAATCAATATTTGTGGTTCCGAATAGCCATTTTGACACTATTACTACTATAAACATTGAATCATATTGGTTGCATGGAGTTTTATCATGAACTTTTACGATTTTTAACACATTACTCTAAGCGGACGAAATCGTCCGCCTTTTCAAAAATCAATATTTGTGGTTCCGAATAGCCATTTTGACACCATTACTACTATAAACATTGAATCATATTGGGCATATGAAGTTTTATCAAGAACTTTTACGATTTTTAACTCATTACTCTAAGCGGACGAAATCGTCCGCCTTTTCGAAATCAATATTTGTGGTTCCGAATAGCCATTTTGACACCATTACTACTATAAACATTGAATCATATTGGTTTCATGGAGTTTTATCAATAACTTTTACGATTTTTAACTCATTACTCTAAGCGGACGAAATTGTCCGCCTTTTCGAAATCAATATTTGTGGTTCCGAATAGCCATTTTGACACCATTACTACTATAAACATTGAATCATATTGGTTTCATGGAGTTTTATCAAGAACTTTTACGATTTTTAACTCATTACTCTAAGCGGACGAAATCGTCCGTCTTTTCGAAATCAATATTTGTGGTTCCGAATAGCCATTTTAACACCATTACTACTATAAACATTGAATCATATTGGTTGCATGGAGTTTTATCATGAACTTTTACGATTTTTAACACATTACTCTAAGCGGACGAAATCGTCCGCCTTTTCAAAATCAATATTTGTGGTTCCGAATAGCCATTTTGACACCATTACTACTATAAACATTGAATCATATTGGGCATATGAAGTTTTATCAAGAACTTTTACGATTTTTAACTCATTACTCTAAGCGGACGAAATCGTCCGCCTTTTCGAAATCAATATTTGTGGTTCCGAATAGCCATTTTGACACCATTACTACTATAAACATTGAATCATATTGGTTTCATGGAGTTTTATCAATAACTTTTACGATTTTTAACTCATTACTCTAAGCGGACGAAATCGTCCGCCTTTTCAAAATCAATATTTGTGGTTCTGAATAGCCGTTTTGACACCATTACTACTATAAACATTGAATCATATTAGTTGCATGGAGTTTTATCAAGAACTTTTACGATTCTTAACTCATTACTCTAAGCGGACGAAATAGTCCGTCTTTTCGAAATCAATATTTGTGGTTCCGAATAGCCATTTTGACACCATTACCGCCTTTTGGAAATCAATATTTATGGTTCAGAATAGCCATTTTGACATCATTACTACTATAAACATTGAATCATATTGGTTACATGGAGTTTTATCAAGAAATTTTACGATTTTTAACTCATTACTCTAAGCGGACGAAATCGTCCGCCTTTTCGAAATCAATATTTGTGGTTCCGAATAGCCATTTTGACACCATTACTACTATAAACATTGAATTATATTGGTTGCATGGAGTTTTATCAAGAACTTTTACGATTTTTAACTCATTACTCTAAGCGGACGAAATAGTCCACCTTTTCTAAATCAATATTTGTGGTTCCGAATAGCCATTTTGACACCATTACTACTATAAAAATTGAATAATATTGGGCACATGATGTTTTATCAAGAACTTTTACGAGATTTAACTCATTACTCTAAGCGGACGAAATCGTCCGCCTTTTCGAAATCAATATTTGTGGTTCCGAATAGCCATTTTGACACTATTACTACTATAAACATTGAATCATATTGGTTGCATGGAGTTTTATCATGAACTTTTACGATTTTTAACACATTACTCTAAGCGGACGAAATCGTCCGCCTTTTCAAAAATCAATATTTGTGGTTCCGAATAGCCATTTTGACACCATTACTACTATAAACATTGAATCATATTGGGCATATGAAGTTTTATCAAGAACTTTTACGATTTTTAACTCATTACTCTAAGCGGACGAAATCGTCCGCCTTTTCGAAATCAATATTTGTGGTTCCGAATAGCCATTTTGACACCATTACTACTATAAACATTGAATCATATTGGTTTCATGGAGTTTTATCAATAACTTTTACGATTTTTAACTCATTACTCTAAGCGGACGAAATCGTCCGCCTTTTCAAAATCAATATTTGTGGTTCTGAATAGCCGTTTTGACACCATTACTACTATAAACATTGAATCATATTAGTTGCATGGAGTTTTATCAAGAACTTTTACGATTCTTAACTCATTACTCTAAGCGGACGAAATAGTCCGTCTTTTCGAAATCAATATTTGTGGTTCCGAATAGCCATTTTGACACCATTACCGCCTTTTGGAAATCAATATTTATGGTTCAGAATAGCCATTTTGACATCATTACTACTATAAACATTGAATCATATTGGTTACATGGAGTTTTATCAAGAAATTTTACGATTTTTAACTCATTACTCTAAGCGGACGAAATCGTCCGCCTTTTCGAAATCAATATTTGTGGTTCCGAATAGCCATTTTGACACCATTACTACTATAAACATTGAATTATATTGGTTGCATGGAGTTTTATCAAGAACTTTTACGATTTTTAACTCATTACTCTAAGCGGACGAAATAGTCCACCTTTTTTAAATCAATATTTGTGGTTCCGAATAGCCATTTTGACACCATTACTACTATAAAAATTGAATAATATTGGGCACATGAAGTTTTATCAAGAACTTTTACGAGATTTAACTCATTACTCTAAGCGGACGAAATCGTCCGCCTTTTCGAAATCAATATTTGTGGTTCCGAATAGCCATTTTGACACTATTACTACTATAAACATTGAATCATATTGGTTGCATGGAGTTTTATCAAGAACTTTTACGATTTTTAACTCATTACTCTAAGCGGACGAAATCGTGCGCCTTTTGAAAATCAATATTTGTGATTCCGAATAGCCATTTTGACACCATTACTACTATAAACATTGAATCATATATGTTGCATGGAGTTTTATCAAGAACTTTTACGATTTTTAACTCATTACTCTAAGCGGACGAAATCGTCCGCCTTTTCGAAATCAATATTTATGGTTCCGAATAGCCATTTTGACATCATTACTACTATAAACATTGAATCATATTGGTTACATGGAGTTTTATCAAGAACTTTTACGATTTTTAACTCATTACTCTAAGCGGACGAAATCGTCCGCCTTTTCGAAATCAATATTTGTGGTTCCGAATAGCCATTTTGACACCATTACTACTATAAACATTGAATTATATTGGTTGCATGGAGTTTTATCAAGAACTTTTACGATTTTTAACTCATTACTCTAAGCGGACGAAATAGTCCACCTTTTCTAAATCAATATTTGTGGTTCCGAATAGCCATTTTGACACCATTACTACTATAAAAATTGAATAATATTGGGCACATGAAGTTTTATCAAGAACTTTTACGAGATTTAACTCATTACTCTAAGCGGACGAAATCGTCCGCCTTTTCGAAATCAATATTTGTGGTTCCGAATAGCCATTTTGACACTATTACTACTATAAACATTGAATCATATTGGTTGCATGGAGTTTTATCAAGAACTTTTACGATTTTTAACTCATTACTCTAAGCGGACGAAATCGTGCGCCTTTTTGAAATCAATATTTGTGATTCCGAATAGCCATTTTGACACCATTACTACTATAAACATTGAATCATATATGTTGCATGGAGTTTTATCAAGAACTTTTATGATTTTTAACTCATTACTCTAAGCGGACGAAATCGTCCGCCTTTTCGAAATCAATATTTGTGGTTCTGAATAGCCATTTTGACTCCATTACTACTGTAAACATTGAATCATATTGGGCGCATGAAGTTTTATCAAGAACCTTTACGATTTTTATCTCATTACTTTAAGCGGACGAAATTGTCCGCCTTTTCGAAATCAACATGAATTCAAGGTGCAACAACAAAATAGGTAATGAAACAATTTTATATAATTTAATTTTTGTATACATAGCAACAAGAACTAACTTTGGGAACTACATAGAATTCTACATATACTAAAAAACAGTTAGTGAATCAAGTAGACACACTCACCTAAAGATTTATACACATTTCACATTTCAGTATCCAGCTTACTCGAGCCTAGTGTTTTACTATATGTATATACTAAAACACTTTAGCCTCACCGAGACGACTCATGGTACATGAGAAAACTCAACCAGATAGGAAGAAAATATTTTAAAAAACAGATGGGAAGACAATATTTTTCAAAAATAGTTTCAATTCGGCATTAAAATATTATTGTTGTGATGTTGGCACTAGAACTCTTTTGGGAACTTCATACAACACCTAAGTAAACTTCATTATTAAGTGCCACCGGAACAGTGTTGGGAATTAAGTAAAAATTCAACATAACATGATCAAATAATAACATATGTGGTTGCACTTTTGTGAAAAAAACAAGTCCCTTCAGCAATTGAAAATGTATATGAAATTAAAATTAACAAAAATGAGTTGTTGAATAAATTCTGAATCTACTTACTGAGTCTGTGAAGGGACTTTCTTCGGTTTTAGGAGAGGAGTGGGTCCCCCGTGGAACTAAAATGTTGCACGTAAAATGTAGTTTACAAATGCCTTTTTAAACATTAAACAAAATGGGGTATAAAGAAATGCCTTTATCAAAAAGGGGTTTCATGAAAACACTTAATGAATCAAGTAGACACACACCTCAATATTTATAAACACTAAAGGAGGATGCGCATATAATATGACCTACATTAGTGAACTGTAAAAAAAATCAAAATTCAGTTTCTCAAAACATGAATGAATTTCTATGAAAAAAATTACTTCATAATTATACTAATCAAAACACATCATACCAAAACAAATTAATCAAACCAAACAGATAAAGTTCACTTGTAAATAAACAACACCATCAAATCATGAATCAAATTAAATAAACTCACCACAGAAACAATCTTCAAAAGTAATTCCTCAAAAAATTAGTTCCAAAATATTGAAATTAAATACTTGCATGTCTCCAATTCTTCGAAATTAGACTCAGATCCAACATATTATGCAAAGATTTCTACAAAGGTAACACGGAACAGCCCTCAGGATCTCCTTCATGCGGGTGATGCAGTGATTCGGGACAGGATTGATTCAGTTCATCTAAAGCACTAGCAGTATGATATGAATTCCGATGAATTTATCTGCAGTAAGATTTCTCAATGATTGTTCCCTATTAAAATTATCTGCAGGTGTTTGCGCAGATAGGAATAGGAATTAGACTATCATCACATCTATAAAAAAAAACCAAAAAAACTAAAATAAATAAATGTAATGAAAAGCAATAAACCCTAAAGCTATTATCTTTACAATAAAATACTGGCATATGCAAAGAAAAGTATATTACAGGCACCATGTGACCAAAGGATCAAAGAGAAGATATGCCATTAAAAGACTTCAAAATTAGCAACAAAGTAAAATTATGTTCTATCAGTCAGAAATACACAAAATATACTTTTTGTACTATCCCATGCAATAAACCATGTAAACAAAATGAGCCATAGTAATAGAGAACCAGAGTTTAACAACTTATATTAAACTAGGAATACTCAAGTCAGTAAAAAAACTCATAGCTGTATAATATTGAAAGTAAACCCACGATGTTGGACTTGGATCAAGCATAATATCATCACTGAGCAAGTTAATTGAAAATCGATTCCTTCTAAAAATACTGAAAAAGTGCTTACATAAGAATAATCAGTTTGGTTACACAATCCATCTTCCTCAGCAGTAAGGTCATCCATAAATTGACTTACAGATACTGGCACATAACTCTGAGGAATAACATGTCCAGCCAGTGATATCCTAGTACAGTCCAGAATTGCATTCCCTTGTGGCATGTGATGAATGCCAGTGATATCCTAGATGAAGAACGTCAGCCTCTAGCTGCAAATAATCACATGTGATGAATCAAAGCTTCCAAAGTATGTATACCTTCCACCACTGGGAGGGACCAGTAGATTATCAGGTGTAAGTCGATATGAAGCAGCAGGACGAAGTCCTGCAGTTGCATGGCTGAGAGCCTTCCCGGTAAGCAGTAAGAGGTCACCAGGCACCAAGTTGCTATCCGCTTGATACCAACGACCATTTGGGTCACAAACCTAAGGTTGATAAAATGACGAACTCATAGAAATTATTCAAGGACGAACTCATAGAAATTATTCAAGGAAGAATACTTATTCAAGGAAGAATACTTATACCCAAATTATCTTGGGGGGAAATCACAGTGGAAACTAAAATAATCATGCAAATCATAACATCACAACTCACAAGCAGATTAAGATGTATACCTGAAGACCAGGAGCATCTGCTGAAACCAGCATTAACATGCCCTTCTCTATTTCACAACTTAATGCGGGCTTCCCTCCACCAGTTATGCATTTTCCTTGTTGAAGGGATATATGAGAGAATGTGGCAACAAGAACTGCTGAAGATGCCTCGTTAGCAGGCAACGGGTTATCATCTAGTAAGTGATTAAAAACACTGCAGAAAATGTTACAAAAAGTCACTGCCAATAAAGAAAAAGCAATTCTGACATTCGTATAGTTATTCATCATGAAAATAATAAATTAAATCAATGAAAAAGCATGTGCACACTCCTTACTCGCTTCGAAGACGAAGATGTCTTGCTATTGCAGATAATGCTGCACGAGCTGCCCTGAGCTGCCCTTCCCATGCATCTGAAAATATCAGCCATGCATGGAGGAGAGGAGTCAAGATCTTCCAAAAGCCTGGGAAAGATTAGTTAATGTTAGAGTGTATTGCAACAAATAACTTAATTTGAAATGAAATACCAGCTTCAATATCTATTTATGAAAATGCAAGGTTTAGAGATTTTTGCAAAATCGAAATTAGTCAAACTGCAGGGTTCTCAAATATGAATGTAAGCAACCTCGTCCTTGAACAACTGCGGCATGGGTTCTATTTTTTAGTAGAAACGGAATGAGAGTACAGCAACAGAACCATCATTGAAAAAACACTAATTCTTCGGTATCAGAACTAAAATTTCTCCCTAGTTTATTTCACGAATATTGACCAGATCACATAGCAAAGAGAATAAAACAAACATCCACAATTTCGAAGTACAAAAACAAGTTCAAAAGAATTACTACCTCCCAGCTCTGTAGGTATAAACTCCTCGACCACCTCTCCTGGTGCGAAAATAGAGGTGGGCGAACTCGAGGGCGCAGCGGAGAAAGGCGGCGTCATCTGGTCCGAGCTCGATGATAGCGGCATTGTGGCGCGTGAGAGAGGCGGACAAGGATTCGACGGCCCTTTTGTAGGGGGGCATGGGGGCCCCATCGTAGGGCAAAATGTCCGACAGCCGAATTCTACAAGGAGAATCCAGGGAGAGGGGAGGGAGATGGTAATTGCTGTGATTATGAGGTGACCTAGCACCGGCCATCGCCGCCACCGGAGGGTTGCCGTGATTCTGATGCTGATTCCGTAATTCCTAATCTATTAGATACATACAATCAGAAGTAGTGTGGTAGAAAGTTGGAACTCATGGTATTTTCACGGGCTGGATAACCGATAACCTCTTCACATGAGATATTCAACAAGCTCGATAGATGATTACCTCAACTCGTAACATCGATAAAACCCTGTTATCGTGTCTCACTTCCCGGGTGATACATTATGGACAATTTGTGCGAGAAAAGTGCCTGTGTGATTAATTAAACATTGCAAATTCAAAATCAAAAAGAAAAGAAATCATCCTTCTGTAATTGTTACGATGAAAAAATGAATCCAGAAAATGACAACCTGACAAGACAGAACATATCAGGAGACACAAACAGCACATCTATAAATCGGATAGTAATCGAATCACATATACAAAGAGATGCTTCTAGTGGGAGAAACACTGTTCATAATGCAGATGGGTAGTCATGTGATTTACAGTAACTATCGACTTTTAACAAGTTAGCAGATTTATTGATTCTAAAAGGCAGTCCAATAATAGCAGTTGATTTATCATATCAATGTATCTTAATGCAAAATAAACTATACGCAATTAATACACCAACCTGCATCCAAAAAAGCCTTTATTCGCAGGAAAACCAGAAGGATGTGCTGATTTCAGAATATAGTGCTTTGATTCATCTATCAGCCTGTACAAACAGTTTCAATGGAATCACGTAAAATATTGTTTTTCTTATTGTTATTGATTTTCATATAATGAAATTGTATATTAGGGGAATGTGTTCTTCGATACACCTCAACCAAAAGTCGAAATTTAGAAGTTTCGTCATTTATTATCAACTCAAAACAAGTTCTCGGTACATGAGGTAAATGGACAAGACAAAGCTCACACAAGTTAAAGTCACAACAAAGCAAAGAGTAAAGGGATCATTCATGATTTTCAAAGCCTTCTCCCGGTTGAACCAATTTCCCTCGCCAAGGTACACTCATTCTTTTTACCACTCGAGGGTTAAGGGATCACACACAATATCACATGCAAGTGAAAGAGTCAAATCAATGTAGAACTTGCATGTATCAAGAAATAGAGCTCAAAGTGAAAATGTAAAGAAGAACCTCAAGTAACAATGTTGCACATAAAGAAATTCAACCATAAGCTTAAGCATGTGAAAGACTCCACTCATCAAATTTGGCTATCTTACGGATCAAAGAACTCTAATCGCACGAGGGTTATACGGGGCTAGGCTAAAGGTATTTGGGAAATTTTTGGGTAAAGTGGACTATTTTTTGCAAGATGTGCCCTTCCTTATACCTCCATTACTTCTCATAAGAAATTTTCAACTCAAACCCTTCAATATTCCACCACTCAAAATCAACAAACCTCATATTCAACGAGGCGAGCTTACAACACAATACAAAATTCAACAAACGACACTCCTTATTGTCTCGACATTATTTCATATCACTTTTTTTTTCTTTTTTTTTCTTTTTTTTTCTTTTTTCTTTTCTTTTTTTTTTCCTTTTTTTTTTTTTTTTTTTTATATCTTAGAGACGGAGCATTACATTACATCGTATATATAAAGAAAAATCACTAGCTCACCCCACTTCTTTAACACATTCCAAACACACACAAACAAGGACCCATCATAAATCCTCCTTACAAATCGATCCTCCAAACGGGTAAGTGTATATAGGACATGAATGAAACGGTTTACATGTAGGCACAAAGGGGTTTTCTAGGGCGTCCCTCGACGGGCTCGGGGTTTAAGAAAATTAAGGCTCGAAAGGGTTAATCCTAAGCGATTGTTCTTCTCATTTCCGAAATCAAACCGGTTATGACATCAAGTTTTGAAATTCAACATGCACAAGTTCTAGTTATCTCTTATTTACTTCAATAGCAACATCATTGGAAGAATAAAAGCATGAGGTTCACAAAAATATTCAACGAATTCATTTTCAATAATCCCTCAACAAGAACGTTACAATCGGCACAAAATCTCACACGGGTTTTGGAAATATGGGACAACCGAGATAAACAAGAATACTAAAATTCTCCCCAAATCCCCACCGAGTGAATAACGAGTGTTATTATTTTTAAAAATTTACCCCGAAAACCTAAAACAAGTTTTAAAGCTTCAAAATAAAATCGGAAAGTTATAAATTCATCCGACTCAAAATAACTCCCCCCACATTTTAGAATAAAAGCATTTCTTCATGCGACTACATCACGACATCAAAGTTTTGAAAGGAGAAAGACGATTCAAAAGAGTATCATGCACATCCACAAGAGAGAGAAGAGAAATAATACTAACATCAAAACCAAAATATCTACGACAAAAAACGGTCATTATCCAAGACCACATCAAAACAAAGCCACACACGGCAATAATCCCAAAATCAACAAACATAATGCATCACCAAAACAAAGCCTCCAAAATAATAACCAAAATAAAGAAAAGCAAACGAGAGAGAAGGGTAGAGAAAAGAGGAAGAAGTAACCCGGGCCGTGAGTAGTCACGACCAATCCTCAATTCTTGTCCGCAAATGGGGGCGGTGGTCCATTCTTGGCTGTACTTGACGGCAGAGCTACGGTGGTCGGTCGACGGCAGGTGATGCTCGGAGCAGCGGCTCTCGGTGGTGGGTGTTGGGGTGCGAGCTCGACGGGAATAGCAGGACTGAGACGGAATTGAAATGTAGACGGGGCTGGAGAGTCACGGTCTGGGCGGCGACTCTCGTCCGAGAAGACGAGTACGGAGACGGGTCGGGTGATGAGCAGAGGCAGTGGTTCGGGACGGTCGACGGTTGTCCGCGGCGGAGACGGGCTGAGAGCAGCGGGTATCCGGGTGGTGCTCGCGTGTATGGTTCTGAGTCGCGTCGGAGGTGGAGGTGCGGGCTCGCGGCGGAGAAGACGAGTTCTGAGCAACGGAGCAACGGCGGTGGTCGACGGCAAGTGGTGCTCGGCCGGAGACGGTGATCGGGGGTGGTGATTTGAAAAAGTGGGGGCGGCTGACTTTTAGTGGAAACCTAATTTAATCCCTCTCCCCAATTCTCAATATATATATATAATCTTTTTTTTTATTCACAGTATTTACTAAAACCGAAAATGGGCTCGGGTGAGCCCATTCCTGCACGAGCGAGCCGAATCTCTATAAAGCCAAACTCGGGCGAGCCAGTCAATTTTGCTCAAAAATGAATTTTCACATCTCGAACAGAATTTTAGACAAATTTATATCTCCAACCTCCGTTAGCTTCACTAAAATTCACCAAATTATGTCTCGATCTCGACGTTTCGTGGGAAGGCCCCCACGTAGCATTCGTTTTACGTCATGAGCTATGACAGTCGTGGGCTTGCCCCCACGAGGCGCTCGTTTATGGGATTCGAGCATAACCAAATCAATGATCAACCATCTCTGGTACTAAAAATATTGAACTACATTTCGTAAAAACAACATCTCGACCAAAGGAGCACGATCTTCCAAATAAAAGCAATGAAGAGCATGTGTGGTCGTGTGTAGAAACTTGTCTACCAAATTTAAGCACCTCGGTCTCTCTCCCAAATATACGCTCAGATGTAGATCGTGATTGCCTTCCACATTGACCGGTAAAAATATCGAACTATACCTACGGAGAAAGAGCATCTCTGCCAACGGGACAAAAGTCTTCCTATAACAAGAACCAAACATCCGGACGAGGTGTCTAATCATGTATAACGAATCAATATTCTTTGTCCCATCAACCTCAACTACTAAAAATATTGAGCTATATTTTCTTAAAAACACTATCTCGGCCAGAGGGAAACTCTTTTCAATACAGACATCATCATTACATCGAGCGTCGAAAAACTTAACACCAACTCCCAAGCAAATCAACCTCGATATGCTCGTACTCGAACCGCAAGAAACTTCCATTTTGCACAAATTAGGTCTTAACACACTCTTTTTCTTCAAGAGCTCCAATCGAAGAGCGTTCAATATTATGAGAAGTAGAATACCTAATCTCAATCCTTAAATCAACCAACCTGTAGATTCGTTTACCAAAAATCCAAGCGGATCTCATCTTGCTTATACTCGGATCATGCGGTGTTGATCCCATTTTTTGCTAAAAAGCCCAATACGGTCGGCCCCAGCCCATTCGTTGCATTCCAGCTGCCAACAGAGGCCCATCAGCATTCGGGCCCGGGTATTTCCTTCTTCGCGAAGTTACCTTCCCCGGTCAGCCCTGTTCGGAATACCATGAGTGTATTGGATCGCGGTCATCCGAGAATTAGTTCGTATGCCTTACGACCAGTAGACCGGATGAATTCTGTTTAACTCGCTCCGAGGACATACATAAAGTTGATCGTTGGGAAAATGGTTATGGGCGTTAGAATCTTCCGTAATTCATGATGAAGACCATAGAAATGCACTCGAGAACAAGAACAAATCGCAGGGACGAAGAAACAGCCGCGGGAAATACTTCGGGGGCGTAACGGTCTTTAACTTGCAAAGCCCATGTAATCTAGACCCAGGCCCAAGTATTAAAAACCCTAAATCCCCATCTATAAATAGTTGAACCATTTCATTTGTAATGGACACAACTCCCAAGAAATACAATTAAGAATTTATACTCAAGCTTTGTGATTTATTTTATTAAATCTCTCAATCCTCGAAATATCTTTATGTTCGCGGGAGAAGCCTTTTAGGATTTTTTTGCCCGTTAACATGCGGCTTGAGAGATTGGTTAGCAAGGACCTCACTCGTGTCCTCATAATGTTTAAGCTTAGTTGTCTCAATTGTGATTGGAAATGAGGGACTTTTCGGCTTCTCATCGGCCAAACGAACCGGAAAGGGGGTAGGTGATTCAACCATATCTTCACACTCGGAAATAACATCTTCTACCTTCTCTTCAACACCCAAACAATCCGGAGATACAAAAGTCACATCCCTCACGGTTTCAACAAGAGGAATGTCCTTATGATCCCTATCCAACTCGTCACTGGAAAATGGCTCAAAACACGAAGACCCATCTACGTATTCAATTACGCTCTCAAGAAGAATTTGTTTTATCCCTATATCTATCGCATTCATCAACTCATCAAATGCTCGAGAAGAGATGTCGTGGTCGGTTCTCATCTTGGATGGTGGAGACAACTTGTGGGATGGACTCGTCTCGGAAGGTGTCCGGAAGTAACGGCCTAGGAATGTATCAACAATATTGTCCCACGTTCTCTATAATTTTTATGGCAATGACCTCCACCAATCTTGGGCCCCATCTCTCATACAATTTGGAAAGTACCACATTTTCAACTCATCTTCTTCATATCCGACCAATGGAAGACTCCCTACTACGATGGAAAAGTCCTTGATGAACTTTATGACATTCTCATTCGGCAATCCGGAGAAAGAAGGCAATCGAGAGAGATGATGAGGTATAAGCTCGTCTATTTGGGCCCTCGGAACACAAAATTTGCGAGAAGAGTCGGGTTGATACCTTGGTTGATTTAAATCTTCAATGGTACGACGTGTAGAAGCTTGCATGTTTGGATAAATTCGTCGATCACAATATCTCTACAAGGTCCTTCATCAAAATGCTCCTCTTGTTATGACCTACGATCCCTCGGCCGACAAAGCTCCAAAATTCGTACTCTGCGAATCCCGAGGTGAAACCCGAACTTTGGGCTGAGTGTCGGTCGACATCCTCAACCCGTCGGCCGACATCTTCACAGATTTGGCAGCGGAGGCGGATTTTAGGTTTTAATGTTTTTGTTAGTTTTAATTTCCTTTTCTTTATGTTTTGTGGTTTGTCTATATAAAGGCCTTATAAGACATTGTTTTAAAAAAAAAGACTTTGATAATAAAAATTATTTTTCGTGATTTTTCATAAAATTCTCTCTTGGGTTCGAATTCTACCCGATTATCCCAAAGAATTCAACCGAAGAATCAACGAAGCGAAAAATTCAACCGAGAGAGAATTCGTTTCCGTTCTTCGCTCTTTTCTATTCTTCGATCCCTAACGAGGTTCGTATCAGTGATGGTTGAGACCGATCGGTATAATGAGAGTAGGCGCTTCCAAAGTCGTGATGGTCGTCATACTCGTCCCTCATTTTGTTCAAAAGAAAGTCGTTGTCGAATAGAGGAAAGGATGAAGGAGAAAAAGAAGACCAGGTCTCAAGAGAGAGACGATAAATGAGGCAATAATGGGGGAAAACTCTTCTTCAACCTATCACACACAAAACTCAACAAATAAGATTATGGGCACCGAGTGGTAAACAATATATATAAGCAATAAAAAAGTATCACACACAAAGCTCAACAAATAAGATTATGGGCACCGAGTGGTAAACAATATATATAAGCCATAAAAAAGAAAAATTAGGCAAACAATAAACTCACAAATCAACAAAAAACACTTTTACACTCCCCGACGACGGCGCCATTAATTGACTCACCCCCGAGTGCGCTACAAATAATTACTCGGGGTCTCGACTCGCAAGAGAACGAGGCCCTTCATAGTATAAGATGGCAAAGACGACCCAAGTCATTCTCTCGATGAGTGTAGGCTCAGAGTGTTCATTTAAAGAGTGCGTTTAAATGATTGCTTTGTGTACAAATAGTATCAAAGTGGGGGAAAAAGGGAAGAGAAAATTATACGCTAACAACTACTAAATGAAAGACAACAAAGCATGTAGGGGTGTCAAAAGTTTGGTTAAACCGACCAAACTGAACCAAACCAACACTATTCGGTTAAACCAAACCGAACCAAACTAATTTGGTTTGGTTTTCGGTTTTGATTTTTTTTTAATTTTTTGGTTTTCGGTTTTGTTTGGTTTTTAACCGATTAAATCGGTTAAAACCAAACCAAACCGAATAAAAGTATAATAAAAAATAATTAATATATATTATTTTAAATGTAAATAATAATAATTTATATATATTTTTATATTTTTTAATAATAAAATTTTATTTATAATTAAAATTATTTTTTCATTTTATATATTTTGTTTTAATTATTTTAATAAAAAATAAAAAATATGTTTTAAATTAAAATATTAAAAAAATTATTTTTTAATTTTTTTTAATTAAAATTTGGTTAAAACCAAACCAAACCGAAATTATTCTGTTAAAACCGAACCAAACCATTTCTTAAACGATTTGGTTTTCGGTTCTTGATTATAACTCTTATTTGGTTGGGTTAACCGAAATTTTGGTTCGGTTTGGTTTGGTTTAACCGAATTAATACCCCTAAAAGCATGAAAGAGCAAGTAAAAGCAAGGAAACGAGAAATCAATAATAAAAACAGAGGTTTGGTATTTGGATCATTTCACATCGGAACCGGGTTAATAACAATAATAACCGGGCCATAGGCTCGCTCAAGTGCTTTCGCGGTTTTAGAGTGGGCCGACTAGTCCCTCGTTTAAGGTCAAACTATGGTTGATTAGATTAGTGTTCAATGAGGATTATCGGGTAGGTCTCACCTCTAACAAATCGAGTAATCGACCAAAATCATAAAGTGAAACGTCTCCGGGTAGGTCTCGGTTTCAACAATCGATCAAATTCAATAACAAATAAATAAATTAACCCAATCAACATGGTCAACAATCAAGATAAATTAACCTTCATCATTATTTCAAATCACCATCACCATACCAATAAATCTAGCCTAACATTATACTAAAACAAATAAACAAGAAAATCAAATAAATAAAATGCATAAATGAAATAACAATTAATGGGAACGAAGATACCGATCAAACGAGGAGTCGATCTTCGATGTGTCATCCAATGAAAATTGATCCGATGAATAGAACGGGGTTGACGATCCGAGAAAAAAACACAAATGTAAAAATACGAGAAAATAAACGAGGAATGAAAGATGTAAGAATTAAAATGCTTGAAATTAAGAACTTGAAGAACAAGAGTAGAAAAATATCTAGAGTATTATTATAATTATTTACAAGTGGTGACTTTCTCTCTTTACAAAAGCTAGTAAATGGTTTTTTTTTCAAAATTGGTCACATGTGTTGTATGTGTGCTTCTCTTGTTTATAGCTTTCCAAGGGCATGTGGCTTTCAAAATGTCGAAATTGCCCCCCAAGACTCCATTTACGAGCAATAAACGAAAAGTCAACAAAAGACATTTTTTCGGGCTCGGGCGAACCGGACCTCCCTGGACAGTGGCTCAGGCGAGCCGCACTTCATCTTCGTCTCGGGCGACATTTTTCAATTCTCGTCGCATCCTTGTTTTTTTCTCTTTTAAGCTTCAGCACCTCTGGTTTTAGCTTCAATTCCCTATATTTTCAAACAACTTCAAAAGAGTAAGGAATTACAATATAATAGAGGATATGCCATGTAAATGTACGAGAAACGGGCAAAACAAAGCATAAATCAGGGCATAATTCACACAAAAAACATACGAAACAGTCGATTATTGCTGGAAATCGATGTCCCGGGCAATTAAAATCTGCGGAAACTAATAACCCGACCGAAATCCCTTCATCGTCGGAGATCCGAACGCGAACCACCGCGTGAGCCGGGGCCCGACCGAACACCCAGCGAGCCCCGAAGGCCGCGAGCGTCCAGCCGAGCCCCCACGAGGGGGCCCGCGATCATCTCGCGATGATCGCTGGGGATGCACGAGGCATCCCCGGGGCTGCTCTTAGCAGCCCCGCAGCGAGCTCACGGCTCGCTGCTCGCGGGGGGTTCGATCCTCCCCGCATCACCGCTGCGGGAAACCCCGCAGCTTGGTACGAGGCGCTGCGGGTAAACCCGCAGCTCACCCGGCGATCGAACCCTAGGTTCGATCGCCCCCTCGGCTCCAGCCGAGGGCTCTTCCCGCGAGACCGCCGGTCGAAGGGGCTGGGGTTCTTCCCGCCGTGGCACCAGCCCACGGCGAACCCCGGCGATCGACCCAAGGTCGATCCCACGCCCCGGCGTCCAGCATGGGCTTCTCCCTTCGTCCGCGCGCCGGCGGTCGAACCTTAGGGTTCGGCCGCCACCCTCGATCCCATCGAGGGTTCCTCGATCTTCGCCGAGGATCTCGAATCCCCGTCCGCGAAGTTCGTACGTTTACCTGGATCGTGTGTTCATGTATATGCTACAATTAAATCCACATAAAATCATAAAAGAGGGTTTATGATTTTACCTTTGATTCGTTGTGCGGAGAAACGAAATCAAGTTTGATGACCTTACGATCTTCCCACGTATTCCTTGCACCTCGTCCGAACGTCGTGTGGGCGACGATCTATCGAACTCCTATGGATCTCCTTCAACTCTCTAGAACTATCAAATATTGATATTCTTGTCTTGTTATTTATGAAGGCCATGTAGTGCTTTTATAGGCTACGTAGGGGATCTAAAGGAGGTGGAATATTGGGCTTCCAATATTGATGATTAAATTGAGCCCAAGCCCAAGTCTATTAATCCTTATCAATATTAATTAATTTATTTTCCACTATATAAATTAATTGCACTCCCAATATTAAACCATATTATATCAAATAATATTTCTCCGGTAGTATTATTTATTCCGTGTATTTAAGATATTAATGTTGAGTTTTAAGGATTAGGGTTTTAGTGTATTACAGATTAGGGTTTTAGTTTTCAGGGTTTATGGTTTTGTTTTAGGTTTTAGTGTTTAGAGTATTAGGACTTTGGGTTTAGTGTATTAAACTTTAGGGTTTAAGATTTAGTTTTTAGGATTTAGGGTTTAGGGTTTTGGTTTTAGGTTTTTGGGTTTAGAGTTTTTTGGTTTAATGCTTAGTTTTAGGTTTTAATTTTAGTTGTTAGGGTTTTGTTGTATTCAAGTTTATGGTTTTAGGTTTTAGTTTTTAGGGTTTTAGGTTTTAGTTTTTAGTGTTTCGAATTTTATGGTTTAATGTTTTGTTTTAAGGATTAGGGTTTTAGTGTATTAATGATTAGGGTTTTAGTTTTCAGGGTTTAGGGTTTTGTTTTTAGGTTTTAGTGTTTAGAGTATTAGGACTTTGGGTTTAGTGTATTAAAATTTAGGGTTTAAGATTTAGTTTTTAGGATTTAAGGTTTAGGGTTTTTGTTTTAGGTTTTAGGGTTTGGAGTTTTTGGGTTTAATGCTTAGTTTTAGGTTTTAATTTTAGGTGTTAGGGATTTGTTGTATTCAAGTTTAGGGTTTTAGGTTTTAGTTTTTAGGGTTTTGGGTTTAAACAACTAGTTGTCTAAACAACTCGCTCGAGTCGGTCTCGATGAACACTACTATTGGCGCGTAAAAGTATTTATTTATTTGCAACGGAGAAGAGAGAATGAAATAGCATAATGCTTGATTTTTGTTTTGATTAAAAACTTAGAATTAACTATCTTAACGGAAAAAGTTTGAGTCAAAGAGAAAGGAATTAGGGGTCGGGATTTTTAATTCTCGATTTCAAGGTTTGATTTTGTTTTGCAAAAGTCACAAGAAAACGCCCGTCGCCGGTTGGCTCAATTGTGGTTTGATGAATTCGAGTATTAAATCAAGTGAACATTTAATCAAACACCTTAAGAGCAATTGGAATTTCAAACCCTTACTCTCAAAAATTAAATTTCCCTAACCCCTAAAAAGAATTTAGTTACTCATATTTAGAATTGAAAACGAAGACAATGAATTATGCGAGATCATGATTATACGAACAAG
Source organism: Euphrasia confusa (assembly GCA_954870475.1). Lineage (NCBI taxonomy): Eukaryota > Viridiplantae > Streptophyta > Magnoliopsida > Lamiales > Orobanchaceae > Euphrasia > Euphrasia confusa. The sequence goes on from OX940956.1 coordinate 21,238,168, forward strand.
TAAATAGTACGAAGAATTAAAGCAATAAATAAAACAAGGACAAATCGAAAAGAAAACTTACTACTATCAATAACGAAATCAAAATATCTATCGGCGGTGAACTCCGACTTTTACCGAGATTCGAAAACAAGAGAGGACAAAAGCTAAAGATCTCTCGGGAACCGAGTTCTATGTCTAGAGAACGTTGTTGGAATTCGATATCCCGGGTTATCTAAATTTGCGGAACCGATAACCCGAACGAACCCTTCGCCGGAGATCACACGAACGCCGACTCATCCGCCGGAGTCCGGGCTTTGGAGACCACGCACCCGAAGGCGCGCAATCCGCCCCCACCCGAACCCCCGCGAGCCGGAGTTCATACAATCGAAAAACTCAATCGCGGGAGAAACCGCGAGCCCACGCGAACCGGGACCCGACCGAACGCGTCGCGCGCACGAGGCACGCGAACGCCCAGCCGAGTCCCCGCGAGAGGACTCGCGATCACTGCGGGCGATCGCTGGGTTGCTACGAGCAACCCCGCAGCGGATCCGTTGATCCGCTGCTACGCGGCTAGGGCTCGCGTCTAGCGAGCCGCTGCGGGAAACCCGCAGCTCGCTACGAGCTGCTACGGGTCACGCCCCGTAGCCCTAGCGATCAGCCCCTTAGGGCTCGATCGATCCTCGGCGTCCAGCCGAGGGTTCGCGCGTTCGATCCCCATGAGGGATCTTCGAGCCGCCGGCGGTCCGGTGGTCCAACCACCACCGCCCGGCTCGACCCTCGTCCCGGGGTTCGATCCTCAGATCTTTGTTCTACGGTATTCTCGATAAAATTAAATCAAACAATATCAAGGGCGTTTAGATATTATACCTTTGATTCGTTGTTCGGAGAAACGAAATCAAGATGACCTCGTGATCTTCCCGCGTATTCCTTGCACTCCGTTCGAACGTCGGGTGGGCGACGATCTATCGAACTCCTATGGATCTTCTTCACTCTTCAAGACTTTATGATTGGCGTATCTTAGGTTAATGAATTGTGAAGACCATGTAGTGCTTTTATAGGCTACGAAGGGGATCATAAGGAGATTAAATATTGGGCTTCTAATATTGAAAATTAAATTGGGTCCAACCCAAATCTATTAATTCTTATCAATATTAATTTTATTTATTTTCCACTATATAAATAAAATTGCACTCCCAATATTTATCCATATTATATCAAATAATATTTCTCCGGTTAGTATTATTTATTCCGTGTATTTAAGATTTAAATATCCATGAATAAAATTTATTTATTGCTTAATAAATTTATTCATCTCTTATATCCGAGAATAGTACCACTCAACCTTATTTATTATGCGGGAACAAATCCACTCGCGAGGTTTACATAATAAATCCTTATGAGCTCATCTCGGGGATATTATCAACCCTTCCAGGATACACTGTCCCTTCAAGAATTCACGGCATGCCATATATAAAATATAGTGACCCAACTTAACCGGTAATTAACCCAATAATTAAATCGGTTAATTCCTTTGGAAAATCAAAGTCACTTATATTAAATATACACACCCGCAATTGTTTCAGGGATTAAGAATAAAATACTCCGAGACTTAAATCAATTATCACAGAGCAATCCTAATTGATAAGTCTCAAGTGATCCGCTCAATACACCAAGTGTACAAGTGTGATAAGATAATCAAGATAAATTATCTTCTCTCTCACACAACGACTATACCGATGGATTGGTCCGTGTCCATCTAGGTCGTGAGCAACTGTTCGATTAAATACGAGTAACCGATAGTATGATCTTCTGTGCGCCCATGCTTGCACCATACTAACTACAACGTATAAAATCCAGGACTATGATTTGCATATATTTAATTAACAATAATTAAAAGCAAATGAATGTTCATTATTAATAGGTAAATGAAAGTGCATACAGAGTTCAGAATACTCAAATCTAGACATTAAGTATACTACTCCATCAATCTCCTGTTGGAGTTGTGTACCCTAAACCAAAACCCTAAACCCTAAATCCTAAAAACTAAATCTTAAACTCTATATTTTAATACACTAAACCATAAGTCCTAATACTCTAAAAACCAAAACCTATAAAAAAAACCTTAAACCCTAAAAACTAAAACTCTAATGTTTAATACACAAGAACCCTAAACCCTAAAACTAAACATTAAACCCCAAAATTCTAAACCCTACAACCTAAACCCAAAACCCTAAAAACTAAAACTTAAAACCCTAAACCTAAAACCCTAAACTTGAATACAACAAAACCCTAAAACTTAAAATTAAACTCTGAAAGTAAGCATTAAACCCAAAACTATAAATATAAACCCTAAAAGCTAAAACCAAAACCCTAAACCCTAAATCCTAAAAACTAAATTTTAAACCCTAAATTTTAATACACTAAACCATAAGTCCTAATACTCTAAACACCAAAACCTAAAAAAAAAAACCCTAAACCCTAAAAACTAAAACTCTAATGTTTAATATACTAAAACCCTAAACCCTAAAACTAAACATTAAACCCTAAAATTCTAAACCCTACAACCTAAACCCAAAACCCTAAAAACTAAAAGCTAAAACCCTAAACTTGAATACAACAAAACCCTAACACCTAAAATTAAAACCTAAAACTAAGCATTAAACCCAAAAACTCTAAACCCTAAAACCTAAATCCAAAACCCTAAACCTTAAATCCTAAATCCTAAAAACTAAATCTTAAACCCTAAATTTTAATACACTAAACCCAAAGTCCTAATACTCTAAACACTAAAACCTAAAAACAAAACCATAAATCCTGAAAACTAAAACCCTAATCTTTAATAGACTAAAACCCTAATTCTTAAAACTTAACATTAAACCCTAAAATTCAAAACCCTAAAAACTAAATCCTAAAACCCTAAAAATTAAAACCTAAAACCATAAACATGAATACAACAAAACCCTAAAACCTAAAATTAAACCTCAAAAATGAGCATTAAACCCAACAACTCTAAACCCTTAAACCTAAAACCAAAACCCTAAACCCTAAATCTTAAAAACTAAATCTTAAACCCTAATTATTAATACACTAAACCCTAAGTCCTAATACTCTAAGCACTAAAACCTAAAAACAAAACCCTAAACCCTATAAACTAAAACTCTAATCTTTAATACCCTAAAACCCTAATCCCTAAAACTAAAAATTAAACCCTAAAATTCTAAACCCTAAAACCTAAAACCAAAACCCTAAAAACTAAAACCTAAAACCCTAAACTTGAATACAAGAAAACCCTAAAACTTAAAATTAAACCCTAAAAGTAAGCATTAAACCCAAAAATTATAAACCCTAAAAGCTAAAACCAAAACCCTAAACCCTAAATCCTTAAAATAATTCAATCTTACACCCTAAATTTTAATTCACTAAACCATAAGTCCTAATACTCTAAACACCAAAACCTAAAAACAAAACCCTAAACCCTAAAAACCAAAACCCTAATCTTTAATACACTAAAACCCTAAACCCTAAAACTAAACATTAAACCCTAAAATTCTAAACCCTACAACCTAAACCCAAAACCCTAAAAACTAAAACCTAAAACCCTAAACTTGAATACAACAAATCCCTAACACCTAAAATTAAAACCTAAAACTAAGCATTAAACCCAAAAACTCCAAACCCTAAAACCTAAAACCAAAACCCTAAACCTTAAATCCTAAAAACTAAATCTTAAACCCTAAATTTTAATACACTAAACCCAAAGTCCTAATACTCTAAACACTAAAACCTAAAAACAAAACCCTAAACCCTGAAAACTAAAACCCTAATCATTAATACACTAAAACCCTAATCCTTAAAACAAAACATTAAACCAAAAAATTCGAAACACTAAAAACTAAAACCTAAAACCCTAAAAACTAAAACCTAAAACCATAAACTTGAATACAACAAAACCATAAAAACTAAAATTAAAACCTAAAACTAAGCATTAAACCAAAAAACTATAAACCCAAAAACCTAAAACCAAAACCCTAAACCCTAAATCCTAAAAACTAAATCTTAAACCCTAAAGTTTAATACACTAAACCCAAAGTCCTAATACTCTAAACACTAAAACCTAAAAACAAAACCCTAAACCCTAAAACTAAAACCCTAATCTTTAATACACTAAAACCCTAATCCCTAAAACTAAACATTAAACCCTAAAATTTTAAACCCTAAAACCTAAAACAAAAACCCTAAAAACTAAAACCTAAAACCATAAACTTGAATACAACAAAACCCTAAAACTTAAAATTAAACCCTAAAAGTAAGCATTAAACACAAAAACTATAAACCCTAAAAGCTAAAACCAAAACCCTAAACCCTAAATCCTAAAAACTAAATCTTAAACTCTATATTTTAAAACACTAAACCATAAGTCCTAATACTCTAAACACCAAAACCTAAAAACAATACCTTAAATCCTAAAAACTAAAACTCTAATGTTTAATACACTAAAACCCTAAACCCTAAAACTAAACATTAAACCCCAAAATTATAAACCCTACAACCTAAATCCAAAACCCAAAAAACTAAAACCTAAAACCCTAAACCTAAAACCCTAAACTTGAATACAACAAAACCCTAAAACATAAAATTAAACTCCGAAAGTAAGCATTAAACCCCAAAACTATAAACCCTAAAAGCTAAAACCAAAACCCTAAACCCTAAATCCTAAAAACTAAATTTTAAACCCTAAATTTTAATACACTAAACCATAAGTCCTAATACTCTAAACACCAAAACCTAAAAACAAAACCCTAAACCCTAAAAACTAAAACTCTAATGTTTAATATACTAAAACCCTAAACCCTAAAACTAAACATTAAACCCTAAAATTCTAAACCCTAAAACATAAACCCAAAACCCTAAAAACTAAAACCTAAAACCCTAAACTTGAATACAAAAAAACCCTAACACCTAAAATTAAAACCTAAAACTAAGCATTAAACCCAAAAACTCTAAACCATAAAACTTTAAACCAAAACCCTAAACCCAAAATCCTAAAATCTAAATCTTAAACCCTAAATTTTAATACACTAAACCCAAAGTCCTAATACTCTAAACACTAAAACCTAAAAACAAAACCATAAACCCTGAAAACTAAAACCCTAATCTTTAATAACTAAAACCCTAATTCTTAAAACTTAACATTAAACCCTAAAATTCTAAACCCTAAAAACTATAACCTAAAACCCTAAAAACTAAAACCTAAAACCATAAACATGAATACAAAAAAACCCTAAAACCTAAAATTAAACCCTAAAAATGAGCATTAAACCCAAAACTCTAAACCCTAAAACCAAAACCCTAAACCCTAAATCTTAAAAACTAAATCTTAAACCCTAATTTTTAATACACTAAACCCTAAGTCCTAATACTCTAAATGTTGGAAATCGATATCCCGGAATTAATAAATTAATTAAAATTAATTATCTAATTAATTCCGACCGAAATCCTTCGGAGAACGAATATCCGGAATCGTCAAATGCGGAACGACAATTCCAATCGACTCCCGGTTGCCGGAATTTCCCGCCACGAACCACCACGAAGCCGAGCCCAACCAAACCCTAACCATGGACGAACCCATGGCTGTTCGGTCGAGCCCCTTCATGGGGCACGCAGCTGATCACAGCAGCCTCCACGGGCTGCTCGTAGCAGCCCCTATCCACGCCCGAACCCTCGCGAAACAGCCCCCCAAGCAAACCCTAGCCGCGACCAAGCCGCCGCATGTTTGCTCGAGGCGTGCGCACGTCATGGACGTGCGTTAGGGTTCAGCTGCACAGCCCCCGTGCAGCTCCGAGCATGGCCAGCGACGCCCCGCGGATCCGCTGCGCAAAAGTGCGCAGCCCGCTGCCCAGCCATACGAGGCGAGCGCCTGGTGGTCGCGCGACCGCGCGCGACATGGACCAGGCGAGCGCCTGGTCCCCAGGCGGGCGCTTCGCTCCCAGCGAAGCTCCGTCGCGTGATTCTCGCCGGCGAGTCGCTCCAGCCGCGGCGGTCCGGCGATCCTCGATCGCCACTGCTCGGCTCGACCCCGGTGAGGATCCTAAACCTCGGATCTTGGTTCACGATAATTTTACGATAATTAAAATCGATTAAATCATAAAGGGGGTTTTACGATTTACCTCGTTCTCGTTGTTCGGAAAAACGAAGAACTCAATTGACGACCTTGAGATCTTCCCACGTATTCCTCGCACTAGCCCGGACGTCGTGTGGGCGACGATCTACCGAACTCCATGGATCTCCTCCACTCTTCAAGAACTTTATGATTGGCGTATCTTAGGTTAATGAATTGTGAAGACCATGTAGTGCTTTTATAGGCTACGTAGGGGATCAAAAGGAGATTAAATATTGGGCTTCTAATATTGAAAATTAAATTGGGTCCAACCCAAATCTATTAATTCTTATCAATATTAATTTTATTTATTTTCCACTATATAAATAAAATTGCACTCCCAATATTTATCCATATTATATCAAATAATATTTCTCCGGTAGTATTATTTATTCCGTGTATTTAAGATATAAATATCCATGAATAAAATTAATTTATTGCTAATTAATTTATTCATCTCTTATATCCGAGAATAGTACCGTTCAACTTTAATTATTATGCGGATCAACTCCACCTGCAGGGTTTACATAATAATTCCTTATGAACTCATCTCGGGGATATTATCAACCCTTACGGGATACACTTTCCCGTCAAGTATTCACGGCATGTCATATATAAAATATAGTGACCCAACTCAACCGGTAATTGACCCAGTAATTAAACCGGTCAATTCCTTTGGAAAATCAAAGTCACTTATATTAAATATACACACCCGCAATAGTATCGGGGATTAAGAATAAAATACACTGAGATTTAAATCGATTATCCAAGGCAATCCTAATCGATAAATCTCAAACGATCCGCCCAATACACCAAGTGTACAAGTGTGATAAAATAATTAAGATAAATTATTTTCTCTCTCACACAACGACTATACCGATGGATTGGTCCGTGTCCATCTAGGTCGTGAGCAACTGTTCGATTAAATACGAGTAACCGATAGTATGATCTTCTGTGCGCCCATGCTTGCACCATACTAACTACAACGTATAAAATCCAGGACTATGATTTGCATATATTTAATTATAAATAATTAAACGCAAATAATTGTTTATTTAATTAAATAGATTAATGGCAATGGATCGTGAGTTTCCGTTACTTAAATCTAGACATTAAGTACACAACTCCAACAATCTCCCACTTGTACTAAGGTCTAGTCATTTCCTCCAAACTCCCGACTCCCATACTCATCACGTGCTTAAGTTGTACTTCCAAGAAGTACTATGTGAATGAGCACTCTAGGTTGCCGTTCTGAAGTTATCTTGGTGACTACAGCGTCGTCTCCCTCGACGATGACTCGTATCAGGTGGTACTTGCTCTATGTGTTATCTTACACTTATGAACTTGTGATTTCTTACCATTTGCCATCGCACCGCTATTTACATAGCCTTGGAGAAATTAAGAATCACATCTAAGTCCCAGAGATTATCCCGGAGCTATACCAAAACTTCCGCTGCCTCTGAGGCCGCTATTTGGTTACTCATGGCAGAGTCCGAAAAGCATCGTGCTTATCACTCTTCCATGTTAAAACTCCTTCTCCTTCAATAGTGAAACACATAGCCTGATATCGACTTACACTGGTCCTCATTCGATTAGAAATCTAAGAGAATGTAATCCAAAGGAAAAACTTGTCTGCTCCGTAATCCAGAACATAGTTTCCAGTACTTTGAAAGTACTTAAAATGTTGATTACAGCAGTCGAGTATTCCTTTCCAGGATTACCTTGATGTCCTCCCACTATACTAGCCGCATAGCAGATATCAGGTTCTCGTTTTAAGATCGCATTTATTAAAGCTTTCCACACTCCAAGTGTAGGAAACCGCTTTAATTGCTTCTATCTCCTTTTGTGTTCCAAAACACATATCCTTAGATAGATGCATTCCGTACCTGAAAGGTAACGAACCTTTCTCGGAATTTTGCATGTTAAAACGAACTATAATCATATATATGTAAGATGTCCAGGAGAAGTACAACTGCTTCCTATATCTTTCATAATGATTTATCCAGACAACCATCATTTCATGTCTGATTACATCTTTACATTGTTGCCAATGATAAAATGTTACCTACATAAAAACTTCCGAGAAACAGCACCTTGTTTCCATCACGTTTCCTATACACACGATTCGTCTATGCTTTGATGAATCCATAAAATGGACTATCTCATCAATTTGCAAGTACCACGAACTCAATGCTTTGTTCCAATCCATAAATGGATCAACTAAGCTTGTACTCTAAATGATCTTGCCTCTTAGCAATAATCCTTATTGCTTTCCAAGAAGGCACATTTAGATTTAGTACTGCCTCCATGTAGATCCAGGGATCGATTTCATGTATACTAGGTCCAGAGTCCGAAAACTCTCCTAGTCTTATGAATATCTCTGGTTGATCCACAACCTCCCACTACAACGGCATTCCGGTGTATAAACAGTAATAATAGTAGGTGCAGTTAGTGGTGTACTGCTACTCGGTTCGGCTGGTTCCTAGTCCTTATCTCTTTCTCTCATTCAAAGTATTACGTCACTTTGGGCTTGTGGTTCATCTAATAGTCTTCCTCTAAGAACCGGGCGTTAGAGCTAACGTCCTTCTGGTTCATAGTACTATTGAACACACAACTTTTGTTCTTCCAGGATATTCTACAACCGCATTGAATGCGCCGTTGTTTCCAGACATACCCATAGAACATAGGTAGTTCCGTATAACTCATGCTTTTACTATTTCTATAAGAGTTCCACTTCTTATTTCCGACAAACCATTTCTACACAAGAGTGTATGGTGTAGTCATTTGGGATCAAATCCCAATCTCTGATCAGTACGCCATGCATTCCTCAGACAGGCACTTGCCTCCGCGATTAGATCGCAGGCTTTCAATGGATATACCATGATGGTTCCCCACAATAGCTTTGTGTCCATTGACTTGTCAAAACACTTTGATTTTGTGGCACATCAGGTATGCTAATCCATTTTTCGAGTAATAAAATGAAGTACTCGTACCTTATTGTCTGAGTAAACAAGGTCTGCATACATCAGAGTCAATCAATTCTTATACTTGTCCGGATCTTATATCTTATATCCATAAAGGATTGCTTAGTCATGTTATCTTCCAAATTAGATTCTTAGGTCGGAAGGTCCACTCCTTCAACTTAATTGAAAAAATATCAATTTTCGACCTTTGAACTTCTTATTTGAATAAACACGACTTAGCATAAGAATCCACAAGTATAAATGATTTAATAAAGAAATCTCTTATCAGTAAGACGAGTTATACAAAACGGTTTGTTGCATCGTGGTGGACTCGGGATTCATCATTTATATATTGCTAGCTAATGTACCAGAATAGATAATATCATTATTTCTTCTTATAACCATCAGATGATTAAAAGAAATAAAATATCCATTCATTAGAAATCCAGAACAAAGTTCTTTCTAAAGGTACATAAAAGCAATAGCTCAAAATGAAATCCTATAATTTTCCTCCACTGCAACAGCTGTCTCCTCAACAGCATTGCCCATGTAGACTACGATTTCTTCTTTTCCAAGTCGTCGGGTTTCCTGGAACCCTCGCATTTAGAATGCGCATACCGTCAATGGTTCCATATCTACACACCAGGTTCCGGTAGATAATACCACTGACTATGTTTTACGACTAAAGAAGATTTCGTACTTTCTTTGAGAGGATAATCAGACTTCCAGTACCTAGACTGTTTGCATCGAGGACACTAGCCTATTGGCTTTCTCGCCCCATCTCGTGATCCAAGAAACTTAGGACCACTGGGTTTCTTTGCTTGCTTTTCCTTTCCCCCGATTTTGCCTTTAGGTTCGAAACCTTTGACATTGGCTACAAGAGCTTGCGATTTCCGTCTCAACTCGTCTAAAAGGTCAATCATCTCAAAAACGTGTTTAAGCGTTTCCTCGAAGCGACTGGCCTTTATGAGTATCCTCATCGCTTCTTGTCTAGCCGCCTATGTCATGTCTAAACATCTCCTTGAGTTTGAACATGATAAAATCAGTTCTTTCCTCAACAGTCGAGACATTAGTAGGTTCGGGAGAACAAAGCTCACTGAGTACAAACTTGTACTCTTTAACAGTCTAGGCAATGTCTAGATCTCTATTCCAATCAATACATTTAGGGACCAGTGAGTTAAATTCCTCAAGTATCACATAAAGTGGGTTCAAAGCCATCCATAATCTATGAGCACATGTAACAACAAACAATCGATTTAATCTCCGATATTATCTCCCTCAAATAATATCATTAAACCACTAATCACATCTAAAATCCCATCAGGTAAGGCAAGCCACGTGGTGTGGACGTTTACCCACCCAAACGACTTAGCAATTAGATTTTCTTTGGTCATACATCACTTATAGCGGAACCTCGTGGGGAGGAATACTATAATGCGTATCTAAGTGTAAACCATTACTCAGTACCAAAGTAAATCGTTTGGAATTTCTACATCACCGCAAGCCACGTGGTGTGGACGTTTACGATAACTTCACAACTCTTCACAATTACTTACAACTGTCTACATCAATTAATCCAAAATCCGTCAGCATAGCAAGCCACGTGGTGTGGACGTTTACTACACCAAGAGACTTTTATAATTGACTCCCAATTACTTGATCCATTCGATCTTGTAAATCAAGACGCGGAGAATCATAAGTGAAACTCGAAGTTTCTAACCAGTGATTCACCATGCGAACAACCCTATCTCTCATAAATGAGGGAGCCGAGCAGACAATCGATCCATCTATAAAAGAATGGTACGAAGGTCTCTAATTTGTGTCCTCTACATGACCAAGTGGCTCTGGCTCCATTCCACTCCCCGGGGTGAGAATGAGTCGACTTGAAATCAGCTTTGGAAAGACAAATTAGGCATTGTTTGATAAACTTAATCAATGTTTCTCGTAAGAGGAATTACAAGAACTCTCCTCTAATGACCTATCTATACAAACTTCAAAAGTTCATAAAAGTCACCAAGAGAGCAGCAATGGAGACCATGGGTATGTTTCCATACCCTCTCCCACTTAGCTTTTTATAACAAAGGGATACGCTATCTAATGCATAATTAAATACACATAAGCATGCATACATGAAATAAAGCACATAGAATATTATCACATAGTCAAAATAATACTAGAATATTATTTTCCGACTATTATGGCTTTATCGCATCCCTGTATGCATCTTCTAGTCTTCAGTCTTCGTTTCTCGAATGCTCCATGTGACGAGAATATTAATATCCAATATTTAAATCCATTATTTTCAATTAATCCAAAAGTTACTTAATTCGAAAATTAAGTCAATCGAATATATCGAAAATAAAATTAAATATTATTAATATTTTATTTATTTATTTTTCTTTCTAATTCTATTAAATCTTTAGAATAGTCTATCCAAGTAAACTTGGAATATTCTAGAAGACCTCTATAATAGAATAAGGAAATAAATAAATTAGGACTCTTAATCCTTCCAAATTAATTCTTTTCCTAATCTATTAAAAATTCCATAAAGGAATAATTAAATAGGAAAAATTAATTAAGGACTTTCAAAACTTTCCAAATTAATTATTTTCCTAATCCATTAAAAATTCCATAAAGGAATAACTAAATAGGAAAAACAAATTAATTCTAAATTTATTCTTTTCCTAATCCATGAAAATTCCCATGAGTAGGAATAATCAAATAGGAAAATAAATTTAATACTAAATTAATTCTTTTCTTATTCCATGAATATTCCATAAAAGAAATAATCAAATAGGAAAACCGAATTAAAATAGGAAAGTTGGATCTCGGCGGAAGAGCACGGGTTGGGAGTCCCCGCGCCCTACCACCTGTTGGAATTCGCTATCCCGGGTTATCAAAATTGCGGAACCGATAACCCGAACGAACCCTTCGCCGGAGATCGTACGTACACCGACTCATCCGCCGGAGTCCGGGCTTTGGAGACCATGCATCCGAAGACGCACAGCCCGCCCCCACCCGAACCCCCGCGAGTCGGGGTTCGTCCAATCAAGTGATCGATCGCACGCGGCGATCGATCGGGGTGGACTGCCCAGCAGCCGCCCGCGGCGGGTCCGGCGACCCGCCGCCACCAGGAGGCCCCCGCCTTCACGGCGGGGTAGGGCACGGCACCAGCCCGTGCCCAGCGATCGATCCCCTCGGGTCGATCGCACACCCTCGGCTCAGCCGAGGGTTCGGCCCCCATCGCCCCCACGCCGAAACCCTAGGCGGGCGTGCGCCGCGGTCCGGTGGCTTCGCCACCACCGCGCGTTCGTCCGTCTACTCCGGGTCTCGATCTTCGGATCTTCGTCCTACGGTATTCTCGATAAAAACAAATCGAACAATAATCAAGTTAGTTGAGAATTGTACCTACGATTCGTTGTTCGGAGAAACGAAATCGATGACCTCGTGATCTTCCCGCGTATTCCTTGCACTCCGTTCGAACGTCGGGTGGGCGACGAGCTATCGAACTTATGGATCCTCTTCACTCTCGAACTTTATTGTTGGCGTAACGTAGGTTAAGAAGTGAAGACCATGTAGTGCTTTTATAGGCTACGAAGGGGATCAAAAGGAGAATAAATATTGGGCTTTAATATTGAAAATTAAATTGGGTCCAACCCAAATCCATTAATTCTTATCAATATTAATTTTATTTATTTTCCACTATATAAATAAAATTGACCTCCCAATATTATTCCATATTATACCAAATAATATTTCTCCAACTTAGTATTATTTATTCCGTGTATTTAAGATTTAAATATCCATGAATAAAATTTATTTATTGCTTAATAAATTTATTCATCTCTTATATCCGAGACTAGTACCACTCAACCTTATTTATTGTGCGGAAAAAATCCACTCGCGAGGTTTACACAATAAATCCTTATGAGCTCATCTCGGGGATATTATCAACCCTTACGGGATACACTGCCCCTTCAAGAATTCACGGCATGCCATATATAAAATATAGTGACCCAACTTAACCGGTAATTAACCCAATAATTAAATCGGTTAATTCCTTTGGTAAATCAAAGTCACTTATATTAAATATACACACCCGCAATTGTTTCAGGGATTAAGAATAAAATACTCCGAGTCTCAAATCAATTATCGCCGAGCAATCCTAATTGATGAGTCTCAATCGATCCGCTCAATACACCAAGTGTACAAGTGTGATAAGATAATCAAGACAAATTATCTTCTCTCTCACACAACGACTATACCGATGGATTGGTCCGTGTCCATCTAGGTCGTGAGCAACTGTTTGATTAAATACGAGTAACCGATAGTATGATCTTCTGTGCGGGCCCGACACACCATACTAACTACAACGTATAAAATCTAGGACTATGATTTGCATGTATTTAATTAACAATAATTAAAAGCAAATGAATGTCTGTAATAGATAGGTAAATGAAAGTGCATACAGAGTTCAGAATACTCAAATCTAGACATTAAGTATACTACTCCATCAATCTCCCACTTATACTAAGTTCTAGTCATATCCTCCAAACTTCTGACTCCCAAACCCTCCAAGTGCTTGTAGTATACTTCCTTAGGAAGTATCTTGGTGAAAGGGTCCGCTAGGTTGTCTTCCGAAGCTATCTTGGTGACTATCGCATCGCCCCTCTTGACGATGTCTCGAATCAGGTGGTACTTGCGCTCTATGTGTTTTGTAGCACTATGGGACCGTGGTTCCTTACTGTTTGCCACTGCACCGCTATTGTCACAATAAATTGTCATAGCCTTAGGCAAACTCGGAATCACATCTAAGTCCTGGAGGAAATTAAGGAACCACACTGATTCTTTCGCTGCCTCTGAGGCTGCAACATATTCAGCTTCCATGGTAGAGTCCGAAATGCACTTTTGCTTAACACTCTTCCATGATACGGCTCCACCTCCCAAAGTGTACACATAGCCTGATGTCGACTTACGCCGGTCCTTATCAGCTTGGAAATCCGAATCTGTGTAACCCAAAGGGATCAGATTGTCTGCACCGTATCTGAGAACATAATCCTTAGTATTTCGCAAATACTTGAAAATGCTTTTCACGGCAGTCCAATGAGCCTTTCCAGGGTTACTCTGATATCTCGCTACTATGCCAACGGCATAACAGATATCAGGCCTCGTGCATAACATTGCATACATTAAGCTTCCCACAGCCGAAGCGTAGGGAATCGCTTTCATGTCATCTTTCTCCTTTTGTGTCTGAGGACACATATCCTTAGAAAGATAAGTTCCTTTACTGAAGGGTAGATCACCCTTCTTGGAATCTTGCATGTTAAAACGAGCTAGAATCGTGTCTATGTAAGATTGCTGGGAAAGACACAATGTTCTATTCCGGCGATCCCTTATAACTTTGATCCCTAGAACATGTCCGACTTCTCCCAAATCTTTCATATCGAATTGTCTAGACAACCATCCCTTTATGTCTGATAACATCTTCACACTGTTTCCAATGAGAAGTATGTCGTCTACATAAAGCACGAGGAACACCACCTTCTTTCCATCACGTTTCCAATACACACACGATTCGTCCATGCTTTGAATGAATCCAAAAGATTGGACTACTTCATCTAACCGCAGGTTCCACGATCGCGAGGCTTGTTTCAATCCATAAATGGATCGATTAAGCTTGCACACTAGATGATCTCGCCCCTTAGCAATGAATCCTTCTGGTTGTTTCATATAAATCGTCTCGTCAAGACTTCCATTAAGGAAAGCTGTCTTGACATCCATTTGCCACACCTCATAATCCATATGAGCTGCTATGGATAAGAGAATCCGGATCGACTTTATCTTGGCTACCGGCGAGAAGGTCTCCTCATAATCGATTCCCTCTTTCTGAGTATATCCTTTCGCAACAAGCCGAGCTTTAAAGGTTTCAACCTTTCCGTCAGATCCTCTCTTTCTCTTGTAGACCCATTTACACCCAATTGGCTTTACGCCGCTTGGTGGTTCTACAAGATCCCAGACTTTATTAGAATCCATAGATTCTATTTCGGATTTCATCGCTTTCTTCCAAGAAGGCGCATCTATATCTTGTACCGCCTCATCATAGGTCCAGGGATCGACTTCATGAACTCCGGGTGCCGAGTCCGAAGACTCACCCAGTCCAATCCATCTGTCCGGTCGTTTAACAACCCTCCCACTACGACGGCGTTCCGGTGTATTAACAGTGACAGTATTAGGTGCAGGTTCTAGTGGTGTATCTACACTCGGTTCGGCTGTATCCAGGTCTTCTTCGTTACCTCTCAACTCATCAAGTATTATGTCACTTTTGGGCTTGTGGTCCATGACATAGTCTTCCTCTAGGAACCGAGCGTTAGTACTTATAACGATCTTCTGGTCCGAAGGACTATAGAACATGCCACCCTTAGTTCCTCTCGGGTATCCTACAAACAGCCGTATTTCTGATCTAGGTTCTAACTTATCGGCGCCTTGTCGCAACACATGTGCTGGACATCCCCAGATCCGAATGTGTCCCAAGTTAGGCTTACGCCCACTCCACAATTCCATGGGTGCAGTTGGTACCGTTTTGGTCGGAACCCTGTTCAGAATATATGCCGCTGTTTCCAAGGCATGTCCCCAGAACATAACAGGTAAATCCGAGTAACTCATCATCGATCGCACCATTTCCATAAGAGTCCTATTCCTTCTTTCTGACACACCATTCTGCTGAGGAGTATATGGTGAAGTCAGCTGGGATTCAATCCCATTCTCTGCCAAGTATGCCTTGAATTCTCCAGACAGGTACTCGCCTCCGCGATCAGATCGCAGGCATTTTATGGATTTACCACGAAGGTTCTCCACAAGAGCCTTGAATTCCTTGAACTTGTCAAAAGAATCACTCTTGTGGCGCATCAGGTAAATATATCCATACCTTGAGTAATCATCAGTAAAAGTGATGAAATACTCGTACCCTCCCCTTGCCTGAGTAGACATAGGTCCGCATACATCAGAGTGAATCAAATCCAATACTTGTTCAGCTCTACGTCCTTTACCAGAAAAAGAACGCTTGGTCATTTTACCCTCCAAACAGGATTCGCAGGTTGGAAGGTCCCCTCCTTCTATGCCGCTAATGAGACCATCAGCTTTCAACCTTTGAATTCTATTCGAATTAATATGACCTAGCCTTAGATGCCACAAGTATAATTGATTCATCTTAGAAGATTCCTTTCTCTTATTGGTGTTCGTAGATGTGTTATTACTCTCGGTTAGTTTCATCGTGTTAGACTCAGGATTCAGAATATACAAATCGTCCACCAATGTACCAGAACAGACAATCTCACTATTTCTTCTTATGACCACAGAGTGATCAAAAGAAACAGCATATCCATTCAGAATTAACTTAGAAACCTAAATTAAATTCTTTCTAAAATTCGGTACATAAAGACAATTTTGTAAAACTAAAACCCTATCACTACTAAAGCGTAAGTGAACGTCTCCCACTGCAACAGCCGCCACCTTCGCGGCATTGCCCATGTAGACTACGATCTCTCCCTCTCTAAGTCTCCGGGTTTCCTGGAACCCCTGCAATGAATTGCAGACATGGTCAGTGGCACCCGTATCTACACACCAGGTGCTGGTAGATATCACCGCTGAAAATGTTTCAGTGACTAAGGAAAATTTCGTACCTTTGATGAGAGGACAATCAGACCTCCAGTGCCCAAACTGCTTGCATCGAAAGCACTTGCCAGAAGGCTTGCCTTTCCCAATCCGTGGCTTTGAGCCACTGGGTTTCTTTGCACGCTCTTCCTCTAGCCTTGCCACAAAAGCTTGTGATTCTCTTAACTTACGCACAAACTCCGCTCTCGTTGATTCCTTTTTAAGGGACTCATTGAGAGAGAATTCTGTGAGTATGTTAATCACCTCTTGCCCGGCTTCCACGCTATGTCTCAACATCATCCTGAGGTCATTTCGAATGTCCTCATTAGTTGGGACAACAGTGGATTCGGAAAGCTCAACAGTCTGGACAATGTCCAGATTTCGTTCCCAATCACCATATGGAACCGGTGAGTTTTCATCCTTAAGTATATCACAAAGTGGGGTCACAGTCATTCTTAACCTATAAGCACATAAAACAGACAAACAATTTAATATCCGATATTATCTCCCTTAAATAATATCATTAAATCACTAATCACATCTAAAATCCCATCAGGTAAGGCAAGCCACGTGGTGTGGACGTTTACCCACCCAAATGATTTAGCAATTAGATTTCCTTCGGTCATACATCAATTATAGCGTAACCTCGTGGGGAGGAATACTACAACGCGTATCTAAGTGTAAACCATTACTCAGTACCAAAGTAAATTACTTGGAATCGCTACATCACCGCAAGCCACGTGGTGTGGACGTTTACGATAACTTCACAACTCTTCATAATTACTTACAACTGTCTACATCAATTAATCCAAAGTCCGTCAGCATAGCAAGCCACGTGGTGTGGACGTTTACTACACTAAGAGACTTTTATAATTGACTCCCAATTACTTGATCCATTTGATCTCGTAAATCAAGACGCGGAGAATCATAAGTGAAACTCGAAGTTTCTAACCAGTGACTCACCATGCGAACGACCCTATCTCTCATAAATGAGGGAGCCGAGCAGACAAACGACCCACCTATCAAAGAATGGCACGAAAGTCTCTAATTTGTGTCCTCTACATGACCAAGTGGCTCTGGCTCCATTCCACTCCCCGGGGTGAGAATGAGTCGACTTGAAATCAGCTTTGGAAAGACAAATTAGGCATTGTTTGATAAACTCAATTAATGTCTCTTGTAAGAGGAATTACAAGAACTCTCCTCCAATGACTTATCTATATAAACTTCAAAAGTTCATAAAAGTCACCAAGAGAGCAGCAATGGAGACCATGGGTATGTTTCCATACCCTCTCCCACTTAGCTTTTTACAATAAAGGGATACGCTATCTAGTGCATAAAATAAACACATATAGCATGCATACATGTAATAAAGCACATAGTATTATCACATAGTCAAAATAATTACTAGAATATTATTTTCCGACTATTATGGCTTCATCACATCCCCGTACGCATCTTCTAGTCTTCAGTCTTCGTTTCTTGAATGCCCCATGTGACGAGAATATTAATGTCCAATATTTAAATCCATTTATTTTTAATTAATCCAAAAGTTACTCAATTCGAAAATTAAGTCAATTGAATATATTAAAAATAAAATTAAATATTATTAATATTTTTATTTATTTTATTTTCTTTTTCCACTTCATTAAATCACTAGAATAATCTATCCAAGATATTCTTGGAATATTCTAAATGATATCCATAATGAAATAAAGAAATAAAATAGTTAGTACTATTATACTTTTCTAAATTTATTTTTATTCCTAATCCATGAATATTCCCATGAGTAGGAATAATCAAATAGGAAAAATAAATTTAGTACTAAATTAATTCTTTTTCTATTTTTCTAGAATATTCCATAAAGAAATATTCAAAATAGGAAACTATGAATTAATTAGGAAAGTATATTTCCGGTAAGAGTAGTCCGGGTTGGGAGACCCCGAACCACCCCAACCTTCGATCGATCGGCCACCCACGGGGAGGAGCGCCGCCGCCCAGCCAAGCCGACAACCACCGAGGTGGTGGCAGCCGCGGCTAGGGCAATAGCCCCCACGCCCATAGCCATCGATCGGGCATCACGGGGATCGATCCAATCGATCCCTAGCCCTTCGTCCCTCTCGTCACTTCGTCTTCTCCGGCGGTCTACGATACGTCGATCCAATCGCAAAATAAATTTACAAAAATCTAAATTACAATTCCGGTATCGATTCTATACACGAAATCGACCCTATACATTTTCCGGAAAAACAACGAATATAATAATAAATCCTAAATTCAGTCAACCCCCGAATTTTTACTATTACAAGCATTCACCACCAAAAACGAATCTCGACATGTCCGAGAGTTTAATAAAAACAACAATCACATGACAAAATAATTAAACGAATAATCATCAAGCCATAATAGTCGGAACCCTGCAAGGTAGAACAATTTTATCGAAAATACCGCGAACGTAAACCACGCTCTAATACCAATTGTTGGAATTCGCTATCCCGGGTTATCAAAATTGCGGAACCGATAACCCGAACGAACCCTTCGCCGGAGATCGTACGTACACCGACTCATCCGCCGGAGTCCGGGCTTTGGAGACCATGCATCCGAAGACGCACAGCCCGCCCCCACCCGAACCCCCGCGAGTCGGGGTTCGTCCAATCAAGTGATCGATCGCACGCGGCGATCGATCGGGGTGGACTGCCCAGCAGCCGCCCGCGGCGGGTCCGGCGACCCGCCGCCACCAGGAGGCCCCCGCCTTCACGGCGGGGTAGGGCACGGCACCAGCCCGTGCCCAGCGATCGATCCCCTCGGGTCGATCGCACACCCTCGGCTCAGCCGAGGGTTCGGCCCCCATCGCCCCCACGCCGAAACCCTAGGCGGGCGTGCGCCGCGGTCCGGTGGCTTCGCCACCACCGCGCGTTCGTCCGTCTACTCCGGGTCTCGATCTTCGGATCTTCGTCCTACGGTATTCTCGATAAAAACAAATCGAACAATAATCAAGTTAGTTGAGAATTGTACCTACGATTCGTTGTTCGGAGAAACGAAATCGATGAACTCGTGATCTTCCCGCGTATTCCTTGCACTCCGTTCGAACGTCGGGTGGGCGACGAGCTATCGAACTTATGGATCCTCTTCACTCTCGAACTTTATTGTTGGCGTAACGTAGGTTAAGAAGTGAAGACCATGTAGTGCTTTTATAGGCTACGAAGGGGATCAAAAGGAGAATAAATATTGGGCTTTAATATTGAAAATTAAATTGGGTCCAACCCAAATCCATTAATTCTTATCAATATTAATTTTATTTATTTTCCACTATATAAATAAAATTGACCTCCCAATATTATTCCATATTATACCAAATAATATTTCTCCAACTTAGTATTATTTATTCCGTGTATTTAAGATTTAAATATCCATGAATAAAATTTATTTATTGCTTAATAAATTTATTCATCTCTTATATCCGAGACTAGTACCACTCAACCTTATTTATTGTGCGGAACAAATCCACTCGCGAGGTTTACACAATAAATCCTTATGAGCTCATCTCGGGGATATTATCAACCCTTACGGGATACACTGCCCCTTCAAGAATTCACGGCATGCCATATATAAAATATAGTGACCCAACTTAACCGGTAATTAACCCAATAATTAAATCGGTTAATTCCTTTGGTAAATCAAAGTCACTTATATTAAATATACACACCCGCAATTGTTTCAGGGATTAAGAATAAAATACTCCGAGTCTCAAATCAATTATCGCCGAGCAATCCTAATTGATGAGTCTCAATCGATCCGCTCAATACACCAAGTGTACAAGTGTGATAAGATAATCAAGACAAATTATCTTCTCTCTCACACAACGACTATACCGATGGATTGGTCCGTGTCCATCTAGGTCGTGAGCAACTGTTTGATTAAATACGAGTAACCGATAGTATGATCTTCTGTGCGGGCCCGACACACCATACTAACTACAACGTATAAAATCTAGGACTATGATTTGCATGTATTTAATTAACAATAATTAAAAGCAAATGAATGTCTGTAATAGATAGGTAAATGAAAGTGCATACAGAGTTCAGAATACTCAAATCTAGACATTAAGTATACTACTCCATCACCACCACCATCGACCACCCTTCGGAGAAGCATGCCGCCGCCACCCCAGCCCACGCGCCACCACCATTGGTGGCCGGCGTGGCCGAGGAGTCCCGCGGGCAGCCCCCTCGCCTAGGGCTCGATCCTACATGGGGTCGATCATAATGATCGATCCCTCGTCCCATCGTCTCCCTCGTCACATCGTCTTCTTCTTCCGGCGATCGTCTCGTTCTCGAACCAACGTAAATAAATTACAAGAATTTAAATACAATTATCCGGTATCGATTCTATACATGAAATCGACCCTATGCATTTTCCGGAAAAAGTAGAACGTAATAATAAACCTAAATTCGGTCAACCCCCGAATTTTTACTATTACAAGCATTCACCACACATAAAACGAATCTCGACATGTCCGAGAGTTTAATAATCAAGAACAATATTATGACAATAATTAAGAACAATTATATCTAGCCATAATAGTCGAAAACCTTGCAAGGTAGAACAATTTATCGAAAAATACCGTGAACTAAAACCAACGCTCTGATACCAATTGTTGGAAATCGATATCCCGGAATTAATAAATTAATTAAAATTAATTATCTAATTAATTCCGACCGAAATCCTTCGGAGAACGAATATCCGGAATCGTCAAATGCGGAACGACAATTCCAATCGACTCCCGGTTGCCGGAATATCCCGCCACGAACCACCACGAAGCCGAGCCCAACCAAACCCTAACCATGGACGAACCCATGGCTGTTCGGTCAAGCCCCTTCATGGGGCACGCAGCTGATCACAGCAGCCTCCACGGGCTGCTCGTAGCAGCCCCCTATCCACGCCCGAACCCTCGCGAAATAGCCCCCCAAGCAAACCCTAGCTGCGACCAAGCCGCCGCATGTTTGCTCGAGGCGTGCGCACGTCATGGACGTGCGTTAGGGTTCAGCTGCACAGCCCCCGTGCAGCTCCGAGCATGGCCAGCGACGCCCCGCGGATCCGCTGCGCAAAAGTGCGCAGCCCGCTGCCCAGCCATACGAGGCGAGCGCCTGGTGGTCGCGCGACCGCGCGCGACATGGACCAGGCGAGCGCCTGGTCCCCAGGCGGGCGCTTCGCTCCCAGCGAAGCTCCGTCGCGTGATTCTCGCCGGCGAGTCGCTCCAGCCGCGGCGGTCCGGCGATCCTCGATCGCCACCGCTCGGCTCGACCTCGGTGAGGATCCTAAACCTCGGATCTTGGTTCACGATAATTTTACGATAATTAAAAACGATTAAATCATAAAGGGGGTTTTACGATTTACCTCGTTCTCGTTGTTCGGAAAAACGAAGAACTCAATTGACGACCTTGAGATCTTCCCACGTATTCCTCGCACTAGCCCGGACGTCGTGTGGGCGACGATCTACCGAACTCCATGGATCTCCTCCACTCTTCAAGGACTTTATGATTGGCGTATCTTAGGTTAATGAATTGTGAAGACCATGTAGTGCTTTTATAGGCTACGTAGGGGATCAAAAGGAGATTAAATATTGGGCTTCTAATATTGAAAATTAAATTGGGTCCAACCCAAATCTATTAATTCTTATCAATATTAATTTTATTTATTTTCCACTATATAAATAAAATTGCACTCCCAATATTTATCCGGTAGTATTATTTATTCCGTGTATTTAAGATATAAATATCCATGAATAAAATTAATTTATTGCTAATTAATTTATTCATCTCTTATATCCGAGAATAGTACCGTTCAACTTTAATTATTATGCGGATCAACTCCACCTGCAGGGTTTACATAATAATTCCTTATGAACTCATCTCGGGGATATTATCAACCCTTACGGGATACACTTTCCCGTCAAGTATTCACGGCATGTCATATATAAAATATAGTGACCCAACTCAACCGGTAATTGACCCAGTAATTAAACCGGTCAATTCCTTTGGAAAATCAAAGTCACTTATATTAAATATACACACCCGCAATAGTATCGGGGATTAAGAATAAAATACACTGAGATTTAAATCGATTATCCAAGGCAATCCTAATCGATAAATCTCAAACGATCCGCCCAATACACCAAGTGTACAAGTATGATAAAATAATTAAGATAAATTATTTTCTCTCTCACACAACGACTATACTGATGGATTGGTCCGTGTCCATCTAGGTCGTGAGCAACTGTTCGATTAAATACGAGTAACCGATAGTATGATCTTCTGTGCGCCCATGCTTGCACCATACTAACTACAACGTATAAAATCCAGGACTATGATTTGCATATATTTAATTATAAATAATTAAACGCAAATAATTGTTTATTTAATTAAATAGATTAATGGCAATGGATCGTGAGTTTCCGTTACTTAAATCTAGACATTAAGTACACAACTCCAACACTAAACACTAAAACCTAAAAACAAAACCCTAAACCCTATAAACTAAAACTCTAATCTTTAATACACTAAAACCCTAATCCCTAAAACTAAAAATTAAATCCTAAAATTCTAAACCCTAAAACCTAAAACCAAAACCCTAAAAACTAAAACCTAAAACCCTAAACTTGAATACAAGAAAACCCTAAAACTTAAAATTAATCCCTAAAAGTAAGCAATAAACCCAAAAAGTATAAACCCTAAAAGCTAAAACCAAAACCTTAAAACCCTAAATCCTTAAAATAATTCAATCTTAAACCCTAAATTTTAATTCACTAAACCATAAGTCCTAATACTCTAAACACCAAAACCTAAAAACAAAACCCTAAACCCTAAAAACCAAAACCCTAATCTTTAATACACTAAAACCCTAAACCTTAAAACTAAACATTAAACCCTAAAATTCTAAACCCTACAACCTAAACCCAAAACCCTAAAAACTAAAACCTAAAACCCTAAACTTGAATACAACAAATCCCTAAAACCTAA
Source organism: Euphrasia confusa (assembly GCA_954870475.1). Taxonomy (NCBI): domain Eukaryota; kingdom Viridiplantae; phylum Streptophyta; class Magnoliopsida; order Lamiales; family Orobanchaceae; genus Euphrasia; species Euphrasia confusa. The sequence continues at coordinate 21,261,933 of OX940956.1, forward strand.
AATTAAACCCTAAAACAAAGCATTAAACCCAAAAACTCTAAACCCTAAAACCTAAAACCAAAACCCTAAACCCTAAATCTTAAAAACTAAATCTTAAACCCTAATTTTTAATACACTAAACCCTATGTCCTAATACTCTAAACACTAATACCTAAAAACAAAACCCTAAACCCTAAAAACTAAAAACCTAATCTTTAATACACTAAAACCCTAATCCCTAAAACTAAACATTAAACCCTAAAATTTTAAACCCTAAAACCTAAAACAAAAACCCTAAAAACTAAAACCTAAAACCATAAACTTGAATACAACAAAACCCTAAAACTTAAAATTAAACCCTAAAAGTAAGCATTAAACCCAAAAACTATAAACCCTAAAAGCTAAAACCAATACCCTAAACCCTAAATCCTAAAAACTAAATCTTAAACTCTATATTTTAATACACTAAACCATAAGTCCTTATACTCTAAAAACCAAAACCTATAAAAAAACCTTAAACCCTACAACCTAAACCCAAAACCCTAAAAACTAAAACATAAAACCCTAAACCTAAAACCCTAAACTTGAATACAACAAAACCCTAAAATTTAAAATTAAACTCTGCAAGTAAGCATTAAACCCAAAAACTATAAACCCTAAAAGCTAAAACCAATACCCTAAACCCTAAATCCTAAAAACTAAATCTTAAACTCTATATTTTAATACACTAAACCATAAGTCCTTATACTCTAAAAACCAAAACCTATAAAAAAAAATTCTAAACCCTACAACCTAAACCCAAAACCCTAAAAACTAAAACATAAAACCCTAAACCTAAAACCCTAAACTTGAATACAACAAAACCCTAAAACTTAAAATTAAACTCTGCAAGTAAGCATTAAACCCAAAACTATAAACCCTAAAAGCTAAAACCAAAACCCTAAACCCTAAATCCTAAAAACTAAATTTTAAACCCTAAATTTTAATACACTAAACCATAATTCCTAATACTCTAAACACCAAAACCTAAAAACAAAACCCTAAACCCTAAAAACTAAAACTCTAATGTTTAATATACTAAAACCCTAATTCTTAAAACTTAACATTAAACCCTAAAATTCAAAACCCTAAAAACTAAATCCTAAAACCCTAAAAATTAAAACCTAAAACCATAAACATGAATACAACAAAACCCTAAAACCTAAAATTAATCCTCAAAAATGAGCATTAAACCCAACAACTCTAAACCCTAAAACCTAAAACCAAAACCCTAAACCCTAAATCTTAAAAACTAAATCTTAAACCCTAATTATTAATACACTAAACCCTAAGTCCTAATACTCTAAACACTAAAACCTAAAAACAAAACCCTAAACCCTATAAACTAAAACTCTAATCTTTAATACCCTAAAACCCTAATCCCTAAAACTAAAAATTAAACCCTAAAATTCTAAACCCTAAAACCTAAAACCAAAACCCTAAAAACTAAAACCTAAAACCCTAAACTTGAATACAAGAAAACCCTAAAACTTAAAATTAAACACTAAAAGTAAGCATTAAACCCAAAAAGTATAAATCCTAAAAGCTAAAACCAAAACCCTAAACCCTAAATCCTTAAAATAATTCAATCTTACACCCTAAATTTTAATTCACTAAACCATAAGTCCTAATACTCTAAACACCAAAACCTAAAAACAAAACCCTAAACCCTAAAAACCAAAACCCTAATCTTTAATACACTAAAACCCTAAACCCTAAAACTAAACATTAAACCCTAAAATTCTAAACCCTACAACCTAAACCCAAAACCCTAAAAACTAAAACCTAAAACCCTAAACTTGAATACAACAAATCCCTAACACCTAAAATTAAAACCTAAAACTAAGCATTAAACACAAAAACTCCAAACCCTAAAACCTAAAACCAAAACCCTAAACCTTAAATCCTAAAAACTAAATCTTAAACCCTAAATTTTAATACACTAAACCCAAAGTCCTAATACTCTAAACACTAAAACCTAAAAACAAAACCCTAAACCCTGAAAACTAAAACCCTAATCATTAATACACTAAAACCCTAATCCTTAAAACAAAACATTAAACCATAAAATTCGAAACACTAAAATCTAAAACCTGAAACCCTAAAAACTAAAACCTAAAACCATAAACTTGAATACAACAAAACCCTACCAACTAAAATTAAAAACTAAAACTAAGCATTAAACCAAAAAACTCTAAACCCAAAAACCTAAAACCAAAACCCTAAACCCTAAATCCTAAAAACTAAATCTTAAACCCTAAAGTTTAATACACTAAACCCAAAGTCCTAATACTCTAGACACTAAAACCTAAAACAAAACCATAAACCCTGAAAACTAAAACCCTAATCTGTAATACACTAAAACCCTAATCCTTAAAACTCAACATTAAAACCTAAAATTCTAAACCCTAAAAACTAATACCTAAAACCCTAAAAACTAAAACCTAAAACCATAAACATGAATACAAAAAAACCCTAAAACCTAAAATTAAACCCTAAAACTAAGCATTAAACCCACAAAACTCTAAACCCTAAAACCTAAAACCAAAACCCTAAATCTTAAACTCTAATTTTTAATACACTAAACCCTAAGTCCTAATACTCTAAACACTAAAACCTAAAAACAAAACCCTAAACCCTAAAAACTAAAACCCTAATCTTTAATACACTAAAACCCTAATCCCTAAAACTAAACATTAAACCCTAAAATTCTAAACCCTAAAACCTAAAACAAAAACCCTAAAAACTAAAACCTAAAACCATAAACTTGAATACAACAAAACCCTAAAACTTAAAATTAAACCCTAAAAGTAAGCATTAAACCCTAAAACTCCAAACCCTAAAACCTAAAACCAAAACCCTAAACCCCAAATCCTAAAAACTAAATCTTAAACCCTAACTTTTAATACACTAAACCAAAGTCCTAATACTCTAAACACTAAAACCTAAAAGCAAAACCCTAAACCCTGAAAACTAAAACACTAATCATTAATACACTAAAACCCTAATCCTTAAAACTAAACATTAAAACCTAAAATTCGAAACACTAAAAACTAAAACCTAAAACCCTAAAAATTAAAACCTAAAACCATAAACTTTAATACAACAAAACCCTAACACCTAAAATTAAAACAAAAAACAAAGCATTAAATCCAAAAACTCTAAACCCTAAAACCTAAAACCAAAACCCTAAACCCTAAATCCTAAAAACTAAATCTTAAACCCTAAATTTTAATACAGTAAACCCAAATTCCTAATACTCTAAACACTAAAACCTAAAAACAAAACCCTAAACCCTAAAAACTAAAACCCTAATCTTTAATACACTAAAACCCTAATCCCTATTACTAAACATTAAACCCTAAAATTTTAAACCCTAAAACCTAAAACAAAAACCCTAAAAACTAAAACCTAAAACCATAAACATGAATACAACAAAACCCTAAAACTTAAAATTAAACCCTAAAAGTAAGCATTAAACACAAAAACTATAAACCCTAAAAGCTAAAACCAAAACCCTAAACCCTAAATCCTAAAAACTAAATCTTAAACTCTATATTTTAATACACTAAACCATAAGTCCTAATACTCTAAACACCAAAACCTAAAAACAAAACCTTAAATCCTAAAAACTAAAACTCTAATGTTTAATACACTAAAACCCTAAACCCTAAAACTAAACATTAAACCCCAAAATTCTATACCCTACAACCTAAATCCAAAATCCAAAACCCAAAAAACTAAAACCTAAACCTAAAACCCTAAACTTGAATACAACAAAACCCTAAAACATAAAATTAAACTCCGAAAGTTAGCATTAAACCCCAAAACTATAAACCCTAAAAGCTAAAACCAAAACCCTAAACCCTAAATCCTAAAAACTAAATTTTAAACCCTAAATTTTAATACACTAAACCATAAGTCCTAATACTCTAAACACCAAAACCTAAAAACAAAACCCTAAACCCTAAAAACTAAAACTCTAATGTTTAATATACTAAAACCCTAAACCCTAAAACTAAACAATAAACCCTAAAATTCTAAACCCTACAACATAAACCCAAAATCCTAAAAACTAAAACCTAAAACCCTAAACTTGAATACAACAAAACCCTAACACCTAAAATTAAAATCTAAAACTAAGCATTAAACCCAAAAACTCTAAACCATAAAACCTAAAACCAAAACCCTAAACCCTAAATCCTAAAAACTAAATCTTAAACCCTAAATTTTAATACACTAAACCCAAAGTCCTAATACTCTAAACACTAAAACCTAAAAACAAAACCATAAACCCTGAAAACTAAAACCCCAATCTGTAATACACTAAAACCCTAATCCTTAAAACTCAACATTAAACCCTAAAATTCTTAACCCTAAAAACTAATAACTAAAACCCTAAAAACTAAAACCTAAAACCATAAACATAAATACAAAAAAACCCTAAAACCTAAAATTAAACCCTAAAACTAAGCATTAAACCCACAAAACTCTAAACCCTAAAACCTAAAACCAAAACCCTAAATCTTAAACTCTAATTTTTAATACACTAAACCCTAAGTCCTAATACTCTAAACATTAAAACCTAAAACCAAAACCCTAAACCCTAAAAACTAAAACCCTAATCTTTAATACACTAAAACCCTAATCCCTAAAACTAAACATTAAATCCTAAAATTCTAAACCCTAAAACCTAAAACAAAAACCCTAAAAACTAAAACCTAAAACCATAAACTTGAATACAACAAAACCCTAAAACTTAAAATTAAACCCTAAAAGTAAGCATTAAACCCTAAAACTCCAAACCCTAAAACCTAAAACCAAGACCCTAAACCCTAAATCCTAAAAACTAAATCTTAAACCCTAACTTTTAATACACTAAACCAAAGTCCTAATACTCTAAACACTAAAACCTAAAAGCAAAACCCTAAACCCTGAAAACTAAAACACTAATCATTAATACACTAAAACCCTAATCCTTAAAACTAAACATTAAAACCTAAAATTCGAAACACTAAAAACTAAAACCTAAAACCCTAAAAATTAAAACCTAAAACCATAAACTTTAATACAACAAAACCCTAACACCTAAAATTAAAACAAAAAACAAAGCATTAAATCCAAAAACTCTAAACCCTAAAACCTAAAACCAAAACCCTAAACCCTAAATCCTAAAAACTAAATCTTAAACCCTAAATTTTAATACACTAAACCCAAATTCCTAATACTCTAAACACTAAAACCTAAAAACAAAACCCTAAACCCTAAAAACTAAAACCCCAATCTTTAATACACTAAAACCCTAATCCCTATTACTAAACATTAAACCCTAAAATTTTAAACCCTAAAACCTAAAACAAAAACCCTAAAAACTAAAACCTAAAACCATAAACATGAATACAACAAAACCCTAAAACTTAAAATTAAACCCTAAAAGTAAGCATTAAACACAAAAACTATAAACCCTAAAAGCTAAAACCAAAACCCTAAACCCTAAATCCTAAAAACTAAATCTTAAACTCTATATTTTAATACACTAAACCATAAGTCCTAATACTCTAAACACCAAAACCTAAAAACAAAACCTTAAATCCTAAAAACTAAAACTCTAATGTTTAATACACTAAAACCCTAAACCCTAAAACTAAACATTAAACCCCAAAATTCTAAACCCTACAACCTAAATCCAAAACCCAAAAAACTAAAACCTAAAACCCTAAACCTAAAACCCTAAACTTGAATACAACAAAACCCTAAAACATAAAATTAAACTCCGAAAGTTAGCATTAAACCCCAAAACTATAAACCCTAAAAGCTAAAACCAAAACCCTAAACCCTAAATCCTAAAAACTAAATTTTAAACCCTAAATTTTAATACACTAAACCATAAGTCCTAATACTCTAAACACCAAAACCTAAAAACAAAACCCTAAACCCTAAAAACTAAAACTCTAATGTTTAATATACTAAAACCCTAAACCCTAAAACTAAACATTAAACCCTAAAATTCTAAACCCTACAACATAAACCCAAAATCCTAAAAACTAAAACCTAAAACCCTAAACTTGAATACAACAAAACCCTAACACCTAAAATTAAAATCTAAAACTAAGCATTAAACCCAAAAACTCTAAACCATAAAACCTAAAACCAAAACCCTAAACCCTAAATCCTAAAAACTAAATCTTAAACCCTAAATTTTAATACACTAAACCCAAAGTCCTAATACTCTAAACACTAAAACCTAAAAACAAAACCATAAACCCTGAAAACTAAAACCCCAATCTGTAATACACTAAAACCCTAATCCTTAAAACTCAACATTAAACCCTAAAATTCTAAACCCTAAAAACTAATACCTAAAACCCTAAAAACTAAAACCTAAAACCATAAACATAAATACAAAAAAACCCTAAAACCTAAAATTAAACCCTAAAACTAAGCATTAAACCCACAAAACTCTAAACCCTAAAACCTAAAACCAAAACCCTAAATCTTAAACTCTAATTTTTAATACACTAAACCCTAAGTCCTAATACTCTAAACATTAAAACCTAAAACCAAAACCCTAAACCCTAAAAACTAAAACCCTAATTTTTAATACACTAAAACCCTAATCCCTAAAACTAAACATTAAATCCTAAAATTCTAAACCCTAAAACCTAAAACAAAAACCCTAAAAACTAAAACCTAAAACCATAAACTTGAATACAACAAAACCCTAAAACTTAAAATTAAACCCTAAAAGTAAGCATTAAACCCTAAAACTCCAAACCCTAAAACCTAAAACCAAGACCCTAAACCCTAAATCCTAAAAACTAAATCTTAAACCCTAACTTTTAATACACTAAACCAAAGTCCTAATACTCTAAACACTAAAACCTAAAAGCAAAACCCTAAACCCTGAAAACTAAAACACTAATCATTAATACACTAAAACCCTAATCCTTAAAACTAAACATTAAAACCTAAAATTCGAAACACTAAAAACTAAAACCTAAAACCCTAAAAATTAAAACCTAAAACCATAAACTTTAATACAACAAAACCCTAACACCTAAAATTAAAACAAAAAACAAAGCATTAAATCCAAAAACTCTAAACCCTAAAACCTAAAACCAAAACCCTAAACCCTAAATCCTAAAAACTAAATCTTAAACCCTAAATTTTAATACACTAAACCCTAAGTCCTAATACTCTAAACACTAAAACCTAAAAACAAAACCCTAAACCCTATAAACTAAAACTCTAATCTTTAATACCCTAAAACCCTAATCCCTAAAACTAAAAATTAAACCCTAAAATTCTAAACCCTAAAACCTAAAACCAAAACCCTAAAAACTAAAACCTAAAACCCTAAACTGGAATACAAGAAAACCCTAAAACTTAAAATTAAACACTAAAAGTAAGCATTAAACCCAAAAAGTATAAACCCTAAAAGCTAAAACCAAAACCCTAAACCCTAAATCCTTAAAATAATTCAATCTTACACCCTAAATTTTAATTCACTAAACCATAAGTCCTAATACTCTAAACACCAAAACCTAAAAACAAAACCCTAAACCCTAAAAACCAACACCCTAATCTTTAATACACTAAAACCCTAACCACTAAAACAAAACATTAAACCCTAAAATTCTAAACCCTACAACCTAAACCCAAAACCCTAAAAACTAAAACCTAAAACCCTAAACTTGAATACAACAAATCCCTAACACCTAAAATTAAAACCTAAAACTAAGCATTAAACCCAAAAACTCCAAACCCTAAAACCTAAAACCAAAACCCTAAACCTTAAATCCTAAAAACTAAATCTTAAACCCTAAATTTTAATACACTAAACCCAAAGTCCTAATACTCTAAACACTAAAACCTAAAAACAAAACCCTAAACCCTGAAAACTAAAACCCTGATCATTAATACACTAAAACCCTAATCCTTAAAACAAAACATTAAACCATAAAATTCGAAACACTAAAATCTAAAACCTAAAACCCTAAAAACTAAAACCTAAAACCATAAACTTGAATACAACAAAACCCTACCAACTAAAATTAAAAACTAAAACTAAGCATTAAACCAAAAAACTCTAAACCCAAAAACCTAAAACCAAAACCCTAAACCCTAAATCCTAAAAACTAAATCTTAAACCCTAAAGTTTAATACACTAAACCCAAAGTCCTAATACTCTAGACACTAAAACCTAAAACAAAACCATAAACCCTGAAAACTAAAACCCTAATCTGTAATACACTAAAACCCTAATCCTTAAAACAAAACATTAAAACCTAAAATTCTAAACCCTAAAATCTAATACCTAAAACCCTAAAAACTAAAACCTAAAACCATAAACATGAATACAAAAAAACCCTAAAACCTAAAATTAAACCCTAAAACTAAGCATTAAACCCACAAAACTCTAAACCCTAAAACCTAAAACCAAAACCCTAAATCTTAAACTCTAATTTTTAATACACTAAACCCTAAGTCCTAATACTCTAAACACTAAAACCTAAAAACAAAACCCTAAACCCTAAAAACTAAAACCCTAATCTTTAATACACTAAAACCCTAATCCCTAAAACTAAACATTAAACCCTAAAATTCTAAACCCTAAAACCTAAAACAAAAACCATAAAAACTAAAACCTAAAACCATAAACTTGAATACAACAAAACCCTAAAACTTAAAATTAAACCCTAAAAGTAAGCATTAAACCCTAAAACTCCAAACCCTAAAACCTAAAACCAAAACCCTAAACCCTAAATCCTAAAAACTAAATCTTAAACCCTAACTTTTAATACACTAAACCAAAGTCCTAATACTCTAAACACTAAAACCTAAAAGCAAAACCCTAAACCCTGAAAACTAAAACACTAGTCATTAATACACTAAAACCCTAATCCTTAAAACTAAACATTAAAACCTAAAATTCGAAACACTAAAAACTAAAACCTAAAACCCTAAAAATTAAAACCTTAAACCATAAACTTTAATACAACAAAACCCTAACACCTAAAATTAAAACAAAAAACAAAGCATTAAATCCAAAAACTCTAAACCCTAAAACCTAAAACCAAAACCCTAAACCCTAAATCCTAAAAACTAAATCTTAAACCCTAAATTTTAATACAGTAAACCCAAATTCCTAATACTCTAAACACTAAAACCTAAAAACAAAACCGTAAACCCTAAAAACTAAAACCCTAATCTTTAATACACTAAAACCCTAATCCCTATTACTAAACATTAAACCCTAAAATTTTAAACCCTAAAACCTAAAACAAAAACCCTAAAAACTAAAACCTAAAACCATAAACATGAATACAACAAAACCCTAAAACTTAAAATTAAACCCTAAAAGTAAGCATTAAACACAAAAACTATAAACCCTAAAAGCTAAAACCAAAACCCTAAACCCTAAACCCTAAAACATAAAATTAAACTCCGAAAGTTAGCATTAAACCCAAAAACTCCAAACCCTAAAACCTAAAACCAAAACCCTAAACCTTAAATCCTAAAAACTAAATCTTAAACCCTAAATTTTAATACACTAAACCCAAAGTCCTAATACTCTAAACACTAAAACCTAAAAACAAAACCCTAAACCCTGAAAACTAAAACCCTAATCATTAATACACTAAAACCCTAATCCTTAAAACAAAACATTAAACCATAAAATTCGAAACACTAAAATCTAAAACCTAAAACCCTAAAAACTAAAACCTAAAACCATAAACTTGAATACAACAAAACCCTACCAACTAAAATTAAAAACTAAAACTAAGCATTAAACCAAAAAACTCTAAACCCAAAAACCTAAAACCAAAACCCTAAACCCTAAATCCTAAAAACTAAATCTTAAACCCTAAAGTTTAATACACTAAACCCAAAGTCCTAATACTCTAGACACTAAAACCTAAAACAAAACCATAAACCCTGAAAACTAAAACCCTAATCTGTAATACACTAAAACCCTAATCCTTAAAACTCAACATTAAAACCTAAAATTCTAAACCCTAAAATCTAATACCTAAAACCCTAAAAACTAAAACCTAAAACCATAAACATGAATACAAAAAAACCCTAAAACCTAAAATTAAACCCTAAAACTAAGCATTAAACCCACAAAACTCTAAACCCTAAAACCTAAAACCAAAACCCTAAATCTTAAACTCTAATTTTTAATACACTAAACCCTAAGTCCTAATACTCTAAACACTAAAACCTAAAACCAAAACCCTAAACCCTAAAAACTAAAACCCTAATCTTTAATACACTAAAACCCTAATCCCTAAAACTAAACATTAAATCCTAAAATTCTAAACCCTAAAACCTAAAACAAAAACCCTAAAAACTAAAACCTAAAACCATAAACTTGAATACAACAAAACCCTAAAACTTAAAATTAAACCCTAAAAGTAAGCATTAAACCCTAAAACTCCAAACCCTAAAACCTAAAACCAAGACCCTAAACCCTAAATCCTAAAAACTAAATCTTAAACCCTAACTTTTAATACACTAAACCAAAGTCCTAATACTCTAAACACTAAAACCTAAAAGCAAAACCCTAAACCCTGAAAACTAAAACACTAATCATTAATACACTAAAACCCTAATCCTTAAAACTAAACATTAAAACCTAAAATTCGAAACACTAAAAACTAAAACCTAAAACCCTAAAAATTAAAACCTAAAACCATAAACTTTAATACAACAAAACCCTAACACCTAAAATTAAAACAAAAAACAAAGCATTAAATCCAAAAACTCTAAACCCTAAAACCTAAAACCAAAACCCTAAACCCTAAATCCTAAAAACTAAATCTTAAACCCTAAATTTTAATACAGTAAACCCAAATTCCTAATACTCTAAACACTAAAACCTAAAAACAAAACCGTAAACCCTAAAAACTAAAACCCTAATCTTTAATACACTAAAACCCTAATCCCTATTACTAAACATTAAACCCTAAAATTTTAAACCCTAAAACCTAAAACAAAAACCCTAAAAACTAAAACCTAAAACCATAAACATGAATACAACAAAACCCTAAAACTTAAAATTAAACCCTAAAAGTAAGCATTAAACACAAAAACTATAAACCCTAAAAGCTAAAACCAAAACCCTAAACCCTAAATCCTAAAAACTAAATCTTAAACTCTATATTTTAATACACTAAACCATAAGTCCTAATACTCTAAACACCAAAACCTAAAAACAAAACCTTAAATCCTAAAAACTAAAACTCTAATGTTTAATACACTAAAACCCTAAACCCTAAAACTAAACATTAAACCCCAAAATTCTAAACCCTACAACCTAAATCCAAAACCCAAAAAACTAAAACCTAAAACCCTAAACCTAAAACCCTAAACTTGAATACAACAAAACCCTAAAACATAAAATTAAACTCCGAAAGTTAGCATTAAACCCCAAAACTATAAACCCTAAAAGCTAAAACCAAAACCCTAAACCCTAAATCCTAAAAACTAAATTTTAAACCCTAAATTTTAATACACTAAACCATAAGTCCTAATACTCTAAACACCAAAACCTAAAAACAAAACCCTAAACCCTAAAAACTAAAACTCTAATGTTTAATATACTAAAACCCTAAACCCTAAAACTAAACATTAAACCCTAAAATTCTAAACCCTACAACATAAACCCAAAATCCTAAAAACTAAAACCTAAAACCCTAAACTTGAATACAACAAAACCCTAACACCTAAAATTAAAATCTAAAACTAAGCATTAAACCCAAAAACTCTAAACCATAAAACCTAAAACCAAAACCCTAAACCCTAAATCCTAAAAACTAAATCTTAAACCCTAAATTTTAATACACTAAACCCAAAGTCCTAATACTCTAAACACTAAAACCTAAAAACAAAACCATAAACCCTGAAAACTAAAACCCCAATCTGTAATACACTAAAACCCTAATCCTTAAAACTCAACATTAAACCCTAAAATTCTAAACCCTAAAAACTAATACCTAAAACCCTAAAAACTAAAACCTAAAACCATAAACATAAATACAAAAAAACCCTAAAACCTAAAATTAAACCCTAAAACTAAGCATTAAACCCACAAAACTCTAAACCCTAAAACCTAAAACCAAAACCCTAAATCTTAAACTCTAATTTTTAATACACTAAACCCTAAGTCCTAATACTCTAAACATTAAAACCTAAAACCAAAACCCTAAACCCTAAAAACTAAAACCCTAATCTTTAATACACTAAAACCCTAATCCCTAAAACTAAACATTAAATCCTAAAATTCTAAACCCTAAAACCTAAAACAAAAACCCTAAAAACTAAAACCTAAAACCATAAACTTGAATACAACAAAACCCTAAAACTTAAAATTAAACCCTAAAAGTAAGCATTAAACCCTAAAACTCCAAACCCTAAAACCTAAAACCAAGACCCTAAACCCTAAATCCTAAAAACTAAATCTTAAACCCTAACTTTTAATACACTAAACCAAAGTCCTAATACTCTAAACACTAAAACCTAAAAGCAAAACCCTAAACCCTGAAAACTAAAACACTAATCATTAATACACTAAAACCCTAATCCTTAAAACTAAACATTAAAACCTAAAATTAGAAACACTAAAAACTAAAACCTAAAACCCTAAAAATTAAAACCTAAAACCATAAACTTTAATACAACAAAACCCTAACACCTAAAATTAAAACAAAAAACTAAGCATTAAACCCAAAAACTCTAAACCATAAAACCTAAAACCAAAACCCTAAACCCTAAATCCTAAAAACTAAATCTTAAACCCTAAATTTTAATACACTAAACCCAAAGTCCTAATACTCTAAACACTAAAACCTAAAAACAAAACCATAAACCCTGAAAACTAAAACCCCAATCTGTAATACACTAAAACCCTAATCCTTAAAACTCAACATTAAACCCTAAAATTCTAAACCCTAAAAACTAATAACTAAAACCCTAAAAACTAAAACCTAAAACCATAAACATAAATACAAAAAAACCCTAAAACCTAAAATTAAACCCTAAAACTAAGCATTAAACCCACAAAACTTTAAACCCTAAAACCTAAAACCAAAACCCTAAATCTTAAACTCTAATTTTTAATACACTAAACCCTAAGTCCTAATACTCTAAACATTAAAACCTAAAACCAAAACCCTAAACCCTAAAAACTAAAACCCTAATCTTTAATACACTAAAACCCTAATCCCTAAAACTAAACATTAAATCCTAAAATTCTAAACCCTAAAACCTAAAACAAAAACCCTAAAAACTAAAACCTAAAACCATAAACTTGAATACAACAAAACCCTAAAACTTAAAATTAAACCCTAAAAGTAAGCATTAAACCCTAAAACTCCAAACCCTAAAACCTAAAACCAAGACCCTAAACCCTAAATCCTAAAAACTAAATCTTAAACCCTAACTTTTAATACACTAAACCAAAGTCCTAATACTCTAAACACTAAAACCTAAAAGCAAAACCCTAAACCCTGAAAACTAAAACACTAATCATTAATACACTAAAACCCTAATCCTTAAAACTAAACATTAAAACCTAAAATTCGAAACACTAAAAACTAAAACCTAAAACCCTAAAAATTAAAACCTAAAACCATAAACTTTAATACAACAAAACCCTAACACCTAAAATTAAAACAAAAAACAAAGCATTAAATCCAAAAACTCTAAACCCTAAAACCTAAAACCAAAACCCTAAACCCTAAATCCTAAAAACTAAATCTTAAACCCTAAATTTTAATACACTAAACCCAAATTCCTAATACTCTAAACACTAAAACCTAAAAACAAAACCGTAAACCCTAAAAACTAAAACCCTAATCTTTAATACACTAAAACCCTAATCCCTATTACTAAACATTAAACCCTAAAATTTTAAACCCTAAAACCTAAAACAAAAACCCTAAAAACTAAAACCTAAAACCATAAACATGAATACAACAAAACCCTAAAACTTAAAATTAAACCCTAAAAGTAAGCATTAAACACAAAAACTATAAACCCTAAAAGCTAAAACCAAAACCCTAAACCCTAAATCCTAAAAACTAAATCTTAAACTCTATATTTTAATACACTAAACCATAAGTCCTAATACTCTAAACACCAAAACCTAAAAACAAAACCTTAAATCCTAAAAACTAAAACTCTAATGTTTAATACACTAAAACCCTAAACCCTAAAACTAAACATTAAACCCCAAAATTCTAAACCCTACAACCTAAATCCAAAACCCAAAAAACTAAAACCTAAAACCCTAAACCTAAAACCCTAAACTTGAATACAACAAAACCCTAAAACATAAAATTAAACTCCGAAAGTTAGCATTAAACCCCAAAACTATAAACCCTAAAAGCTAAAACAAAAACCCTAAACCCTAAATCCTAAAAACTAAATTTTAAACCCTAAATTTTAATACACTAAACCATAAGTCCTAATACTCTAAACACCAAAACCTAAAAACAAAACCCTAAACCCTAAAAACTAAAACTCTAATGTTTAATATACTAAAACCCTAAACCCTAAAACTAAACATTAAACCCTAAAATTCTAAACCCTACAACATAAACCCAAAATCCTAAAAACTAAAACCTAAAACCCTAAACTTGAATACAACAAAACCCTAACACCTAAAATTAAAATCTAAAACTAAGCATTAAACCCAAAAACTCTAAACCATAAAACCTAAAACCAAAACCCTAAACCCTAAATCCTAAAAACTAAATCTTAAACCCTAAATTTTAATACACTAAACCCAAAGTCCTAATACTCTAAACACTAAAACCTAAAAACAAAACCATAAACCCTGAAAACTAAAACCCCAATCTGTAATACACTAAAACCCTAATCCTTAAAACTCAACATTAAACCCTAAAATTCTAAACCCTAAAAACTAATACCTAAAACCCTAAAAACTAAAACCTAAAACCATAAACATAAATACCAAAAAACCCTAAAACCTAAAATTAAACCCTAAAACTAAGCATTAAACCCACAAAACTCTAAACCCTAAAACCTAAAACCAAAACCCTAAATCTTAAACTCTAATTTTTAATACACTAAACCCTAAGTCCTAATACTCTAAACATTAAAACCTAAAACCAAAACCCTAAACCCTAAAAACTAAAACCCTAATCTTTAATACACTAAAACCCTAATCCCTAAAACTAAACATTAAATCCTAAAATTCTAAACCCTAAAACCTAAAACAAAAACCCTAAAAACTAAAACCTAAAACCATAAACTTGAATACAACAAAACCCTAAAACTCAAAATTAAACCCTAAAAGTAAGCATTAAACCCTAAAACTCCAAACCCTAAAACCTAAAACCAAGACCCTAAACCCTAAATCCTAAAAACTAAATCTTAAACCCTAACTTTTAATACACTAAACCAAAGTCCTAATACTCTAAACACTAAAACCTAAAAGCAAAACCCTAAACCCTGAAAACTAAAACACTAATCATTAATACACTAAAACCCTAATCCTTAAAACTAAACATTAAAACCTAAAATTCGAAACACTAAAAACTAAAACCTAAAACCCTAAAAATTAAAACCTAAAACCATAAACTTTAATACAACAAAACCCTAACACCTAAAATTAAAACAAAAAACAAAGCATTAAATCCAAAAACTCTAAACCCTAAAACCTAAAACCAAAACCCTAAACCCTAAATCCTAAAAACTAAATCTTAAACCCTAAATTTTAATACACTAAACCCAAATTCCTAATACTCTAAACACTAAAACCTAAAAACAAAACCCTAAACCCTAAAAACTAAAACCCTAATCTTTAATACACTAAAACCCTAATCCCTATTACTAAACATTAAACCCTAAAATTTTAAACCCTAAAACCTAAAACAAAAACCCTAAAAACTAAAACCTAAAACCATAACCATGAATACAACAAAACCCTAAAACTTAAAATTAAACCCTAATAGTAAGCATTAAACACAAAAACTATAAACCCTAAAAGCTAAAACCAAAACCCTAAACCCTAAATCCTAAAAACTAAATCTTAAACTCTATATTTTAATACACTAAACCATAAGTCCTAATACTCTAAACACCAAAACCTAAAAACAAAACCTTAAATCCTAAAAACTAAAACTCTAATGTTTAATACACTAAAACCCTAAACCCTAAAACTAAACATTAAACCCCAAAATTCTATACCCTACAACCTAAATCCAAAACCCAAAAAACTAAAACCTAAAACCCTAAACCTAAAACCCTAAACTTGAATACAACAAAACCCTAAAACATAAAATTAAACTCCGAAAGTAAGAATTAAACCCCAAAACTATAAACCCTAAAAGCTAAAACCAAAACCCTAAACCCTAAATCCTAAAAACTAAATTTTAAACCCTAAATTTTAATACACTAAACCATAAGTCCTAATACTCTAAACACCAAAACCTAAAAACAAAACCCTAAACCCTAAAAACTAAAACTCTAATGTTTAATATACTAAAACCCTAAACCCTAAAACTAAACATTAAACCCTAAAATTCTAAACCCTACAACATAAACCCAAAATCCTAAAAACTAAAACCTAAAACCCTAAACTTGAATACAACAAAACCCTAACACCTAAAATTAAAATCTAAAACTAAGCATTAAACCCAAAAACTCTAAACCATAAAACCTAAAACCAAAACCCTAAACCCTAAATCCTAAAAACTAAATCTTAAACCCTAAATTTTAATACACTAAACCCAAAGTCCTAATACTCTAAACACTAAAACCTAAAAACAAAACCATAAACCCTGAAAACTAAAACCCCAATCTGTAATACACTAAAACCCTAATCCTTAAAACTCAACATTAAACCCTAAAATTCTAAACCCTAAAAACTAATACCTAAAACCCTAAAAACTAAAACCTAAAACCATAAACATAAATACAAAAAAACCCTAAAACCTAAAATTAAACCCTAAAACTAAGCATTAAACCCACAAAACTCTAAACCCTAAAACCTAAAACCAAAACCCTAAATCTTAAACTCTAATTTTTAATACACTAAACCCTAAGTCCTAATACTCTAAACATTAAAACCTAAAACCAAAACCCTAAACCCTAAAAACTAAAACCCTAATCTTTAATACACTAAAACCCTAATCCCTAAAACTAAACATTAAATCCTAAAATTCTAAACCCTAAAACCTAAAACAAAAACCCTAAAAACTAAAACCTAAAACCATAAACTTGAATACAACAAAACCCTAAAACTCAAAATTAAACCCTAAAAGTAAGCATTAAACCCTAAAACTCCAAACCCTAAAACTTAAAACCAAGACCCTAAACCCTAAATCCTAAAAACTAAATCTTAAACCCTAACTTTTAATACACTAAACCAAAGTCCTAATACTCTAAACACTAAAACCTAAAAGCAAAACCCTAAACCCTGAAAACTAAAACACTAATCATTAATACACTAAAACCCTAATCCTTAAAACTAAACATTAAAACCTAAAATTCGAAACACTAAAAACTAAAACCTAAAACCCTAAAAATTAAAACCTAAAACCATAAACTTTAATACAACAAAACCCTAACACCTAAAATTAAAACAAAAAACAAAGCATTAAATCCAAAAACTCTAAACCCTAAAACCTAAAACCAAAACCCTAAACCCTAAATCCTAAAAACTAAATCTTAAACCCTAAATTTTAATACACTAAACCCAAATTCCTAATACTCTAAACACTAAAACCTAAAAACAAAACCCTAAACCCTAAAAACTAAAACCCTAATCTTTAATACACTAAAACCCTAATCCCTATTACTAAACATTAAACCCTAAAATTTTAAACCCTAAAACCTAAAACAAAAACCCTAAAAACTAAAACCTAAAACCATAAACATGAATACAACAAAACCCTAAAACTTAAAATTAAACCCTAATAGTAAGCATTAAACACAAAAACTATAAACCCTAAAAGCTAAAACCAAAACCCTAAACCCTAAATCCTAAAAACTAAATCTTAAACTCTATATTTTAATACACTAAACCATAAGTCCTAATACTCTAAACACCAAAACCTAAAAACAAAACCTTAAATCCTAAAAACTAAAACTCTAATGTTTAATACACTAAAACCCTAAACCCTAAAACTATACATTAAACCCCAAAATTCTATACCCTACAACCTAAATCCAAAACCCAAAAAACTAAAACCTAAAACCCTAAACCTAAAACCCTAAACTTGAATACAACAAAACCCTAAAACATAAAATTAAACTCCGAAAGTAAGAATTAAACCCCAAAACTATAAACCCTAAAAGCTAAAACCAAAACCCTAAACCCTAAATCCTAAAAACTAAATTTTAAACCCTAAATTTTAATACACTAAACCATAAGTCCTAATACTCTAAACACCAAAACCTAAAAACAAAACCCTAAACCCTAAAAACTAAAACTCTAATGTTTAATATACTAAAACCCTAAACCCTAAAACTAAACATTAAACCCTAAAATTCTAAACCCTACAACATAAACCCAAAATCCTAAAAACTAAAACCTAAAACCCTAAACTTGAATACAACAAAACCCTAACACCTAAAATTAAAATCTAAAACTAAGCATTAAACCCAAAAACTCTAAACCATAAAACCTAAAACCAAAACCCTAAACCCTAAATCCTAAAAACTAAATCTTAAACCCTAAATTTTAATACACTAAACCCAAAGTCCTAATACTCTAAACACTAAAACCTAAAAACAAAACCATAAACCCTGAAAACTAAAACCCCAATCTGTAATACACTAAAACCCTAATCCTTAAAACTCAACATTAAACCCTAAAATTCTAAACCCTAAAAACTAATACCTAAAACCCTAAAAACTAAAACCTAAAACCATAAACATAAATACAAAAAAACCCTAAAACCTAAAATTAAACCCTAAAACTAAGCATTAAACCCACAAAACTCTAAACCCTAAAACCTAAAACCAAAACCCTAAATCTTAAACTCTAATTTTTAATACACTAAACCCTAAGTCCTAATACTCTAAACATTAAAACCTAAAACCAAAACCCTAAACCCTAAAAACTAAAACCCTAATCTTTAATACACTAAAACCCTAATCCCTAAAACTAAACATTAAATCCTAAAATTCTAAACCCTAAAACCTAAAACAAAAACCCTAAAAACTAAAACCTAAAACCATAAACTTGAATACAACAAAACCCTAAAACTCAAAATTAAACCCTAAAAGTAAGCATTAAACCCTAAAACTCCAAACCCTAAAACTTAAAACCAAGACCCTAAACCCTAAATCCTAAAAACTAAATCTTAAACCCTAACTTTTAATACACTAAACCAAAGTCCTAATACTCTAAACACTAAAACCTAAAAGCAAAACCCTAAACCCTGAAAACTAAAACACTAATCATTAATACACTAAAACCCTAATCCTTAAAACTAAACATTAAAACCTAAAATTCGAAACACTAAAAACTAAAACCTAAAACCCTAAAAATTAAAACCTAAAACCATAAACTTTAATACAACAAAACCCTAACACCTAAAATTAAAACAAAAAACAAAGCATTAAATCCAAAAACTCTAAACCCTAAAACCTAAAACCAAAACCCTAAACCCTAAATCCTAAAAACTAAATCTTAAACCCTAAATTTTAATACACTAAACCCAAATTCCTAATACTCTAAACACTAAAACCTAAAAACAAAACCCTAAACCCTAAAAACTAAAACCCTAATCTTTAATACACTAAAACCCTAATCCCTATTACTAAACATTAAACCCTAAAATTTTAAACCCTAAAACCTAAAACAAAAACCCTAAAAACTAAAACCTAAAACCATAAACATGAATACAACAAAACCCTAAAACTTAAAATTAAACCCTAATAGTAAGCATTAAACACAAAAACTATAAACCCTAAAAGCTAAAACCAAAACCCTAAACCCTAAATCCTAAAAACTAAATCTTAAACTCTATATTTTAATACACTAAACCATAAGTCCTAATACTCTAAACACCAAAACCTAAAAACAAAACCTTAAATCCTAAAAACTAAAACTCTAATGTTTAATACACTAAAACCCTAAACCCTAAAACTAAACATTAAACCCCAAAATTCTATACCCTACAACCTAAATCCAAAACCCAAAAAACTAAAACCTAAAACCCTAAACCTAAAACCCTAAACTTGAATACAACAAAACCCTAAAACATAAAATTAAACTCCGAAAGTAAGAATTAAACCCCAAAACTATAAACCCTAAAAGCTAAAACCAAAACCCTAAACCCTAAATCCTAAAAACTAAATTTTAAACCCTAAATTTTAATACACTAAACCATAAGTCCTAATACTCTAAACACCAAAACCTAAAAACAAAACCCTAAACCCTAAAAACTAAAACTCTAATGTTTAATATACTAAAACCCTAAACCCTAAAACTAAACATTAAACCCTAAAATTCTAAACCCTACAACATAAACCCAAAATCCTAAAAACTAAAACCTAAAACCCTAAACTTGAATACAACAAAACCCTAACACCTAAAATTAAAATCTAAAACTAAGCATTAAACCCAAAAACTCTAAACCATAAAACCTAAAACCAAAACCCTAAACCCTAAATCCTAAAAACTAAATCTTAAACCCTAAATTTTAATACACTAAACCCAAAGTCCTAATACTCTAAACACTAAAACCTAAAAACAAAACCATAAACCCTGAAAACTAAAACCCCAATCTGTAATACACTAAAACCCTAATCCTTAAAACTCAACATTAAACCCTAAAATTCTAAACCCTAAAAACTAATACCTAAAACCCTAAAAACTAAAACCTAAAACCATAAACATAAATACAAAAAAACCCTAAAACCTAAAATTAAACCCTAAAACTAAGCATTAAACCCACAAAACTCTAAACCCTAAAACCTAAAACCAAAACCCTAAATCTTAAACTCTAATTTTTAATACACTAAACCCTAAGTCCTAATACTCTAAACATTAAAACCTAAAACCAAAACCCTAAACCCTAAAAACTAAAACCCTAATCTTTAATACACTAAAACCCTAATCCCTAAAACTAAACATTAAATCCTAAAATTCTAAACCCTAAAACCTAAAACAAAAACCCTAAAAACTAAAACCTAAAACCATAAACTTGAATACAACAAAACCCTAAAACTCAAAATTAAACCCTAAAAGTAAGCATTAAACCTTAAAACTCCAAACCCTAAAACCTAAAACCAAGACCCTAAACCCTAAATCCTAAAAACTAAATCTTAAACCCTAACTTTTAATACACTAAACCAAAGTCCTAATACTCTAAACACTAAAACCTAAAAGCAAAACCCTAAACCCTGAAAACTAAAACACTAATCATTAATACACTAAAACCCTAATCCTTAAAACTAAACATTAAAACCTAAAATTCGAAACACTAAAAACTAAAACCTAAAACCCTAAAAATTAAAACCTAAAACCATAAACTTTAATACAACAAAACCCTAACACCTAAAATTAAAACAAAAAACAAAGCATTAAATCCAAAAACTCTAAACCCTAAAACCTAAAACCAAAACCCTAAACCCTAAATCCTAAAAACTAAATCTTAAACCCTAAATTTTAATACACTAAACCCAAATTCCTAATACTCTAAACACTAAAACCTAAAAACAAAACCCTAAACCCTAAAAACTAAAACCCTAATCTTTAATACACTAAAACCCTAATCCCTATTACTAAACATTAAACCCTAAAATTTTAAACCCTAAAACCTAAAACAAAAACCCTAAAAACTAAAACCTAAAACCATAAACATGAATACAACAAAACCCTAAAACTTAAAATTAAACCCTAAAAGTAAGCATTAAACACAAAAACTATAAACCCTAAAAGCTAAAACCAAAACCCTAAACCCTAAATCCTAAAAACTAAATATTAAACTCTATATTTTAATACACTAAACCATAAGTCCTAATACTCTAAACACCAAAACCTAAAAACAAAACCTTAAATCCTAAAAACTAAAACTCTAATGTTTAATACACTAAAACCCTAAACCCTAAAACTAAACATTAAACCCCAAAATTCTATACCCTACAACCTAAATCCAAAACCCAAAAAACTAAAACCTAAAACCCTAAACCTAAAACCCTAAACTTGAATACAACAAAACCCTAAAACATAAAATTAAACTCCGAAAGTAAGAATTAAACCCCAAAACTATAAACCCTAAAAGCTAAAACCAAAACCCTAAACCCTAAATTCTAAAAACTAAATTTTAAACCCTAAATTTTAATACACTAAACCATAAGTCCTAATACTCTAAACACCAAAACCTAAAAACAAAACCCTAAACCCTAAAAACTAAAACTCTAATGTTTAATATACTAAAACCCTAAACCCTAAAACTAAACATTAAACCCTAAAATTCTAAACCCTACAACATAAACCCAAAATCCTAAAAACTAAAACCTAAAACCCTAAACTTGAATACAACAAAACCCTAACACCTAAAATTAAAATCTAAAACTAAGCATTAAACCCAAAAACTCTAAACCATAAAACCTAAAACCAAAACCCTAAACCCTAAATCCTAAAAACTAAATCTTAAACCCTAAATTTTAATACACTAAACCCAAAGTCCTAATACTCTAAACACTAAAACCTAAAAACAAAACCATAAACCCTGAAAACTAAAACCCCAATCTGTAATACACTAAAACCCTAATCCTTAAAACTCAACATTAAACCCTAAAATTCTAAACCCTAAAAACTAATACCTAAAACCCTAAAAACTAAAACCTAAAACCATAAACATAAATACAAAAAAACCCTAAAACCTAAAATTAAACCGTAAAACTAAGCATTAAACCCACAAAACTCTAAACCCTAAAACCTAAAACCAAAACCCTAAATCTTAAACTCTAATTTTTAATACACTAAACCCTAAGTCCTAATACTCTAAACATTAAAACCTAAAAACAAAACCCTAAACCCTAAAAACTAAAACCCTAATCTTTAATACACTAAAACCCTAATCCCTAAAACTAAACATTAAACCCTAAAATTCTAAACCCTAAAACCTAAAACAAAAACCCTAAAAACTAAAACCTAAAACCATAAACTTGAATACAACAAAACCCTAAAACTTAAAATTAAACCCTAAAAGTAAGCATTAAACCCTAAAACTCCAAACCCTAAAACCTAAAACCAAAACCCTAAACCCTAAATCCTAAAAACTAAATCTTAAACCCTAACTTTTAATACACTAAACCAAAGTCCTAATACTCTAAACACTAAAACCTAAAAGCAAAACCCTAAACCCTAAAAACTAAAACACTAATCATTAATACACTAAAACCCTAATCCTTAAAACTAAACATTAAAACCTAAAATTCGAAACACTAAAAACTAAAACCTAAAACCCTAAAAATTAAAACCTTAATCCATAAACTTTAATACAACAAAACCCTAACACCTAAAATTAAAACAAAAAACAAAGCATTAAATCCAAAAACTCTAAACCCTAAAACCTAAAACCAAAACCCTAAACCCTAAATCCTAAAAACTAAATCTTAAACCCTAAATTTTAATACAGTAAACCCAAATTCCTAATACTCTAAACACTAAAACCTAAAAACAAAACCCTAAACCCTAAAAACTAAAACCCTAATCTTTAATACACTAAAACCCTAATCCCTATTACTAAACATTAAACCCTAAAATTTTAAACCCTAAAACCTAAAACAAAAACCCTAAAAACTAAAACCTAAAACCATAAACATGAATACAACAAAACCCTAAAACTTAAAATTAAACCCTAAAAGTAAGCATTAAACACAAAAACTATAAACCCTAAAAGCTAAAACCAAAACCCTAAACCCTAAATCCTAAAAACTAAATCTTAAACTCTATATTTTAATACACTAAACCATAAGTCCTAATACTCTAAACACCAAAACCTAAAAACAAAACCTTAAATCCTAAAAACTAAAACTCTAATGTTTAATACACTAAAACCCTAAACCCTAAAACTAAACATTAAACCCCAAAATTCTAAACCCTACAACCTAAATCCAAAACCCAAAAAACTAAAACCTAAAACCCTAAACCTAAAACCCTAAACTTGAATACAACAAAACCCTAAAACATAAAATTAAACTCCGAAAGTTAGCATTAAACCCCAAAACTATAAACCCTAAAAGCTAAAACAAAAACCCTAAACCCTAAATCCTAAAAACTAAATTTTAAACCCTAAATTTTAATACACTAAACCATAAGTCCTAATACTCTAAACACCAAAACCTAAAAACAAAACCCTAAACCCTAAAAACTAAAACTCTAATGTTTAATATACTAAAACCCTAAACCCTAAAACTAAACATTAAACCCTAAAATTCTAAACCCTACAACATAAACCCAAAATCCTAAAAACTAAAACCTAAAACCCTAAACTTGAATACAACAAAACCCTAACACCTAAAATTAAAATCTAAAACTAAGCATTAAACCCAAAAACTCTAAACCATAAAACCTAAAACCAAAACCCTAAACCCTAAATCCTAAAAACTAAATCTTAAACCCTAAATTTTAATACACTAAACCCAAAGTCCTAATACTCTAAACACTAAAACCTAAAAACAAAACCATAAACCCTGAAAACTAAAACCCCAATCTGTAATACACTAAAACCCTAATCCTTAAAACTCAACATTAAACCCTAAAATTCTAAACCCTAAAAACTAATACCTAAAACCCTAAAAACTAAAACCTAAAACCATAAACATAAATAAAAAAAAACCCTAAAACCTAAAATTAAACCCTAAAACTAAGCATTAAACCCACAAAACTCTAAACCCTAAAACCTAAAACCAAAACCCTAAATCTTAAACTCTAATTTTTAATACACTAAACCCTAAGTCCTAATACTCTAAACATTAAAACCTAAAACCAAAACCCTAAACCCTAAAAACTAAAACCCTAATCTTTAATACACTAAAACCCTAATCCCTAAAACTGAACATTAAATCCTAAAATTCTAAACCCTAAAACCTAAAACAAAAACCCTAAAAACTAAAACCTAAAACCATAAACTTGAATACAACAAAACCCTAAAACTTAAAATTAAACCCTAAAAGTAAGCATTAAACCCTAAAACTCCAAACCCTAAAACCTAAAACAGAGACCCTAAACCCTAAATCCTAAAAACTAAATCTTAAAACCTAACTTTTAATACACTAAACCAAAGTCCTAATACTCTAAACACTAAAACCTAAAAGCAAAACCCTAAACCCTGAAAACTAAAACACTAATCATTAATACACTAAAACCCTAATCCTTAAAACTAAACATTAAAACCTAAAATTCGAAACACTAAAAACTAATACCTAAAACCCTAAAAATTAAAACCTTAAACCATAAACTTTAATACAACAAAACCCTAACACCTAAAATTAAAACAAAAAACAAAGCATTAAATCCAAAAACTCTAAACCCTAAAACCTAAAACCAAAACCCTAAACCCTAAATCCTAAAAACTAAATCTTAAACCCTAAATTTTAATACAGTAAACCCAAATTCCTAATACTCTAAACACTAAAACCTAAAAACAAAACCCTAAACCCTAAAAACTAAAACCCTAATCTTTAATACACTAAAACCCTAATCCCTATTACTAAACATTAAACCCTAAAATTTTAAACCCTAAAACCTAAAACAAAAACCCTAAAAACTAAAACCTAAAACCATAAACATGAATACAACAAAACCCTAAAACTTAAAATTAAACCCTAAAAGTAAGCATTAAACACAAAAACTATAAACCCTAAAAGCTAAAACCAAAACCCTAAACCCTAAATCCTAAAAACTAAATCTTAAACTCTATATTTTAATACACTAAACCATAAGTCCTAATACTCTAAACACCAAAACCTAAAAACAAAACCTTAAATCCTAAAAACTAAAACTCTAATGTTTAATACACTAAAACCCTAAACCCTAAAACTAAACATTAAACCCCAAAATTCTAAACCCTACAACCTAAATCCAAAACCCAAAAAACTAAAACCTAAAACCCTAAACCTAAAACCCTAAACTTGAATACAACAAAACCCTAAAACATAAAATTAAACTCCGAAAGTTAGCATTAAACCCCAAAACTATAAACCCTAAAAGCTAAAACAAAAACCCTAAACCCTAAATCCTAAAAACTAAATTTTAAACCCTAAATTTTAATACACTAAACCATAAGTCCTAATACTCTAAACACCAAAACCTAAAAACAAAACCCTAAACCCTAAAAACTAAAACTCTAATGTTTAATATACTAAAACCCTAAACCCTAAAACTAAACATTAAACCCTAAAATTCTAAACCCTACAACATAAACCCAAAATCCTAAAAACTAAAACCTAAAACCCTAAACTTGAATACAACAAAACCCTAACACCTAAAATTAAAATCTAAAACTAAGCATTAAACCCAAAAACTCTAAACCATAAAACCTAAAACCAAAACCCTAAACCCTAAATCCTAAAAACTAAATCTTAAACCCTAAATTTTAATACACTAAACCCAAAGTCCTAATACTCTAAACACTAAAACCTAAAAACAAAACCATAAACCCTGAAAACTAAAACCCCAATCTGTAATACACTAAAACCCTAATCCTTAAAACTCAACATTAAACCCTAAAATTCTAAACCCTAAAAACTAATACCTAAAACCCTAAAAACTAAAACCTAAAACCATAAACATAAATACAAAAAAACCCTAAAACCTAAAATTAAACCCTAAAACTAAGCATTAAACCCACAAAACTCTAAACCCTAAAACCTAAAACCAAAACCCTAAATCTTAAACTCTAATTTTTAATACACTAAACCCTAAGTCCTAATACTCTAAACATTAAAACCTAAAACCAAAACCCTAAACCCTAAAAACTAAAACCCTAATCTTTAATACACTAAAACCCTAATCCCTAAAACTAAACATTAAATCCTAAAATTCTAAACCCTAAAACCTAAAACAAAAACCCTAAAAACTAAAACCTAAAACCTTAAACTTGATTACAACAAAACCCTAAAACTTAAAATTAAACCCTAAAAGTAAGCATTAAACCCTAAAACTCCAAACCCTAAAACCTAAAACCAAGACCCTAAACCCTAAATCCTAAAAACTAAATCTTAAACCCTAACTTTTAATACACTAAACCAAAGTCCTAATACTCTAAACACTAAAACCTAAAAGCAAAACCCTAAACCCTGAAAACTAAAACACTAATCATTAATACACTAAAACCCTAATCCTTAAAACTAAACATTAAAACCTAAAATTCGAAACACTAAAAACTAAAACCTAAAACCCTAAAAATTAAAACCTAAAACCATAAACTTTAATACAACAAAACCCTAACACCTAAAATTAAAACAAAAAACAAAGCATTAAATCCAAAAACTCTAAACCCTAAAACCTAAAACCAAAACCCTAAACCCTAAATCATAAAAACTAAATCTTAAACCCTAAATTTTAATACACTAAACCCAAATTCCTAATACTCTAAACACTAAAACCTAAAAACAAAACCCTAAACCCTAAAAACTAAAACCCTAATCTTTAATACACTAAAACCCTAATCCCTATTACTAAACATTAAACCCTAAAATTTTAAACCCTAAAACCTAAAACAAAAACCCTAAAAACTAAAACCTAAAACCATAAACATGAATACAACAAAACCCTAAAACTTAAAATTAAACCCTAAAAGTAAGCATTAAACACAAAAACTATAAACCCTAAAAGCTAAAACCAAAACCCTAAACCCTAAATCCTAAAAACTAAATCTTAAACTCTATATTTTAATACACTAAACCATAAGTCCTAATACTCTAAACACCAAAACCTAAAAACAAAACCTTAAATCCTAAAAACTAAAACTCTAATGTTTAATACACTAAAACCCTAAACCCTAAAACTAAACATTAAACCCCAAAATTCTATACCCTACAACCTAAATCCAAAACCCAAAAAACTAAAACCTAAAACCCTAAACCTAAAACCCTAAACTTGAATACAACAAAACCCTAAAACATAAAATTAAACTCCGAAAGTAAGAATTAAACCCCAAAACTATAAACCCTAAAAGCTAAAACCAAAACCCTAAACCCTAAATCCTAAAAACTAAATTTTAAACCCTAAATTTTAATACACTAAACCATAAGTCCTAATACTCTAAACACCAAAACCTAAAAAAAAAACCCTAAACCCTAAAAACTAAAACTCTAATGTTTAATATACTAAAACCCTAAACCCTAAAACTAAACATTAAACCCTAAAATTCTAAACCCTACAACATAAACCCAAAATCCTAAAAACTAAAACCTAAAACCCTAAACTTGAATACAACAAAACCCTAACACCTAAAATTAAAATCTAAAACTAAGCATTAAACCCAAAAACTCTAAACCATAAAACCTAAAACCAAAACCCTAAACCCTAAATCCTAAAAACTAAATCTTAAACCCTAAATTTTAATACACTAAACCCAAAGTCCTAATATTCTAAACACTAAAACCTAAAAACAAAACCATAAACCCTAAAAACTAAAACCCCAATCTGTAATACACTAAAACCCTAATCCTTAAAACTCAACATTAAACCCTAAAATTCTAAACCCTAAAAACTAATACCTAAAACCCTAAAAACTAAAACCTAAAACCATAAACATAAATACAAAAAAACCCTAAAACCTAAAATTAAACCCTAAAACTAAGCATTAAACCCACAAAACTCTAAACCCTAAAACCTAAAACCAAAACCCTAAATCTTAAACTCTAATTTTTAATACACTAAACCCTAAGTCCTAATACTCTAAACATTAAAACCTAAAAACAAAACCCTAAACCCTAAAAACTAAAACCCTAATCTTTAATACACTAAAACCCTAATCCCTAAAACTAAACATTAAACCCTAAAATTCTAAACCCTAAAACCTAAAACAAAAACCCTAAAAACTAAAACCTAAAACCATAAACTTGAATACAACAAAACCCTAAAACTTAAAATTAAACCCTAAAAGTAAGCATTAAACCCTAAAACTCCAAACCCTAAAACCTAAAACCAAAACCCTAAACCCTAAATCCTAAAAACTAAATCTTAAACCCTAACTTTTAATACACTAAACCAAAGTCCTAATACTCTAAACACTAAAACCTAAAAGCAAAACCCTAAACCCTGAAAACTAAAACACTAATCATTAATACACTAAAACCCTAATCCTTAAAACTAAACATTAAAACCTAAAATTCGAAACACTAAAAACTAAAACCTAAAACCCTAAAAATTAAAACCTTAAACCATAAACTTTAATACAACAAAACCCTAACACTTAAAATTAAAACAAAAAACAAAGCATTAAATCCAAAAACTCTAAACCCTAAAACCTTAAACCAAAACCCTAAACCCTAAATCCTAAAAACTAAATCTTAAACCCTAAATTTTAATACAGTAAACCCAAATTCCTAATACTCTAAACACTAAAACCTAAAAACAAAACCCTAAACCCTAAAAACTAAAACCCTAATCTTTAATACACTAAAACCCTAATCCCTATTACTAAACATTAAACCCTAAAATTTTAAACCCTAAAACCTAAAACAAAAACCCTAAAAACTAAAACCTAAAACCATAAACATGAATACAACAAAACCCTAAAACTTAAAATTAAACCCTAAAAGTAAGCATTAAACACAAAAACTATAAACCCTAAAAGCTAAAACCAAAACCCTAAACCCTAAATCCTAAAAACTAAATCTTAAACTCTATATTTTAATACACTAAACCATAAGTCCTAATACTCTAAACACCAAAACCTAAAAACAAAACCTTAAATCCTAAAAACTAAAACTCTAATGTTTAATACACTAAAACCCTAAACCCTAAAACTAAACATTAAACCCCAAAATTCTAAACCCTACAACCTAAATCCAAAACCCAAAAAACTAAAACCTAAAACCCTAAACCTAAAACCCTAAACTTGAATACAACAAAACCCTAAAACATAAAATTAAACTCCGAAAGTTAGCATTAAACCCCAAAACTATAAACCCTAAAAGCTAAAACAAAAACCCTAAACCCTAAATCCTAAAAACTAAATTTTAAACCCTAAATTTTAATACACTAAACCATAAGTCCTAATACTCTAAACACCAAAACCTAAAAACAAAACCCTAAACCCTAAAAACTAAAACTCTAATGTTTAATATACTAAAACCCTAAACCCTAAAACTAAACATTAAACCCTAAAATTCTAAACCCTACAACATAAACCCAAAATCCTAAAAACTAAAACCTAAAACCCTAAACTTGAATACAACAAAACCCTAACACCTAAAATTAAAATCTAAAACTAAGCATTAAACCCAAAAACTCTAAACCATAATACCTAAAACCAAAACCCTAAACCCTAAATCCTAAAAACTAAATCTTAAACCCTAAATTTTAATACACTAAACCCAAAGTCCTAATACTCTAAACACTAAAACCTAAAAACAAAACCATAAACCCTGAAAACTAAAACCCCAATCTGTAATACACTAAAACCCTAATCCTTAAAACTCAACATTAAACCCTAAAATTCTAAACCCTAAAAACTAATACCTAAAACCCTAAAAACTAAAACCTAAAACCATAAACATAAATACAAAAAAACCCTAAAACCTAAAATTAAACCCTAAAACTAAGCATTAAACCCACAAAACTCTAAACCCTAAAACCTAAAACCAAAACCCTAAATCTTAAACTCTAATTTTTAATACACTAAACCCTAAGTCCTAATACTCTAAACATTAAAACCTAAAACCAAAACCCTAAACCCTAAAAACTAAAACCCTAATCTTTAATACACTAAAACCCTAATCCCTAAAACTAAACATTAAACCCTAAAATTCTAAACCCTAAAACCTAAAACAAAAACCCTAAAAACTAAAACCTAAAACCATAAACTTGAATACAACAAAACCCTAAAACTTAAAATTAAACCCTAAAAGTAAGCATTAAACCCTAAAACTCCAAACCCTAAAACCTAAAACCAAAACCCTAAACCCTAAATCCTATAAACTAAATCTTAAACCCTAACTTTTAATACACTAAACCAAAGTCCTAATACTCTAAACACTAAAACCTAAAAGCAAAACCCTAAACCCTGAAAACTAAAACACTAATCATTAATACACTAAAACCCTAATCCTTAAAACTAAACATTAAAACCTAAAATTCGAAACACTAAAAACTAAAACCTAAAACCCTAAAAATTAAAACCTTAAACCATAAACTTTAATACAACAAAACCCTAACACTTAAAATTAAAACAAAAAACAAAGCATTAAATCCAAAAACTCTAAACCCTAAAACCTAAAACCAAAACCCTAAACCCTAAATCCTAAAAACTAAATCTTAAACCCTAAATTTTAATACAGTAAACCCAAATTCCTAATACTCTAAACACTAAAACCTAAAAACAAAACCCTAAACCCTAAAAACTAAAACCCTAATCTTTAATACACTAAAACCCTAATCCCTATTACTAAACATTAAACCCTAAAATTTTAAACCCTAAAACCTAAAACAAAAACCCTAAAAACTAAAACCTAAAACCATAAACATGAATACAACAAAACCCTAAAACTTAAAATTAAACCCTAAAAGTAAGCATTAAACACAAAAACTATAAACCCTAAAAGCTAAAACCAAAACCCTAAACCCTAAATCCTAAAAACTAAATCTTAAACTCTATATTTTAATACACTAAACCATAAGTCCTAATACTCTAAACACCAAAACCTAAAAACAAAACCTTAAATCCTAAAAACTAAAACTCTAATGTTTAATACACTAAAACCCTAAACCCTAAAACTAAACATTAAACCCCAAAATTCTAAACCCTACAACCTAAATCCAAAACCCAAAAAACTAAAACCTAAAACCCTAAACCTAAAACCCTAAACTTGAATACAACAAAACCCTAAAACATAAAATTAAACTCCGAAAGTTAGCATTAAACCCCAAAACTATAAACCCTAAAAGCTAAAACAAAAACCCTAAACCCTAAATCCTAAAAACTAAATTTTAAACCCTAAATTTTAATACACTAAACCATAAGTCCTAATACTCTAAACACCAAAACCTAAAAACAAAACCCTAAACCCTAAAAACTAAAACTCTAATGTTTAATATACTAAAACCCTAAACCCTAAAACTAAACATTAAACCCTAAAATTCTAAACCCTACAACATAAACCCAAAATCCTAAAAACTAAAACCTAAAACCCTAAACTTGAATACAACAAAACCCTAACACCTAAAATTAAAATCTAAAACTAAGCATTAAACCCAAAAACTCTAAACCATAAAACCTAAAACCAAAACCCTAAACCCTAAATCCTAAAAACTAAATCTTAAACCCTAAATTTTAATACACTAAACCCAAAGTCCTAATACTCTAAACACTAAAACCTAAAAACAAAACCATAAACCCTGAAAACTAAAACCCCAATCTGTAATACACTAAAACCCTAATCCTTAAAACTCAACATTAAACCCTAAAATTCTAAACCCTAAAAACTAATACCTAAAACCCTAAAAACTAAAACCTAAAACCATAAACATAAATACAAAAAAACCCTAAAACTTAAAATTAAACCCTAAAAGTAAGCATTAAACCCTAAAACTCCAAACCCTAAAACCTAAAACCAAGACCCTAAACCCTAAATCCTAAAAACTAAATCTTAAACCCTAACTTTTAATACACTAAACCAAAGTCCTAATACTCTAAACACTAAAACCTAAAAGCAAAACCCTAAACCCTGAAAACTAAAACACTAATCATTAATACACTAAAACCCTAATCCTTAAAACTAAACATTAAAACCTAAAATTCGAAACACTAAAAACTAAAACCTAAAACCCTAAAAATTAAAACCTAAAACCATAAACTTTAATACAACAAAACCCTAACACCTAAAATTAAAACAAAAAACAAAGCATTAAATCCAAAAACTCTAAACCCTAAAACCTAAAACCAAAACCCTAAACCCTAAATCATAAAAACTAAATCTTAAACCCTAAATTTTAATACACTAAACCCAAATTCCTAATACTCTAAACACTAAAACCTAAAAACAAAACCCTAAACCCTAAAAACTAAAACCCTAATCTTTAATACACTAAAACCCTAATCCCTATTACTAAACATTAAACCCTAAAATTTTAAACCCTAAAACCTAAAACAAAAACCCTAAAAACTAAAACCTAAAACCATAAACATGAATACAACAAAACCCTAAAACTTAAAATTAAACCCTAAAAGTAAGCATTAAACACAAAAACTATAAACCCTAAAAGCTAAAACCAAAACCCTAAACCCTAAATCCTAAAAACTAAATCTTAAACTCTATATTTTAATACACTAAACCATAAGTCCTAATACTCTAAACACCAAAACCTAAAAACAAAACCTTAAATCCTAAAAACTAAAACTCTAATGTTTAATACACTAAAACCCTAAACCCTAAAACTAAACATTAAACCCCAAAATTCTATACCCTACAACCTAAATCCAAAACCCAAAAAACTAAAACCTAAAACCCTAAACCTAAAACCCTAAACATGAATACAACAAAACCCTAAAACATAAAATTTAACTCCGAAAGTAAGAATTAAACCCCAAAACTATAAACCCTAAAAGCTAAAACCAAAACCCTAAACCCTAAATCCTAAAAACTAAATTTTAAACCCTAAATTTTAATACACTAAACCATAAGTCCTAATACTCTAAACACCAAAACCTAAAAACAAAACCCTAAACCCTAAAAACTAAAACTCTAATGTTTAATATACTAAAACCCTAAACCCTAAAACTAAACATTAAACCCTAAAATTCTAAACCCTACAACATAAACCCAAAATCCTAAAAACTAAAACCTAAAACCCTAAACTTGAATACAACAAAACCCTAACACCTAAAATTAAAATCTAAAACTAAGCATTAAACCCAAAAACTCTAAACCATAAAACCTAAAACCAAAACCCTAAACCCTAAATCCTAAAAACTAAATCTTAAACCCTAAATTTTAATACACTAAACCCAAAGTCCTAATATTCTAAACACTAAAACCTAAAAACAAAACCATAAACCCTAAAAACTAAAACCCCAATCTGTAATACACTAAAACCCTAATCCTTAAAACTCAACATTAAACCCTAAAATTCTAAACCCTAAAAACTAATACCTAAAACCCTAAAAACTAAAACCTAAAACCATAAACATAAATACAAAAAAACCCTAAAACCTAAAATTAAACCCTAAAACTAAGCATTAAACCCACAAAACTCTAAACCCTAAAACCTAAAACCAAAACCCTAAATCTTAAACTCTAATTTTTAATACACTAAACCCTAAGTCCTAATACTCTAAACATTAAAACCTAAAAACAAAACCCTAAACCCTAAAAACTAAAACCCTAATCTTTAATACACTAAAACCCTAATCCCTAAAACTAAACATTAAACCCTAAAATTCTAAACCCTAAAACCTAAAACAAAAACCCTAAAAACTAAAACCTAAAACCATAAACTTGAATACAACAAAACCCTAAAACTTAAAATTAAACCCTAAAAGTAAGCATTAAACCCTAAAACTCCAAACCCTAAAACCTAAAACCAAAACCCTAAACCCTAAATCCTAAAAACTAAATCTTAAACCCTAACTTTTAATACACTAAACCAAAGTCCTAATACTCTAAACACTAAAACCTAAAAGCAAAACCCTAAACCCTGAAAACTAAAACACTAATCATTAATACACTAAAACCCTAATCCTTAAAACTAAACATTAAAACCTAAAATTCGAAACACTAAAAACTAAAACCTAAAACCCTAAAAATTAAAACCTTAAACCATAAACTTTAATACAACAAAACCCTAACACTTAAAATTAAAACAAAAAACAAAGCATTAAATCCAAAAACTCTAAACCCTAAAACCTTAAACCAAAACCCTAAACCCTAAATCCTAAAAACTAAATCTTAAACCCTAAATTTTAATACAGTAAACCCAAATTCCTAATACTCTAAACACTAAAACCTAAAAACAAAACCCTAAACCCTAAAAACTAAAACCCTAATCTTTAATACACTAAAACCCTAATCCCTATTACTAAACATTAAACCCTAAAATTTTAAACCCTAAAACCTAAAACAAAAACCCTAAAAACTAAAACCTAAAACCATAAACATGAATACAACAAAACCCTAAAACTTAAAATTAAACCCTAAAAGTAAGCATTAAACACAAAAACTATAAACCCTAAAAGCTAAAACCAAAACCCTAAACCCTAAATCCTAAAAACTAAATCTTAAACTCTATATTTTAATACACTAAACCATAAGTCCTAATACTCTAAACACCAAAACCTAAAAACAAAACCTTAAATCCTAAAAACTAAAACTCTAATGTTTAATACACTAAAACCCTAAACCCTAAAACTAAACATTAAACCCCAAAATTCTAAACCCTACAACCTAAATCCAAAACCCAAAAAACTAAAACCTAAAACCCTAAACCTAAAACCCTAAACTTGAATACAACAAAACCCTAAAACATAAAATTAAACTCCGAAAGTTAGCATTAAACCCCAAAACTATAAACCCTAAAAGCTAAAACAAAAACCCTAAACCCTAAATCCTAAAAACTAAATTTTAAACCCTAAATTTTAATACACTAAACCATAAGTCCTAATACTCTAAACACCAAAACCTAAAAACAAAACCCTAAACCCTAAAAACTAAAACTCTAATGTTTAATATACTAAAACCCTAAACCCTAAAACTAAACATTAAACCCTAAAATTCTAAACCCTACAACATAAACCCAAAATCCTAAAAACTAAAACCTAAAACCCTAAACTTGAATACAACAAAACCCTAACACCTAAAATTAAAATCTAAAACTAAGCATTAAACCCAAAAACTCTAAACCATAAAACCTAAAACCAAAACCCTAAACCCTAAATCCTAAAAACTAAATCTTAAACCCTAAATTTTAATACACTAAACCCAAAGTCCTAATACTCTAAACACTAAAACCTAAAAACAAAACCATAAACCCTGAAAACTAAAACCCCAATCTGTAATACACTAAAACCCTAATCCTTAAAACTCAACATTAAACCCTAAAATTCTAAACCCTAAAAACTAATACCTAAAACCCTAAAAACTAAAACCTAAAACCATAAACATAAATACAAAAAAACCCTAAAACCTAAAATTAAACCCTAAAACTAAGCATTAAACCCACAAAACTCTAAACCCTAAAACCTAAAACCAAAACCCTAAATCTTAAACTCTAATTTTTAATACACTAAACCCTAAGTCCTAATACTCTAAACATTAAAACCTAAAACCAAAACCCTAAACCCTAAAAACTAAAACCCTAATCTTTAATACACTAAAACCCTAATCCCTAAAACTAAACATTAAACCCTAAAATTCTAAACCCTAAAACCTAAAACAAAAACCCTAAAAACTAAAACCTAAAACCATAAACTTGAATACAACAAAACCCTAAAACTTAAAATTAAACCCTAAAAGTAAGCATTAAACCCTAAAACTCCAAACCCTAAAACCTAAAACCAAAACCCTAAACCCTAAATCCTATAAACTAAATCTTAAACCCTAACTTTTAATACACTAAACCAAAGTCCTAATACTCTAAACACTAAAACCTAAAAGCAAAACCCTAAACCCTGAAAACTAAAACACTAATCATTAATACACTAAAACCCTAATCCTTAAAACTAAACATTAAAACCTAAAATTCGAAACACTAAAAACTAAAACCTAAAACCCTAAAAATTAAAACCTTAAACCATAAACTTTAATACAACAAAACCCTAACACTTAAAATTAAAACAAAAAACAAAGCATTAAATCCAAAAACTCTAAACCCTAAAACCTAAAACCAAAACCCTAAACCCTAAATCCTAAAAACTAAATCTTAAACCCTAAATTTTAATACAGTAAACCCAAATTCCTAATACTCTAAACACTAAAACCTAAAAACAAAACCCTAAACCCTAAAAACTAAAACCCTAATCTTTAATACACTAAAACCCTAATCCCTATTACTAAACATTAAACCCTAAAATTTTAAACCCTAAAACCTAAAACAAAAACCCTAAAAACTAAAACCTAAAACCATAAACATGAATACAACAAAACCCTAAAACTTAAAATTAAACCCTAAAAGTAAGCATTAAACACAAAAACTATAAACCCTAAAAGCTAAAACCAAAACCCTAAACCCTAAATCCTAAAAACTAAATCTTAAACTCTATATTTTAATACACTAAACCATAAGTCCTAATACTCTAAACACCAAAACCTAAAAACAAAACCTTAAATCCTAAAAACTAAAACTCTAATGTTTAATACACTAAAACCCTAAACCCTAAAACTAAACATTAAACCCCAAAATTCTAAACCCTACAACCTAAATCCAAAACCCAAAAAACTAAAACCTAAAACCCTAAACCTAAAACCCTAAACTTGAATACAACAAAACCCTAAAACATAAAATTAAACTCCGAAAGTTAGCATTAAACCCCAAAACTATAAACCCTAAAAGCTAAAACAAAAACCCTAAACCCTAAATCCTAAAAACTAAATTTTAAACCCTAAATTTTAATACACTAAACCATAAGTCCTAATACTCTAAACACCAAAACCTAAAAACAAAACCCTAAACCCTAAAAACTAAAACTCTAATGTTTAATATACTAAAACCCTAAACCCTAAAACTAAACATTAAACCCTAAAATTCTAAACCCTACAACATAAACCCAAAATCCTAAAAACTAAAACCTAAAACCCTAAACTTGAATACAACAAAACCCTAACACCTAAAATTAAAATCTAAAACTAAGCATTAAACCCAAAAACTCTAAACCATAAAACCTAAAACCAAAACCCTAAACCCTAAATCCTAAAAACTAAATCTTAAACCCTAAATTTTAATACACTAAACCCAAAGTCCTAATACTCTAAACACTAAAACCTAAAAACAAAACCATAAACCCTGAAAACTAAAACCCCAATCTGTAATACACTAAAACCCTAATCCTTAAAACTCAACATTAAACCCTAAAATTCTAAACCCTAAAAACTAATACCTAAAACCCTAAAAACTAAAACCTAAAACCATAAACATAAATACAAAAAAACCCTAAAACCTAAAATTAAACCCTAAAACTAAGCATTAAACCCACAAAACTCTAAACCCTAAAACCTAAAACCAAAACCCTAAATCTTAAACTCTAATTTTTAATACACTAAACCCTAAGTCCTAATACTCAAAACATTAAAACCTAAAACCAAAACCCTAAACCCTAAAAACTAAAACCCTAATCTTTAATACACTAAAACCCTAATCCCTAAAACTAAACATTAAACCCTAAAATTCTAAACCCTAAAACCTAAAACAAAAACCCTAAAAACTAAAACCTAAAACCATAAACTTGAATACAACAAAACCCTAAAACTTAAAATTAAACCCTAAAAGTAAGCATTAAACCCTAAAACTCCAAACCCTAAAACCTAAAACCAAAACCCTAAACCCTAAATCCTATAAACTAAATCTTAAACCCTAACTTTTAATACACTAAACCAAAGTCCTAATACTCTAAACACTAAAACCTAAAAGCAAAACCCTAAACCCTGAAAACTAAAACACTAATCATTAATACACTAAAACCCTAATCCTTAAAACTAAACATTAAAACCTAAAATTCGAAACACTAAAAACTAAAACCTAAAACCCTAAAAATTAAAACCTTAAACCATAAACTTTAATACAACAAAACCCTAACACTTAAAATTAAAACAAAAAACAAAGCATTAAATCCAAAAACTCTAAACCCTAAAACCTAAAACCAAAACCCTAAACCCTAAATCCTAAAAACTAAATCTTAAACCCTAAATTTTAATACAGTAAACCCAAATTCCTAATACTCTAAACACTAAAACCTAAAAACAAAACCCTAAACCCTAAAAACTAAAACCCTAATCTTTAATACACTAAAACCCTAATCCCTATTACTAAACATTAAACCCTAAAATTTTAAACCCTAAAACCTAAAACAAAAACCCTAAAAACTAAAACCTAAAACCATAAACATGAATACAACAAAACCCTAAAACTTAAAATTAAACCCTAAAAGTAAGCATTAAACACAAAAACTATAAACCCTAAAAGCTAAAACCAAAACCCTAAACCCTAAATCCTAAAAACTAAATCTTAAACTCTATATTTTAATACACTAAACCATAAGTCCTAATACTCTAAACACCAAAACCTAAAAACAAAACCTTAAA
The DNA here is from genome assembly GCA_954870475.1 of Euphrasia confusa. NCBI lineage: Eukaryota > Viridiplantae > Streptophyta > Magnoliopsida > Lamiales > Orobanchaceae > Euphrasia > Euphrasia confusa. The sequence continues at coordinate 21,301,410 of OX940956.1, forward strand.
TCCTAAAAACTAAAACTCTAATGTTTAATACACTAAAACCCTAAACCCTAAAACTAAACATTAAACCCCAAAATTCTAAACCCTACAACCTAAATCCAAAACCCAAAAAACTAAAACCTAAAACCCTAAACCTAAAACCCTAAACTTGAATACAACAAAACCCTAAAACATAAAATTAAACTCCGAAAGTTAGCATTAAACCCCAAAACTATAAACCCTAAAAGCTAAAACAAAAACCCTAAACCCTAAATCCTAAAAACTAAATTTTAAACCCTAAATTTTAATACACTAAACCATAAGTTCTAATACTCTAAACACCAAAACCTAAAAACAAAACCCTAAACCCTAAAAACTAAAACTCTAATGTTTAATATACTAAAACCCTAAACCCTAAAACTAAACATTAAACCCTAAAATTCTAAACCCTACAACATAAACCCAAAATCCTAAAAACTAAAACCTAAAACCCTAAACTTGAATACAACAAAACCCTAACACCTAAAATTAAAATCTAAAACTAAGCATTAAACCAAAAAACTCTAAACCATAAAACCTAAAACCAAAACCCTAAACCCTAAATCCTAAAAACTAAATCTTAAACCCTAAATTTTAATACACTACACCCAAAGTCCTAATACTCTAAACACTAAAACCTAAAAACAAAACCATAAACCCTAAAAACTAAAACCCCAATCTGTAATACACTAAAACCCTAATCCTTAAAACTCAACATTAAACCCTAAAATTCTAAACCCTAAAAACTAATACCTAAAACCCTAAAAACTAAAATCTAAAACCATAAACATAAATACAAAAAAACCCTAAAACCTAAAATTAAACCCTAAAACTAAGCATTAAACCCACAAAACTCTAAACCCTAAAACCTAAAACCAAAACCCTAAATCTTAAACCCTAAATTTTAATACACTAAACCCAAATTCCTAATACTCTAAACACTAAAACCTAAAAACAAAACCCTAAACCCTAAAAACTAAAACCCTAATCTTTAATACACTAAAACCCTAATCCCTAAAACTAAACATTAAATCCTAAAATTCTAAACCCTAAAACCTAAAACAAAAACCCTAAAAACTAAAACCTAAAACCATAAACTTGAATACAACAAAACCCTAAAACTTAAAATTAAACCCTAAAAGTAAGCATTAAACCCTAAAACTCCAAACCCTAAAACCTAAAACCAAGACCCTAAACCCTAAATCCTAAAAACTAAATCTTAAACCCTAACTTTTAATACACTAAACCAAAGTCCTAATACTCTAAACACTAAAACCTAAAAGCAAAACCCTAAACCCTGAAAACTAAAACACTAATCATTAATACACTAAAACCCTAATCCTTAAAACTAAACATTAAAACCTAAAATTCGAAACACTAAAAACTAAAACCTAAAACCCTAAAAATTAAAACCTAAAACCATAAACTTTAATACAACAAAACCCTAACACCTAAAATTAAAACAAAAAACAAAGCATTAAATCCAAAAACTCTAAACCCTAAAACCTAAAACCAAAACCCTAAACCCTAAATCCTAAAAACTAAATCTTAAACCCTAAATTTTAATACACTAAACCCAAATTCCTAATACTCTAAACACTAAAACCTAAAAACAAAACCCTAAACCCTAAAAACTAAAACCCTAATCTTTAATACACTAAAACCCTAATCCCTATTACTAAACATTAAACCCTAAAATTTTAAACCCTAAAACCTAAAACAAAAACCCTAAAAACTAAAACCTAAAACCATAAACATGAATACAACAAAACCCTAAAACTTAAAATTAAACCCTAAAAGTAAGCATTAAACACAAAAACTATAAACCCTAAAAGCTAAAACCAAAACCCTAAACCCTAAATCCTAAAAACTAAATCTTAAACTCTATATTTTAATACACTAAACCATAAGTCCTAATACTCTAAACACCAAAACCTAAAAACAAAACCTTAAATCCTAAAAACTAAAACTCTAATGTTTAATACACTAAAACCCTAAACCCTAAAACTAAACATTAAACCCCAAAATTCTATACCCTACAACCTAAATCCAAAACCCAAAAAACTAAAACCTAAAACCCTAAACCTAAAACCCTAAACTTGAATACAACAAAACCCTAAAACATAAAATTAAACTCCGAAAGTAAGAATTAAACCCCAAAACTATAAACCCTAAAAGCTAAAACCAAAACCCTAAACCCTAAATCCTAAAAACTAAATTTTAAACCCTAAATTTTAATACACTAAACCATAAGTCCTAATACTCTAAACACCAAAACCTAAAAACAAAACCCTAAACCCTAAAAACTAAAACTCTAATGTTTAATATACTAAAACCCTAAACCCTAAAACTAAACATTAAACCCTAAAATTCTAAACCCTACAACATAAACCCAAAATCCTAAAAACTAAAACCTAAAACCCTAAACTTGAATACAACAAAACCCTAACACCTAAAATTAAAATCTAAAACTAAGCATTAAACCCAAAAACTCTAAACCATAAAACCTAAAACCAAAACCCTAAACCCTAAATCCTAAAAACTAAATCTTAAACCCTAAATTTTAATACACTAAACCCAAAGTCCTAATACTCTAAACACTAAAACCTAAAAACAAAACCATAAACCCTAAAAACTAAAACCCCAATCTGTAATACACTAAAACCCTAATCCTTAAAACTCAACATTAAACCCTAAAATTCTAAACCCTAAAAACTAATACCTAAAACCCTAAAAACTAAAACCTAAAACCATAAACATAAATACAAAAAAACCCTAAAACCTAAAATTAAACCCTAAAACTAAGCATTAAACCCACAAAACTCTAAACCCTAAAACCTAAAACCAAAACCCTAAATCTTAAACTCTAATTTTTAATACACTAAACCCTAAGTCCTAATACTCTAAACATTAAAACCTAAAAACAAAACCCTAAACCCTAAAAACTAAAACCCTAATCTTTAATACACTAAAACCCTAATCCCTAAAACTAAACATTAAATCCTAAAATTCTAAACCCTAAAACCTAAAACAAAAACCCTAAAAACTAAAACCTAAAACCATAAACTTGAATACAACAAAACCCTAAAACTTAAAATTAAACCCTAAAAGTAAGCATTAAACCCTAAAACTCCAAACCCTAAAACCTAAAACCAAGACCCTAAACCCTAAATCCTAAAAACTAAATCTTAAACCCTAACTTTTAATACACTAAACCAAAGTCCTAATACTCTAAACACTAAAACCTAAAAGCAAAACCCTAAACCCTGAAAACTAAAACACTAATCATTAATACACTAAAACCCTAATCCTTAAAACTAAACATTAAAACCTAAAATTCGAAACACTAAAAACTAAAACCTAAAACCCTAAAAATTAAAACCTAAAACCATAAACTTTAATACAACAAAACCCTAACACCTAAAATTAAAACAAAAAACAAAGCATTAAATCCAAAAACTCTAAACCCTAAAACCTAAAACCAAAACCCTAAACCCTAAATCCTAAAAACTAAATCTTAAACCCTAAATTTTAATACACTAAACCCAAATTCCTAATACTCTAAACACTAAAACCTAAAAACAAAACCCTAAACCCTAAAAACTAAAACCCTAATCTTTAATACACTAAAACCCTAATCCCTATTACTAAACATTAAACCCTAAAATTTTAAACCCTAAAACCTAAAACAAAAACCCTAAAAACTAAAACCTAAAACCATAAACATGAATACAACAAAACCCTAAAACTTAAAATTAAACCCTAAAAGTAAGCATTAAACACAAAAACTATAAACCCTAAAAGCTAAAACAAAAACCCTAAACCCTAAATCCTAAAAACTAAATCTTAAACTCTATATTTTAATACACTAAACCATAAGTCCTAATACTCTAAACACCAAAACCTAAAAACAAAACCTTAAATCCTAAAAACTAAAACTCTAATGTTTAATACACTAAAACCCTAAACCCTAAAACTAAACATTAAACCCCAAAATTCTATACCCTACAACCTAAATCCAAAACCCAAAAAACTAAAACCTAAAACCCTAAACCTAAAACCCTAAACTTGAATACAACAAAACCCTAAAACATAAAATTAAACTCCGAAAGTAAGAATTAAACCCCAAAACTATAAACCCTAAAAGCTAAAACCAAAACCCTAAACCCTAAATCCTAAAAACTAAATTTTAAACCATAAATTTTAATACACTAAACCATAAGTCCTAATACTCTAAACACCAAAACCTAAAAACAAAACCCTAAATCCTAAAAACTAAAACTCTAATGTTTAATATACTAAAACCCTAAACCCTAAAACTAAACATTAAACCCTAAAATTCTAAACCCTACAACATAAACCCAAAATCCTAAAAACTAAAACCTAAAACCCTAAACTTGAATACAACAAAACCCTAACACCTAAAATTAAAATCCAAAACTAAGCATTAAACCCAAAAACTCTAAACCATAAAACCTAAAACCAAAACCCTAAACCCTAAATCCTAAAAACTAAATCTTAAACCCTAAATTTTAATACACTAAACCCAATGTCCTAATACTCTAAACACTAAAACCTAAAAACAAAACCATAAACCCTGAAAACTAAAACCCCAATCTGTAATACACTAAAACCCTAATCCTTAAAACTCAACATTAAACCCTAAAATTCTAAACCCTAAAAACTAATACCTAAAACCCTAAAAACTAAAACCTAAAACCATAAACATGAATACAAAAAAACCCTAAAACCTAAAATTAAACCCTAAAACTAAGCATTAAACCCACAAAACTCTAAACCCTAAAACCTAAAACCAAAACCCTAAATCTTAAACTCTAATTTTTAATACACTAAACCCTAAGTCCTAATACTCTAAACATTAAAACCTAAAAACAAAACCCTAAACCCTAAAAACTAAAACCCTAATCTTTAATACACTAAAACCCTAATCCCTAAAACTAAACATTAAATCCTAAAATTCTAAACCCTAAAACCTAAAACAAAAACCCTAAAAACTAAAACCTAAAACCATAAACTTGAATACAACAAAACCCTAAAACTTAAAATTAAACCCTAAAAGTAAGCATTAAACCCTAAAACTCCAAACCCTAAAACCTAAAACCAAGACCCTAAACCCTAAATCCTAAAAACTAAATCTTAAACCCTAACTTTTAATACACTAAACCAAAGTCCTAATACTCTAAACACTAAAACCTAAAAGCAAAACCCTAAACCCTGAAAACTAAAACACTAATCATTAATACACTAAAACCCTAATCCTTAAAACTAAACATTAAAACCTAAAATTCGAAACACTAAAAACTAAAACCTAAAACCCTAAAAATTAAAACCTAAAACCATAAACTTTAATACAACAAAACCCTAACACCTAAAATTAAAACAAAAAACAAAGCATTAAATCCAAAAACTCTAAACCCTAAAACCTAAAACCAAAACCCTAAACCCTAAATCCTAAAAACTAAATCTTAAACCCTAAATTTTAATACACTAAACCCAAATTCCTAATACTCTAAACACTAAAACCTAAAAACAAAACCCTAAACCCTAAAAACTAAAACCCTAATCTTTAATACACTAAAACCCTAATCCCTATTACTAAACATTAAACCCTAAAATTTTAAACCCTAAAACCTAAAACAAAAACCCTAAAAACTAAAACCTAAAACCATAAACATGAATACAACAAAACCCTAAAACTTAAAATTAAACCCTAAAAGTAAGCATTAAACACAAAAACTATAAACCCTAAAAGCTAAAACCAAAACCCTAAACCCTAAATCCTAAAAACTAAATCTTAAACTCTATATTTTAATACACTAAACCATAAGTCCTAATACTCTAAACACCAAAACCTAAAAACAAAACCTTAAATCCTAAAAACTAAAACTCTAATGTTTAATACACTAAAACCCTAAACCCTAAAACTAAACATTAAACCCCAAAATTCTATACCCTACAACCTAAATCCAAAACCCAAAAAACTAAAACCTAAAACCCTAAACCTAAAACCCTAAACTTGAATACAACAAAACCCTAAAACATAAAATTAAACTCCGAAAGTAAGAATTAAACCCCAAAACTATAAACCCTAAAAGCTAAAACCAAAACCCTAAACCCTAAATCCTAAAAACTAAATTTTAAACCCTAAATTTTAATACACTAAACCATAAGTCCTAATACTCTAAACACCAAAACCTAAAAACAAAACCCTAAACCCTAAAAACTAAAACTCTAATGTTTAATATACTAAAACCCTAAACCCTAAAACTAAACATTAAACCCTAAAATTCGAAACACTAAAAACTAAAACCTAAAACCCTAAAAATTAAAACCTAAAACCATAAACTTTAATACAACAAAACCCTAACACCTAAAATTAAAACAAAAAACAAAGCATTAAATCCAAAAACTCTAAACCCTAAAACCTAAAACCAAAACCCTAAACCCTAAATCCTAAAAACTAAATCTTAAACCCTAAATTTTAATACACTAAACCCAAATTCCTAATACTCTAAACACTAAAACCTAAAAACAAAACCCTAAACCCTAAAAACTAAAACCCTAATCTTTAATACACTAAAACCCTAATCCCTATTACTAAACATTAAACCCTAAAATTTTAAACCCTAAAACCTAAAACAAAAACCCTAAAAACTAAAACCTAAAACCATAAACATGAATACAACAAAACCCTAAAACTTAAAATTAAACCCTAAAAGTAAGCATTAAACACAAAAACTATAAACCCTAAAAGCTAAAACCAAAACCCTAAACCCTAAATCCTAAAAACTAAATCTTAAACTCTATATTTTAATACACTAAACCATAAGTCCTAATACTCTAAACACCAAAACCTAAAAACAAAACCTTAAATCCTAAAAACTAAAACTCTAATGTTTAATACACTAAAACCCTAAACCCTAAAATTAAACATTAAACCCCAAAATTCTATACCCTACAACCTAAATCCAAAACCCAAAAAACTAAAACCTAAAACCCTAAACCTAAAACCCTAAACTTGAATACAACAAAACCCTAAAGCATAAAATTAAACTCCGAAAGTAAGAATTAAACCCCAAAACTATAAACCCTAAAAGCTAAAACCAAAACCCTAAACCCTAAATCCTAAAAACTAAATTTTAAACCCTAAATTTTAATACACTAAACCATAAGTTCTAATACTCTAAACACCAAAACCTAAAAACAAAACCCTAAACCCTAAAAACTAAAACTCTAATGTTTAATATACTAAAACCCTAAACCCTAAAACTAAACATTAAACCCTAAAATTCTAAACCCTACAACATAAACCCAAAATCCTAAAAACTAAAACCTAAAACCCTAAACTTGAATACAACAAAACCCTAACACCTAAAATTAAAATCTAAAACTAAGCATTAAACCAAAAAACTCTAAACCATAAAACCTAAAACCAAAACCCTAAACCCTAAATCCTAAAAACTAAATCTTAAACCCTAAATTTTAATACACTACACCCAAAGTCCTAATACTCTAAACACTAAAACCTAAAAACAAAACCATAAACCCTAAAAACTAAAACCCCAATCTGTAATACACTAAAACCCTAATCCTTAAAACTCAACATTAAACCCTAAAATTCTAAACCCTAAAAACTAATACCTAAAACCCTAAAAACTAAAATCTAAAACCATAAACATAAATACAAAAAAACCCTAAAACCTAAAATTAAACCCTAAAACTAAGCATTAAACCCACAAAACTCTAAACCCTAAAACCTAAAACCAAAACCCTAAATCTTAAACCCTAAATTTTAATACACTAAACCCAAATTCCTAATACTCTAAACACTAAAACCTAAAAACAAAACCCTAAACCCTAAAAACTAAAACCCTAATCTTTAATACACTAAAACCCTAATCCCTAAAACTAAACATTAAATCCTAAAATTCTAAACCCTAAAACCTAAAACAAAAACCCTAAAAACTAAAACCTAAAACCATAAACTTGAATACAACAAAACCCTAAAACTTAAAATTAAACCCTAAAAGTAAGCATTAAACCCTAAAACTCCAAACCCTAAAACCTAAAACCAAGACCCTAAACCCTAAATCCTAAAAACTAAATCTTAAACCCTAACTTTTAATACACTAAACCAAAGTCCTAATACTCTAAACACTAAAACCTAAAAGCAAAACCCTAAACCCTGAAAACTAAAACACTAATCATTAATACACTAAAACCCTAATCCTTAAAACTAAACATTAAAACCTAAAATTCGAAACACTAAAAACTAAAACCTAAAACCCTAAAAATTAAAACCTAAAACCATAAACTTTAATACAACAAAACCCTAACACCTAAAATTAAAACAAAAAACAAAGCATTAAATCCAAAAACTCTAAACCCTAAAACCTAAAACCAAAACCCTAAACCCTAAATCCTAAAAACTAAATCTTAAACCCTAAATTTTAATACACTAAACCCAAATTCCTAATACTCTAAACACTAAAACCTAAAAACAAAACCCTAAACCCTAAAAACTAAAACCCTAATCTTTAATACACTAAAACCCTAATCCCTATTACTAAACATTAAACCCTAAAATTTTAAACCCTAAAACCTAAAACAAAAACCCTAAAAACTAAAACCTAAAACCATAAACATGAATACAACAAAACCCTAAAACTTAAAATTAAACCCTAAAAGTAAGCATTAAACACAAAAACTATAAACCCTAAAAGCTAAAACCAAAACCCTAAACCCTAAATCCTAAAAACTAAATCTTAAACTCTATATTTTAATACACTAAACCATAAGTCCTAATACTCTAAACACCAAAACCTAAAAACAAAACCTTAAATCCTAAAAAGTAAAACTCTAATGTTTAATACACTAAAACCCTAAACCCTAAAACTAAACATTAAACCCCAAAATTCTATACCCTACAACCTAAATCCAAAACCCAAAAAACTAAAACCTAAAACCCTAAACTTGAATACAACAAAACCCTAAAACATAAAATTAAACTCCGAAAGTAAGAATTAACCCCAAAACTATAAACCCTAAAAGCTAAAACCAAAACCCTAAACCCTAAATCCTAAAAACTAAATTTTAAACCCTAAATTTTAATACACTAAACCATAAGTCCTAATACTCTAAACACCAAAACCTAAAAACAAAACCCTAAACCCTAAAACCTAAAACCAAAACCCTAAACCCTAAATCCTAAAAACTAAATCTTAAACCCTAAATTTTAATACACTAAACCCAAATTCCTAATACTCTAAACACTAAAACCTAAAAACAAAACCCTAAACCCTAAAAACTAAAACCCTAATCTTTAATACACTAAAACCCTAATCCCTATTACTAAACATTAAACCCTAAAATTTTAAACCCTAAAACCTAAAACAAAAACCCTAAAAACTAAAACCTAAAACCATAAACATGAATACAACAAAACCCTAAAACTTAAAATTAAACCCTAAAAGTAAGCATTAAACACAAAAACTATAAACCCTAAAAGCTAAAACAAAAACCCTAAACCCTAAATCCTAAAAACTAAATCTTAAACTCTATATTTTAATACACTAAACCATAAGTCCTAATACTCTAAACACCAAAACCTAAAAACAAAACCTTAAATCCTAAAAACTAAAACTCTAATGTTTAATACACTAAAACCCTAAACCCTAAAACTAAACATTAAACCCCAAAATTCTATACCCTACAACCTAAATCCAAAACCCAAAAAACTAAAACCTAAAACCCTAAACCTAAAACCCTAAACTTGAATACAACAAAACCCTAAAACATAAAATTAAACTCCGAAAGTAAGAATTAAACCCCAAAACTATAAACCCTAAAAGCTAAAACCAAAACCCTAAACCCTAAATCCTAAAAACTAAATTTTAAACCATAAATTTTAATACACTAAACCATAAGTCCTAATACTCTAAACACCAAAACCTAAAAACAAAACCCTAAATCCTAAAAACTAAAACTCTAATGTTTAATATACTAAAACCCTAAACCCTAAAACTAAACATTAAACCCTAAAATTCTAAACCCTACAACATAAACCCAAAATCCTAAAAACTAAAACCTAAAACCCTAAACTTGAATACAACAAAACCCTAACACCTAAAATTAAAATCCAAAACTAAGCATTAAACCCAAAAACTCTAAACCATAAAACCTAAAACCAAAACCCTAAACCCTAAATCCTAAAAACTAAATCTTAAACCCTAAATTTTAATACACTAAACCCAATGTCCTAATACTCTAAACACTAAAACCTAAAAACAAAACCATAAACCCTGAAAACTAAAACCCCAATCTGTAATACACTAAAACCCTAATCCTTAAAACTCAACATTAAACCCTAAAATTCTAAACCCTAAAAACTAATACCTAAAACCCTAAAAACTAAAACCTAAAACCATAAACATGAATACAAAAAAACCCTAAAACCTAAAATTAAACCCTAAAACTAAGCATTAAACCCACAAAACTCTAAACCCTAAAACCTAAAACCAAAACCCTAAATCTTAAACTCTAATTTTTAATACACTAAACCCTAAGTCCTAATACTCTAAACATTAAAACCTAAAAACAAAACCCTAAACCCTAAAAACTAAAACCCTAATCTTTAATACACTAAAACCCTAATCCCTAAAACTAAACATTAAATCCTAAAATTCTAAACCCTAAAACCTAAAACAAAAACCCTAAAAACTAAAACCTAAAACCATAAACTTGAATACAACAAAACCCTAAAACTTAAAATTAAACCCTAAAAGTAAGCATTAAACCCTAAAACTCCAAACCCTAAAACCTAAAACCAAGACCCTAAACCCTAAATCCTAAAAACTAAATCTTAAACCCTAACTTTTAATACACTAAACCAAAGTCCTAATACTCTAAACACTAAAACCTAAAAGCAAAACCCTAAACCCTGAAAACTAAAACACTAATCATTAATACACTAAAACCCTAATCCTTAAAACTAAACATTAAAACCTAAAATTCGAAACACTAAAAACTAAAACCTAAAACCCTAAAAATTAAAACCTAAAACCATAAACTTTAATACAACAAAACCCTAACACCTAAAATTAAAACAAAAAACAAAGCATTAAATCCAAAAACTCTAAACCCTAAAACCTAAAACCAAAACCCTAAACCCTAAATCCTAAAAACTAAATCTTAAACCCTAAATTTTAATACACTAAACCCAAATTCCTAATACTCTAAACACTAAAATCTAAAAACAAAACCCTAAACCCTAAAAACTAAAACCCTAATCTTTAATACACTAAAACCCTAATCCCTATTACTAAACATTAAACCCTAAAATTTTAAACCCTAAAACCTAAAACAAAAACCCTAAAAACTAAAACCTAAAACCATAAACATGAATACAACAAAACCCTAAAACTTAAAATTAAACCCTAAAAGTAAGCATTAAACACAAAAACTATAAACCCTAAAAGCTAAAACCAAAACCCTAAACCCTAAATCCTAAAAACTAAATCTTAAACTCTATATTTTAATACACTAAACCATAAGTCCTAATACTCTAAACACCAAAACCTAAAAACAAAACCTTAAATCCTAAAAACTAAAACTCTAATGTTTAATACACTAAAACCCTAAACCCTAAAACTAAACATTAAACCCCAAAATTCTATACCCTACAACCTAAATCCAAAACCCAAAAAACTAAAACCTAAAACCCTAAACTTAAATACAACAAAACCCTAAAACATAAAATTAAACTCCGAAAGTAAGAATTAAACCCCAAAACTATAAACCCTAAAAGCTAAAACCAAAACCCTAAACCCTAAATCCTAAAAACTAAATTTTAAACCCTAAATTTTAATACACTAAACCATAAGTCCTAATACTCTAAACACCAAAACCTAAAAACAAAACCCTAAACCCTAAAAACTAAAACTCTAATGTTTAATATACTAAAACCCTAAACCCTAAAACTAAACATTAAACCCTAAAATTCTAAACCCTACAACATAAACCCAAAATCCTAAAAACTAAAACCTAAAACCCTAAACTTGAATACAACAAAACCCTAACACCTAAAATTAAAACCTAAAACTAAGCATTAAACCCAAAAACTCTAAACCATAAAACCTAAAACCAAAACCCTAAACCCTAAATCCTAAAAACTAAATCTTAAACCCTAAATTTTAATACACTAAACCCAAAGTCCTAATACTCTAAACACTAAAACCTAAAAATAAAACCATAAACCCTGAAAACTAAAACCCCAATCTGTAATACACTAAAACCCTAATACTTAAAACTCAACATTAAACCCTAAAATTCTAAACCCTAAAAACTAATACCTAAAACCCTAAAAACTAAAACCTAAAACCATAAACATGAATACAAAAAAACCCTAAAACCTAAAATTAAACCCTAAAACTAAGCATTAAACCCACAAAACTCTAAACCCTAAAACCTAAAACCAAAACCCTAAATCTTAAACTCTAATTTTTAATACACTAAACCCTAAGTCCTAATACTCTAAACACTAAAACCTAAAAACAAAACCCTAAACCCTAAAAACTAAAACCCTAATCTTTAATACACTAAAACCCTAATCCCTAAAACTAAACATTAAATCCTAAAATTCTAAACCCTAAAACCTAAAACAAAAACCCTAAAAACTAAAACCTAAAACCATAAAATTGAATACAACAAAACCCTAAAACTTAAAATTAAACCCTAAAAGTAAGCATTAAACCCTAAAACTCCAAACCCTAAAACCTAAAACCAAGACCCTAAACCCTAAATCCTAAAAACTAAATCTTAAACCCTAACTTTTAATACACTAAACCCAAATCCTAATACTCTAAACACTAAAACCTAAAAGCAAAACCCTAAACCCTGAAAACTAAAACACTAATCATTAATACACTAAAACCCTAATCCTTAAAACTAAACATTAAAACCTAAAATTCGAAACACTAAAAACTAAAACCTAAAACCCTAAAAATTAAAACCTAAAACCATAAACTTTAATACAACAAAACCCTAACACCTAAAATTAAAACAAAAAACAAAGCATTAAATCCAAAAACTCTAAACCCTAAAACCTAAAACCAAAACCCAAAACCCTAAATCCTAAAAACTAAATCTTAAACCCTAAATTTTAATACACTAAACCCAAATTCCTAATACTCTAAACACTAAAACCTAAAAACAAAACCCTAAACCCTAAAAACTAAAACCCTAATCTTTAATACACTAAAACCCTAATCCCTATTACTAAACATTAAACCCTAAAATTTTAAACCCTAAAACCTAAAACAAAAACCCCAAAAACTAAAACCTAAAACCATAAACATGAATACAAGAAAACCCTAAAACTTAAAATTAAACCCTAAAAGTAAGCATTAAACACAAAAACTATAAACCCTAAAAGCTAAAACCAAAACCCTAAACCCTAAATCCTAAAAACTAAATCTTAAACTCTATATTTTAATACACTAAACCATAAGTCCTAATACTCTAAACACCAAAACCTAAAAACAAAACCTTAAATCCTAAAAACTAAAACTCTAATGTTTAATACACTAAAACCCTAAACCCTAAAACTAAACATTAAACCCCAAAATTCTATACCCTACAACCTAAATCCAAAACCCAAAAAACTAAAACCTAAAACCCTAAACCTAAAACCCTAAACTTGAATACAACAAAACCCTAAAACATAAAATTAAACTCCGAAAGTAAGAATTAAACCCCAAAACTATAAACCCTAAAAGCTAAAACCAAAACCCTAAACCCTAAATCCTAAAAACTAAATTTTAAACCCTAAATTTTAATACACTAAACCATAAGTCCTAATACTCTAAACACCAAAACCTAAAAACAAAACCCTAAACCCTAAAAACTAAAACTCTAATGTTTAATATACTAAAACCCTAAACCCTAAAACTAAACATTAAACCCTAAAATTCTAAACCCTACAACATAAACCCAAAATCCTAAAAACTAAAACCTAAAACCCTAAACTTGAATACAACAAAACCCTAACACCTAAAATTAAAACCTAAAACTAAGCATTAAACCAAAAAACTCTAAACCATAAAACCTAAAACCAAAACCCTAAACCCTAAATCCTAAAAACTAAATCTTAAACCCTAAATTTTAATACACTAAACCCAAAGTCCTAATACTCTAAACACTAAAACCTAAAAATAAAACCATAAACCCTGAAAACTAAAACCCCAATCTGTAATACACTAAAACCCTAATACTTAAAACTCAACATTAAACCCTAAAATTCTAAACCCTAAAAACTAATACCTAAAACCCTAAAAACTAAAACCTAAAACCATAAACATGAATACAAAAAAACCCTAAAACCTAAAATTAAACCCTAAAACTAAGCATTAAACCCACAAAACTCTAAACCCTAAAACCTAAAACCAAAACCCTAAATCTTAAACTCTAATTTTTAATACACTAAACCCTAAGTCCTAATACTCTAAACACTAAAACCTAAAAACAAAACCCTAAACCCTAAAAACTAAAACCCTAATCTTTAATACACTAAAACCCTAATCCCTAAAACTAAACATTAAATCCTAAAATTCTAAACCCTAAAACCTAAAACAAAAACCCTAAAAACTAAAACCTAAAACCATAAAATTGAATACAACAAAACCCTAAAACTTAAAATTAAACCCTAAAAGTAAGCATTAAACCCTAAAACTCAAAACCCTAAAACCTAAAACCAAGACCCTAAACCCTAAATCCTAAAAACTAAATCTTAAACCCTAACTTTTAATACACTAAACCCAAATCCTAATACTCTAAACACTAAAACCTAAAAGCAAAACCCTAAACCCTGAAAACTAAAACACTAATCATTAATACACTAAAACCCTAATCCTTAAAACTAAACATTAAAACCTAAAATTCGAAACACTAAAAACTAAAACCTAAAACCCTAAAAATTAAAACCTAAAACCATAAACTTTAATACAACAAAACCCTAACACCTAAAATTAAAACAAAAAACAAAGCATTACATCCAAAAACTCTAAACCCTAAAACCTAAAACCAAAACCCAAAACCCTAAATCCTAAAAACTAAATCTTAAACCCTAAATTTTAATACACTAAACCCAAATTCCTAATACTCTAAACACTAAAACCTAAAAACAAAACCCTAAACCCTAAAAACTAAAACCCTAATCTTTAATACACTAAAACCCTAATCCCTATTACTAAACATTAAACCCTAAAATTTTAAACCCTAAAACCTAAAACAAAAACCCCAAAAACTAAAACCTAAAACCATAAACATGAATACAAGAAAACCCTAAAACTTAAAATTAAACCCTAAAAGTAAGCATTAAACACAAAAACTATAAACCCTAAAAGCTAAAACCAAAACCCTAAACCCTAAATCCTAAAAACTAAATCTTAAACTCTATATTTTAATACACTAAACCATAAGTCCTAATACTCTAAACACCAAAACCTAAAAACAAAACCTTAAATCCTAAAAACTAAAACTCTAATGTTTAATACACTAAAACCCTAAACCCTAAAACTAAACATTAAACCCCAAAATTCTATACCCTACAACCTAAATCCAAAACCCAAAAAACTAAAACCTAAAACCCTAAACCTAAAACCCTAAACTTGAATACAACAAAACCCTAAAACATAAAATTAAACTCCGAAAGTAAGAATTAAACCCCAAAACTATAAACCCTAAAAGCTAAAACCAAAACCCTAAACCCTAAATCCTAAAAACTAAATTTTAAACCCTAAATTTTAATACACTAAACCATAAGTCCTAATACTCTAAACACCAAAACCTAAAAACAAAACCCTAAACCCTAAAAACTAAAACTCTAATGTTTAATATACTAAAACCCTAAACCCTAAAACTAAACATTAAACCCTAAAATTCTAAACCCTACAACATAAACCCAAAATCCTAAAAACTAAAACCTAAAACCCTAAACTTGAATACAACAAAACCCTAACACCTAAAATTAAAACCTAAAACTAAGCATTAAACCAAAAAACTCTAAACCATAAAACCTAAAACCAAAACCCTAAACCCTAAATCCTAAAAACTAAATCTTAAACCCTAAATTTTAATACACTAAACCCAAAGTCCTAATACTCTAAACACTAAAACCTAAAAACAAAACCATAAACCCTGAAAACTAAAACCCCAATCTGTAATACACTAAAACCCTAATCCTTAAAACTCAACATTAAACCCTAAAATTCTAAACCCTAAAAACTAATACCTAAAACCCTAAAAACTAAAACCTAAAACCATAAACATGAATACAAAAAAACCCTAAAACCTAAAATTAAACCCTAAAACTAAGCATTAAACCCACAAAACTCTAAACCCTAAAACCTAAAACCAAAACCCTAAATCTTAAACTCTAATTTTTAATACACTAAACCCTAAGTCCTAATAATCTAAACACTAAAACCTAAAAACAAAACCCTAAACCCTAAAAACTAAAACCCTAATCTTTAATACACTAAAACCCTAATCCCTAAAACTAAACATTAAATCCTAAAATTCTAAACCCTAAAACCTAAAACAAAAACCCTAAAAACTAAAACCTAAAACCATAAAATTGAATACAACAAAACCCTAAAACTTAAAATTAAACCCTAAAAGTAAACATTAAACCCTAAAACTCCAAACCCTAAAACCTAAAACCAAGACCCTAAACCCTAAATCCTAAAAACTAAATCTTAAACCCTAACTTTTAATACACTAAACCCAAATCCTAATACTCTAAACACTAAAACCTAAAAGCAAAACCCTAAACCCTGAAAACTAAAACACTAATCATTAATACACTAAAACCCTAATCCTTAAAACTAAACATTAAAACCTAAAATTCGAAACACTAAAAACTAAAACCTAAAACCCTAAAAATTAAAACCTAAAACCATAAACTTTAATACAACAAAACCCTAACACCTAAAATTAAAACAAAAAACAAAGCATTAAATCCAAAAACTCTAAACCCTAAAACCTAAAACCAAAACCCTAAACCCTAAATCCTAAAAACTAAATCTTAAACCCTAAATTTTAATACACTAAACCCAAATTCCTAATACTCTAAACACTAAAACCTAAAAACAAAACCCTAAACCCTAAAAACTAAAACCCTAATCTTTAATACACTAAAACCCTAATCCCTATTACTAAACATTAAACCCTAAAATTTTAAACCCTAAAACCTAAAACAAAAACCCCAAAAACTAAAACCTAAAACCATAAACATGAATACAAGAAAACCCTAAAACTTAAAATTAAACCCTAAAAGTAAGCATTAAACACAAAAACTATAAACCCTAAAAGCTAAAACCAAAACCCTAAACCCTAAATCCTAAAAACTAAATCTTAAACTCTATATTTTAATACACTAAACCATAAGTCCTAATACTCTAAACACCAAACCCTAAAAACAAAACCTTAAATCCTAAAAACTAAAACTCTAATGTTTAATACACTAAAACCCTAAACCCTAAAACTAAACATTAAACCCCAAAATTCTATACCCTACAACCTAAATCCAAAACCCAAAAAACTAAAACCTAAAACCCTAAATCTAAAACCCTAAACTTGAATACAACAAAACCCTAAAACATAAAATTTGCTGGGATTCGATGTCCCGGGCTATCAAAAATTGCGGAACCGATAACCCGATCAAAAACCCTAAATCGCCGGAGATTACGAACACCGACTCATCCGCAGGAGTTCGACCTTTGGAGACTACGCGCCCGAAGACACGCAGCCTGCCCCCAGCCAAAATCCCCCGCGAGTCGAAAACTACGAACGCGAACCACCTCACGAGCCGGGGCCCGACCGAACGCCCAGCGAGGCCCGAAGGCCGCGTGCGCCAGCCGAGCCCCTGCGAGGGGCTCGCGATCGTCTACGGACGATCGCTGGGATTGATACGGGCGATCCCCGGGCTGCTCGCAGCAGCCCCGCAGCGAGTCGCGTGACTCGCTGCTCGCGAGGGCGTCGCCCTCGCACGCCTTGCTACGGGTGAACCCGTAGCGCATACGAGGCAGCTACGGGTCATCCCGTAGCACGCCCGCGATCGAGCTCACGGGCTCGATCGCCCCTCGGCTCCAGCCGAGGGCTTCGCGCGGAACGCGTCGCCGGCAAGGGTGGCTGGGAGGTCCACCCGCCGTGGCACCAGCCCACGGCGAACCTCCCGGCGATCGACTTCGCGTCGATCGCGTGCCCCGGCGTCCAGCCGGGGCTTCCCTTTGCCACGCGTCCGGCGGTCCAAACCCTAGGGTTCGACCGCCGCGTTCGATCCTCGCCGGGGATCTCGAATCCCCGTCCCCGAGGTTCGTTGTTTTCCCGGATCGTGCGTTCATGTATATATCACAATTAATACGCACAAATAATCATGAAGGGGGGTCTCGATTATATTACCTCGATTCGTTGTACGGAGAAACGAATCCAATTGACGACCTTGCGATCTTCCTACGTAATCCTCGCACCTCGTTCGAACGTCGTGTGGGCGACGATCTATCGAACTCCTATGGATCTCCTTCACTCTCCAAGACTTTATGATTGGCGTAGGTCAATTATTATGTGTTATGAAAAGTGAAGACCATGTAGTGCTTATATAGGCTACGTAGGGGATCATAAGGAGATTAAATATTGGGCTTCTAAATATTGAAGATTAAATTGGGTCCAACCCAAATCCATTAATCCTTATCAATATTAAATTTTATTTATTTTCCACTATATAAATAAATTGCACTCCCAATATTAATCCATATTATATCAAATAATATTTCTCCGATTAGTATTATTTATTCCGTGTATTTAAGATTTAAATATCCATGAATAAATTTATTTATTGCTCAATAAATAATATTCATATCTTATATCCGAGACTAGTACCGTTCAACCTTTATTATTGTGCGGAACGAATCCACTCATGAGGTTTACACAATAATTCCTTATGAACTCATCTCGGGGATATTATCAACCCTTCCGGGATACACTTTCCCGTCAAGTATTCACGGCATGTCATATATAAAATATAGCGACCCAATTTTACCGGTAATTAACCCAATAATAAAAATCGGTTAATTCCTTTGGAAAATCAAAGTCTCTAATATTAAATATACACACCCGCAATAATATCGGGGATTAAGAATAAAATACTCTGAGATTTAAATTGATTATCTAAGGCAATCCTAATCAATAAATCTCAAGCGATCCGCCCAATACACCAAGTGTACAAGTGTGATAAAATAATTAAGATAAATTATTTTCTCTCTCACACAACGACTATACCAATGGATTGGTCCGTGTCCATCTAGGTCGTGAGCAACTGTTCGATTAAATACGAGTGACCGATAGTATGATCTTCTGTGTGGGCCCGACACACCATACTAACTACAACGTATAAAATCCAGGACTATATTTTGCATAATTAATTAAGAATAATTCATTGCAAATAATTGTTTATTAATTAAATAGGTTAAATGCTATGACCGGGAGTTTACCGATACTTAAATCTAGACATTAAGTACACAACTCCAACAATCTCCCACTTGTACTAAGGTCTAGTCATTTCCTCCAAACTCCCGACTCCCATACTCATCACGTGCTTAAGTTATACTTCCCAGAAGTATTATGTGAATGAGCAATCTAGGTTGTCGCTCTGAAGTTATCTTGGTGACTACTGCGTCGTCTCCCTGACGATGACTCGTATCACCTTTTGAACTTATGACTTCTTCCAGTTCTCCATGCACCGCTATATACATAGCCTTTGGTGAACCAAGAATCATATCCAAGTTCAGAGGTCATTCCGGAACCTAACCAAAACTTCCGTTGCCTCTGAGGCTGCTATTCGGTTTATGATAGAGTCCGAGAAGCATCACGCTTATCACTCTTTCATCCTTAGGTTCCACCTCTGATTAAAAAATGAACACATAGCCTGATATCGACTTACACTGGTCTTTCTCTGATTTTTTTGGATCTGAGAAACTGTAATCTAAGAAGATTTCGTTTTGCTAGTAATCCAGTACTTACAAGTACTTTTACAGCATTCGAATATCTCTTATCCAGATTACTTTGATATCCTCCCACTACGCTAACCGCATAGTTGATATCAGGTTCTTGTTTTTCAACATTGCATCTACAAAGCTCTTTACACTTGAAGTGTAGGTAACTGCTTTTTCTATATCTATCTCCTTCATGTGTTCAAGACACATACCTTTAGATAGATGTATTCTGTTCTCAAAAGGCAATAACCTTTCTCAGAATTGTGTATGTTTAAAACAAACCATAATCGTATAAGATATCTTAAGAGAAGTATAAGTGTTCTTATCTAGAGATCAAAAGATTTCTAAGAACATGATCCGACTTCTTCTTATATCTCATTTATTTAGACAACCTCTATTTTATGTCTGACAACACTTTTACATTGTTGCCAACGATGAAGTGTTATCTACACAAAATTCCGAGAAACACCACCTTTGTTTCCATTACGTCTCCAACACACCTTTCTTGTCTATGCCCTTTGATGAATCCATAGAATGGACTATCTCATCAATTCGCAAGTTCCTATGCAGAACTAGGGATCGATTTCATGTCTACTAGATCCAGAGTCCAAAACTCCTCCAGTCTTATGAACATCTCTGGTTGCTTAACAAATGTCTAGAGGGAATCTGATGTTTGGTAGAGGGCGACTAGACTTTTAGTATAAGTGGGAGATTGATGGAGTTGTATTCTAAATGTCTAGTTTAGTGCAAATACGGAACTCCTTATCTATACCTTAATTCGATATATGATTCAAACATAATTGCATTTAATGCAATAGTCCTTGATGTATACGTTGTAGATAGTATGGCGTGAGGAGACACGCGGAAGATCATACTATCGGTTACTCGTATACTATCGAACAGTAGCTCACGACTTAGATGGACAGGGACAATCCATCGGTACGTCGTAGTGTGACTGGTAGATAGTCGGTCTTGACTATCATGTTACACTCGTACACTTGGTGTATTGAGCAGGACCACGGGAGGGCGTTCGATTTATACTAATCGGAGTAATCGAACTAGACCTCAGATATTACGGATATGTGAGTTCTTAATCCCTATATAATTATAGGTGCGTGTGTCCAATGTTCGGTTCTTTGATGTGCCAATGAGTGAGACTAAATGATTAGTCAATATTCTCGGTAGATTGGGAATCGGCGTTGTACACACGGCATGCTATAGATTATAGACAGGAAACCGTGTCCCATTTATAGGGTTGATGATGTCCCCGAGATGAGCTCATAAAGTTTATCATGTAAACCCTGCAGGTGGATTTACTCCGCATGATAATAAGGATGAGTGGTACTAGTCTCGGATAATAAGAAATGAATTAATTTAATTATTAGTAATTAATTAATTCATGGACATTCGATATCTTAAACACGGGGAAAATCATATATGTAATTTCGGCGGAAATATTATTGGTAAAATAATATAAGATTAATTAATTGGGAATTCAATTATAATTTTATAGTGGAATTAATTATAATTAAAATTGGATTTAATTAAAGGTTTTCTTTTAAGGACACCGGTTTAATTAAATTGCAATTTAGCCTAATTAATTAATTATCCTAAGGTCCCTAGTGTGGCCTATATAAATCCCTATTTCTCTCTTCTCTAAACCTACAGAACGCAGTCTTTTATTTTTCTGTGTAAGAAAATAAAGAGAGCGAGAAAGGTTCAAGAGAGAAGAAGAAGAGAAGAGAACCGGAGGATCGTTGCCCACACAACGTCCGGGATCGAGGGCTAGGATACACACTAGAAGATCTGGGGTGTTCGCCAATTCGGCTTCTCCGAATCACGCATCAAAGGTAAAGAATCGAAAACCCTATTCCGCATCTTATTCGATTCTTCTCGTACGTAATCATACAACAAACCACGGTCGGGTTCCAAGCACCGTGGTTTATGTTCTCAGATCATTGGGCGATCTCTGGCCGCCGGAGCAGTGGTCGGAATCGAGAAAAATGGCCAGAAACGGGCCTGGAACAGCAGCGTCGCGCTGCTGTTCGCGACGCTGTGTTCCGACGGCATTTCATGTCGGCCGACATGGACTTGTCGGACGACACCAGATGGTGTCGGACGACAGAGAGGTCAGCAGCCCCTCGTTTCGCGCGGTCGTGCCTTCGGTGCGATGGCTGGGCGCGTTTCGGGTCTGGGGCTTTGTCGTGAACACAGTAGGCACGCTGGAGGTCGATTGGGCGTGTCCGGATGTTCGAGTAGTCGAACGGACTCGTCTCGGGTAGTCGATTTTCAACAGTGGACGTTTACGACAACTCGCAACTCTTCACAATTCCCTATAACTGTCTACATCAATTATTCTAAAATCCCATTCAGTATAGCAAGCCACGTTCGTGTGGACGTTTACTACACCTAAAAGATTTATATAATTGAAATCCAATTACTAGATCCATTCAATCTCGTAAATCAAGACGTGGAGAATCATAAGTGAAACTCGAAGTTTCTAACCAGTGATTCACCATGCGAACGACCCTATCTCTCATAAATGAGGGAGCCGAGCAGACAATCGATCCATCTATCAAAGAATGGTACGAAGGTCTCTAATTTGTGTCATCCACATGACCAAGTGGCTTTGGCTCCATTCCACTCCCCGGGGTGAGAATGAGTCGACTTGAAATCAGTTTCAGAAAGACAAATTAGGCATTGTTTGATAAACTTGATCAATGTTTCTTGTAAAAGGAATTATAAGAATTCTCCTCCAATGACTCGTCTATACGAACTTCGAAAGTCCATAAGAGTCACCAAGAGAACAGTAATTGAGACCATGGGAATGTTTCCATCCCCTCTCCCACTTAGCTTTTTATAATAAAGGGATACGCTATCTAGTGCATAAAATAAACACATATAGCATGCATACAAGCAATAAAGCACATAGTATCACATAGTCAAAATAATGCTAGAAAATTATTTTCCGACTATCATGGCTTTGTCGCATCTTCGTACGCATCTTCTAGTCTTCAGTCTTCGTTTCTTGAATGCTCCATGTGACGAGAATATTAATATCCAATATTTAAATCTATTTATTTTCAATTAATCCAAAAGTTACTTAATTCGAAAATTAAGTCAATTGAATATATCAAAAATAAAATTAAATATTATTAATATTTTTATTTATTTAATTTCCCATCTAATTCTATTAAATCTTTAGAATAATCTATCCAAGTCAAACTCGGAATATTCTAGAAGACTTCTATAATAGAATAAGGAAATAAAATAAATTTAGGACTCTACTACTTTCCATTTATTTTTATTCCTAATCCATGAATATTCCCATGAGTAGGAATAATCAAATAGGAAAAATAAATAAATTTAGTACTAAATTAATTAAATTTCTAATCTATGAATAATTCCATGAAGGAAATAAATCAATAGAAATAAAATTAATTTAAACTAATTCTTTTCCTAATCCATGAGAGTTTCCTAAAAGGAAAGTACTCAAATAGGAAAACCGAATCAATTAGGAAAGTTGGATTATGGTAGGAGTAGCACGGGTTGGGAGTCCCCGTACCACCCCCACCGTCGACCGCCGCCCGGGAGGAGCACCGCCGCCGCCCCCAGCCCACGCGCCACCACCACTGGTGGCCGGCGTGGCCGGAAGCTCCCGTGGACAGCCCCATGTGGGCGATCGATCCATGGGGTCGATCATTGGGTTGATCGGCCCCTTCGTCCATCGTCTTTTTCGTCACACCTTCTTCGTCGTCCGGCGATCGTCTCAACATCGAACCAACGTAATTAAAATTACAAGAATTAAATTACACTATCCGGTATCGATTCTATACATGAAATCGACCCTTAACATTTTCCGGAAAATAAAGAACGTAATAATAAATCCTAAATTCGGTCAACCCCCGAATTTTTACTATTACAAACATTCAACCACACAAAACGAATCTCGACATGTCCGAGAGTTTAATAATCATGATAATTAATTAAAAAAAAACAATTAATTAAATCCAACCATGATAGCCGGAAATCCTGCAAGGTAGAACAATAATCGAGCATATACATGAACACGAAACCAAACGCTCTGATACCAATTGTTGGAAATCGATATCCCGGGCTATTAAAATTTATGCGGAACCGATAGCCCGACCGAAATCCTTCATCGCCGGAGATTGGATTCCCGACTCATCCGCAGGAGTCCGACCTTTGGAGACTACGCGCCCGAAGACACGCAGCCCGCCCCCAGTCGATTTTCTCCCACGAGTAGGATCCACGAACGCGAACCACCGCACGAGCCGGGGCCCGACCGAACACCCAGCGAGGCCCGAAGGCCGCGAGTCATCCAGCCGAGCCCCCGCACGGGGCTCGCGATCATCTCGCGATGATCGCTGGGGATGCACGAGGCATCCCCGGGGCTGCTCGTAGCAGCCCCGCAGCGGGTCGCGTGACCCGCTGCTCAATGCGATGGGCTCGTCCCAGCGCACCGCTGCGGGAAGTCCCGCAGCACGCTACGAGTCGCTGCGGGCGACTCCCGCAGCTCCCAGCGATCGAGCCTACGGGCTCGATCGACCCCTCGGTCCCCAGCCGAGGGTGTTCGCGCTGAACGCGCCTCCGACAAGGGCGGCCGGCGAGTCCTCCCGCCGTGGCACCAGCCCACGGCGGACTCCCGGTGATCGACCCTTTGGTCGATCCCATGCCCCGGCTAAAATCCGGGGCTCCCTTCGTCGCGCGTCGCCGGCGGTCGAACCCTAGGGTTCGGCCGCCACCCTCGATCCCATCGAGGGTTCCTCGATCTTCGCCGGGGATCTCGAATCCCCGTCCCCGAAGTTCGTACGTTTACCCGGATCGTGTATTCATGTATATACTACAATTAATTACACAAAATCATAAAAGAGGGTTTATGATTTATTACCTTTGATTCGTTGTTCGGAGAAACGAATTAACGCGTTGATGACCTTGCGATCTTCCCACGTATTCCTTGCACCTTGTCCGAACGTCGTGTGGGCGACGATCTATCGAACACCTTATGGATCTCCTTCACTCTTCAAGACTTTATTGTTGGCGTAACTTAGGTTGTGAAAAGTGAAGACCATGTAGTGCTTTTATAGGCTACGTAGGGGATCATAAGGAGAATAAATATTGGGCTTCCAATATTGAAAATTAAATTGGGTCCAACCCAAATCCATTAATTCTTATCAATATTAATTTTATTTATTTTCCACTATATAAATAAAATTGCACTCCCAATATTATTCCATATTATATCAAATAATATTTCTCCATCTTAGTATTATTTATTCCGTGTATTTAAGATTTAAATATCCATGAATAAATTTATTTATTGCTCAATAAATAATATTCATATCTTATATCCGAGACTAGTACCGTTCAACCTTTATTATTATGCGGATTAAATCCACCTGCAGGGTTTACATAATAATTCCTTATGAACTCATCTCGGGGATATTATCAACCCTTACGGGATACACTGTCCCTTCAAGAATTCACGGCATGCCATACATAAAATACAGTGACCCAACTCAACCGGTAATTAACCCAATAATTAAATCGGTTAATTCCTTTGGAAAATCAAAATCACTTATATTAGATATACACACCCGCAATAATATCGGGGATTAAGAATAAAATACTCTGAGATTTAAATTGATTATCCAAGGCAATCCTAATCAATAAATCTCAAGCTGATCCGCCCAATACACCAAGTGTACAAGTGTGATAAAATAATTAAGACAAATTATTTTCTCTCTCACACAACGACTATACCGATGGATTGGTCCGTGTCCATCTAGGTCGTGAGCAACTGTTCGATTAAATACGAGTAACCGATAGTATGATCTTCCGTGTGGGCCAGACACACCATACTAACTACAACGTATAAAATCCAGGACTATATTTTGCATAATTAATTAATAATAATTAATTGCAAATAATTGTTTATTAATTAAATAGGTTAAATGCTATGACCGGGAGTTTACCGGTACTTAAATCTAGACATTAAGTACACAACCCCAACAAAACCTTAAACTAAAACCCTAAACCCTAAAACTAAATATTAAACCCTAAAATTTTAAACCCTAAAACCTAAAACCCAAACCTAAAAACTAAAACCTAAAACCCTAAACTTGAATACAACAAAACCCTAAAACTTAAAATTAAACCCTAAAAGTAAGCATTAAACCCTAAAACTCCAAACCCTAAAACCTAAAACCAAAACCCTAAAGCCTAAATCCTAAAAACTAAATCTTAAACCCTAAATTTTAATACACTAAACCAAAGTCCTAATACTCTAAACACTAAAACCTAAAAACAAAACCCTAAACCCAGAAAACTAAAACCCTAATCATTAATACACTAAAACCCTAATCCTTAAAACTAAACATTAAAACCTAAAATTCGAAACACTAAAAACTAAAACCTAAAACCCTAAAAACTAAAACCTAAAACCATAAACTTTAATACAACAAAACCCTAACACCTAAAATTAAAACCTAAAACTAAGCATTAAATCCAAAAACTCTAAACCCTAAAACCTAAAACCAAAACCCTAAACCTAAATCCTAAAAACTAAATCTTAAACCCTAAATTTTAATACACTAAACCCAAATTCCTAATACTCTAAACACTAAAACCTAAAAACAAAACCCTAAACCTTGAAAACTAAAACCCTAATCTTTAATAAACTAAAACCCTAATCCTTAAAACTAAACATTAAACCCTAAAATTCTAAACCCTAAAAACTAAAACCTAAAACCCTAAAAACTAAAACATAAAACCATAAACTTGAATACAACAATACCCTAAAACCTAAAATTAAACCCTAAAACTAAACATTAAACCCAAAAACTCTAAACCCTAAAACCTAAAACCAAAACCCAAAACCCTAAATCCTAAAAACTAAATCTTAAACCCTAATTTTTAATACACTAAACCCTAAGTCCTAATACTCTTAACACTAAAACCTAAAAACAAAACCCTAAACCTTAAAAACTAAAACACTAATCTTTAATACACTAAAACCCTAATCACTAAAACATAACATTAAACCCTAAAATTCTAAACCCTAAAACCTAAAACCAAAACCCTAAACCCTAAATCCTAAAAACTAAATCTTAAACCCTAAATTTTAATACACTAAACCCAAATTCCTAATACTCTAAATACTAAAACCTAAAAACAAAACCCTAAACCCTGAAAACTAAAACCCTAATCTTTAATACACTAAAACCCTAATCCTTAAAACTAAACATTAAACCCTAAAATTCTAAACCCTAAAAACTAAAACCTAAAACCCTAAAAACTAAAACATAAAACCATAAACTTGAATACAACAAAACCCTAAAACCTAAAATTGAACCCTAAAATTAAACATTAAACCCAAAAACTCTAAACCCTAAAACCTAAAACCAAAACCCAAAACCCTAAATCCTAAAAAGTAAATCTTAAACCCTAATTTTTAATACACTAAACCCTAAGTCCTAATACTCTTAACACTAAAACCTAAAAACAAAACCCTAAACCCTAAAAACTAAATCACTAATCTTTAATACACTAAAACCCTAATCACTAAAATATAACATTAAACCCTAAAATTCTAAACCCTAAAACCTAAAACAAAAACCCTAAAAACTAAAACCTAAAACCCTAAACCTAAAACCCTAAACTTGAATACAACAAAACCCTAAAACTTAAAATTAAACTCTGAAAGTAAGCATTAAACCCCAAAACTATAAACCCTAAAAGCTAAAACCAAAACCCTAAACCCTAAATCCTAAAAACTAAATTTTAAACCCTAAATTTTAATACACTAAACCATAAGTCCTAATACTCTAAACAACAAAACCAAAAAACAAAACTCTAAACCCTAAAAACTAAAACTCTAATGTTTAATATACTAAAACCCTAAACCCTAAAACTAAACATTAAACCCTAAAATTCTAAACCCTACAACCTAAACCCAAAACCCTAAAACCTAAAACCTAAAACCCTAAACTTGAATACAACAAAACCCTAACACCTAAAATTAAAACCTAAAACTAAGCATTAAACCCAAAAACTCTAAACCCTAAACCCTAAATCCTAAATACTAAATCTTAAACCCTAAATTTTAATACACTAAACCCAAAGTTCTAATACTCTAAACACTAAAACCTAAAAACAAAACCCTAAACCCTGAAAACTAAAACCCTAATCTTTAATACACTAAAACCCTAATCCTTAAAACTAAAAATTAAACCCTAAAATTCTAAACCCTAAAAACTAAAACCTAAAACCCTAAAAACTAAAACATAAAACCATAAACTTGAATACAACAAAACCCTAAAACCTAAAATTAAACCCTAAAACTAAACATTAAACCCAAAAACTCTAAACCCTAAAACCTAAAACCAAAACCCTAAATCTTAAAAACTAAATCTTAAACTCTAATTTTTAATACACTAAACCCTAAGTCCTAATACTCTAAAAACTAAAACCTAAAAACAAAACCTTAAACCCTAAGAACTAAAACCCTAATCTTTAATACACTAAAACCCTAATCCCTAAAACTAAAAATTAAAACCTAAAATTCTAAACCCTAAAACCTAAAACAAAAACCCTAAAAACTAAAACCTAAAACCATAAACTTGAATACAACAAAACCCTAAAACTTAAAATTAAACCCTAAAAGTAAGCATTAAACCCTAAAATTCTAAACCCTAAAAACTAATACCTAAAACCCTAAAAACTAAAACCTAAAACCATAAACATGAATACAACAAAACCCTAAAACCTAAAATTAAACCCTAAAACTAATCATTAAACCCCAAAACTATAAACCCTAAAAGCTAAAACCAAAACCCTAAACCCTAAATCCTAAAAACTAAATCTTAAACCCTAATTTGTAATACACTAAACCCAAAGTCCTAATACTCTTAACACTAAAACCTAAAAACAAAACCCTAAACCCTAAAAACTAAAACACTAATCTTTAATACACTAAAACCCTAATCACTAAAACATAACATTAAACCCTAAAAACTAAAACCTAAAACCCTAAACCTAAAACCCTAAACTTGAATACAACAAAACCCTAAAACTTAAAATTAAACTCTGAAAGTAAGCATTAAACCCCAAAACTATAAACCCTAAAAGCTAAAACCAAAACCCTAAACCCTAAATCCTAAAAACTAAATCTGAAACCCTAAATTTTAATACACAAAACCATAAGTCCTAATACTCTAAACAACAAAACCAAAAAACAAAACCCTAAACCCTAAAAACTAAAACTCTAATGTTTAATATACTAAAACCCTAAACCCTAAAACTAAACATTAAACCCTAAAATTCTAAACCCTACAACCTAAACCCAAAACCCTAAAACCTAAAACCTAAAACCCTAAACTTGAATACAACAAAACCCTAACACCTAAAATTAAAACCTAAAACTAAGCATTAAACCCAAAAACTCTAAACCCTAAAACCTAAAACCAAAACCCTAAACCCTAAATCCTAAAAAACCATAAGTCCTAATACTAAACCATAAGTCCTAAAACCATAGTCCTACTAAACCATAAGTCCTAAAACCAAAACCCTAAACCCTAAATTTTAATACACTAAACCATAAGTCCTAATACTCTAAACACCAAAACCTAAAAACAAAACCCTAAACCCTAAAAATTAAAACTCTAATGTTTAATATACTAAAATCCTAAACCCTAAAACTAAACATTAAACCCTAAAATTCTAAACCCTACAACCTAAACCTAAAACCCTAAAAACTAAAACCTAAAACCCTAAACTTGAATACAACAAAACCCTAACACCTAAAATGAAAACCTAAAACTAATCATTAAACCCAAAAACTCTAAACCCTAAATCCTAAAAAATAAATCTTAAACTCTAAATTTTAATACACTAAACCATAAGTCCTAATACTCTAAACCCTAAAACCTTAAACTAAAACCGTAAACCCTAAAAATAAATATTAAACCCTAAAATTTTAAACCCTAAAACCTAAAACCCAAACTGATGTGCTTGTTTTTGTGCGCTTTTTCGTATGATTTTCTTGTGTCGTTGCATGTGGATTGTGTGTCGTTTCGTGTGTTTTTCTTTTAGATTGGTGCGTTTGATGTGTTCGTGTAGTGTGCAGGGAATATTTGGCGTTAGAAGCGACATTGGAGGCATTTCCGTGTAGACGAGCCGAGTAGACGAGACGACAAGCCAAAGAAGCTGCCCACCCAGGCAGGCGGCCGCTTGACCCCCCAAGCGGCCGCCTGGTGCTCTTTGCAGAATAGGCTGGAGGAGGCTTCACGCGGCCGCCTGACCCCCCAGGCGGCCGCCTCGCTGGATGGTTCAAGATTTCTGGTGCGCGGGGCAAGTGTCTGCTTGACCCCCCAGGCGCCCGCTTGGTCTCTATTTTTCTGAAGCTGTTGACTTTGTTTGACCGACGGATTTTGTACTTGAATTCACCCTATTTCGGACTACTTTTTCATTCCCTGATTTTTTTTTGGACGCACGTTCTCTAGACATAGAACTCGGTTCCCGAGAGATCTTTAGCTTTTGTCCTCTCTTGTTTTCGAATCTCGGTAAAAGTCGGAGTTCACCGCCGATAGATATTCTGATTTCGTTATTGATAGTAGTAAGTTTTCTTTTCGATTTGTCCTTGTTTTATTTATTGCTTTAATTCTTCGTACTATTTTCTTGTTCGTATAATCATGATCTCGCATAATTCATTGTCTTCGTTTTCAATTCTAAATATGAGTAGCTAAATTATTTTTAGGGGTTAGGGAAATTTAATTTTTGAGAGTAAGGGTTTGAAATTCCAATTGCTCTTAAGGTGTTTGATTAAATGTTCACTTGATTTAATACTCGAATTCATCAAACCACAATTGAGCCAACCGGCGACGGGCGTTTTCTTGTGACTTTTGCAAAACAAAATCAAACCTTGAAATCGAGAATTAAAAATCCCGACCCCTAATTCCTTTCTCTTTGACTCAAACTTTTTCCGTTAAGATAGTTAATTCTAAGTTTTTAATCAAAACAAAAATCAAGCATTATGCTATTTCATTCTCTCTTCTCCGTTGCAAATAAATAAATACTTTTACACGCCAATAGTAGTGTTCATCGAGACCGACTCGGGCGAGTTGTTTAGACAACTAATTGGGTTATTTTTAATTGATTTCGCCGCTATAAAACGACTTATCACAAACCCTAAAAACTAAAACCTAAAACCCTAAACTTGAATACAACAAAACCCTAAAACTTAAAATTAAACCCTAAAAGTAAGCATTAAACCCTAAAACTCCAAACCCTAAAACCTAAAACCAAAACCCTAAAGCCTAAATCCTAAAAACTAAATCTTAAACCCTAAATTTTAATACACTAAACCAAAGTCCTAATACTCTAAACACTAAAACCTAAAAACAAAACCCTAAACCCAAAAAACTAAAACCCTAATCATTAATACACTAAAACCCTAATCCTTAAAACTAAACATTAAAACCTAAAATTCGAAACACTAAAAACTAAAACCTAAAACCCTACAAACTAAAACCTAAAACCATAAACTTTAATACAACAAAACCCTAACACCTAAAATTAAAACCTAAAACTAAGGATTAAATCCAAAAACTCTAAACCCTAAAACCTAAAACCAAAACCCGAAACCCTAAATCCTACAAACTAAACCTTAAACCCTAAATTTTAATACACTAAACCCAAATTCCTAATACTCTAAACACTAAAACCTAAAAAGAAAACCATAAACCCTGAAAACTAAAACCCTAATCTGTAATACACTAAAACCCTAATCCTTAAAACTCAACATTAAACCCTAAAATTCTAAACCCTAAAAACTAAATCTTAAACCCTAATTTTTAATACACTAAACCCTATGTCCTAATACTCTAAACACTAAAACCTAAAAACTAAACCCTAAACCCTAAAAACTAAAACCCTAATCTTTAATACACTAAAACCCTAATCCCTAAAACTAAACATTAATCCCTAAAATTCTAAACCCTAAAACCTAAAACAAAAACCCTAAAAACTAAAACCTAAAACCATAAACTTGAATACAACAAAACCATAAAACTTAAAATTAAACCCTAAAAGTAAGCATTAAACCCAAAAACTATAAACCCTAAAAGCTAAAACCAAAACACTAAACCCTAAATCCTAAAAACTAAATCTTAAACTCTATATTTTAATACACTAAACCATAAGTCCTAATACTCTAAACACCAAAACCTAAAAACAAAACCTTAAATCCTAATAACTAAAACTCTAATGTTTAATACACTAAAACCATAAGTCCTAATACACTAAACACCAAAACCTAAAAACAAAACCCTAAACCCTAAAAACTAAAACTCTAATGTTTAATATACTAAAACCCTAAACCCTAAAACTAAACATTAAACCCTAAAATTCTAAACCCTACAACCTAAACCCAAAACCCTAAAAACTAAAACCTAAAACCCTAAACTTGAATACATAAAAACCCTAACACCTAAAATTAAAACCTAAAACTAAGCATTAAACCCAAAAACTCTAAACCCTAAAAACTAAAACCAAAACCCTAAACCCTAAATCCTAAAAACTAAATCTTAAACCCTAAATTTTAATACACTAAACCCAAAGTCCTAATATTCTAAACACTAAAACCTAAAAAAAAAACCATAAACCCTGAAAACTAAAACCCTAATCTTTAATAGACTAAAACCCTAATTCTTAAAACTTAACATTAAACCCTAAAATTCTAAACCCTAAAATTCTAAACCCTAAAAACTAAAACCTAAAACCGTAAAAACTAAAACCTAAAACCATAAACATGAATACAACAAAACCCTAAAACCTAAAATTAAACCCTAAAAATGGGCATTAAACCCAAAAACTCTAAACCCTAAAACCTAAAACCAAAACCCTAAACCCTAAATCTTAAAAACTTAATCTTAAAACCTAATTTTTAATACACTAAACCCTAAGTCCTAATACTCTAAACACTAAAACCTAAAAACAAAACCCTAAACCCTATAAACTAAAACTCTAATCTTTAATACACTAAAACCCTAATCCCTAAAACTAAAAATTAAACCCTAAAATTCTAAACCCTAAAACCTAAAACCAAAACCCTAAAAACTAAAACCTAAAACCCTAAACTTGAATAAAAGAAAACCCTAAAACTTAAAATTAAACCCTAAAAGTAAGCATTAAACCCAAAAAGTATAAACCCTAAAAGCTAAAACCAAAACCCTAAACCCTAAATCCTTAAAATAATTCAATCTTACACCCTAAATTTTAATTCACTAAACCATAAGTCCTAATACTCTAAACACCAAAACCTAAAAACAAAACCCTAAACCCTAATAACCAAAACCCTAATCTTTAATACACTAAAACCCTAAACCCTAAAACTAAACATTAAACCCTAAAATTCTAAACCCTACAACCTAAACCCAAAACCCTAAAAACTAAAACATAAAACCATAAACTTGAATACAACAAAACCCTAAAACCTAAAATTAAACCCCAAAACTAAACATTAAACCCAAAAACTCTAAACCCTAAAACCTAAAACCAAAACCCTAAATCTTAAAAACTAAATCTTAAACTCTAATTTTTAATACACTAAACCCTAAGTCCTAATACTCTAAAAACTAAAACCTAAAAACAAAACCCTAAACCCTAAGAACTAAAACCCTAATCTTTAATACACTAAAACCCTAATCCCTAAAACTAAACATTAAACCCTAAAATTCTAAACCCTAAAACCTAAAACAAAAACCCTAAAAACTAAAACCTAAAACCATAAACTTGAATACAACAAAACCCTAAAACTTAAAATTAAACCCTAAAAGTAAGCATTAAACCCTAAAATTCTAAACCCTAAAAACCAATACCTAAAACCCTAAAACCTAAAACCTAAAACCATAAACATGAATACAACAAAACCCTTAAACCTAAAATTAAACCCTAAAACTAATCATTAAACCCCAAAACTATAAACCCTAAAAGCTAAAACCAAAACCCTAAACCCTAAATCCTAAAAACTAAATCTTAAACCCTAATTTTTAATACACTAAACCCTAAGTCCTAATACTCTTAACACTAAAACCTAAAAACAAAACCCTAAACCCTAAAAACTAAAACCCTAATCTTTAATACACTAAAACCCTAATCACTAAAACATAACATTAAACCCTAAAATTCTAAACCCTAAAACCTAAAACAAAAACCCTAAAAACTAAAACCTAAAACCCTAAACCTAAAACCCTAAACTTGAATACAACAAAACCCTAAAACTTAAAATTAAACTCTGAAAGTAAGCATTAAACCCCAAAACTATAAACCCTAAAAGCTAAAACCAAAACCCTAAACCCTATATCCTAAAAACTAAATCTGAAACCCTAAATTTTAATACACTAAACCATAAGTCCTAATACTCTAAACAACAAAACCAAACACAAAACCCTAAACCCTAAAAACTAAAACTCTAATGTTTAATATACTAAAACCCTAAACCCTAAAACTAAACATTAAACCCTAAAATTCTAAACCCTACAACCTAAACCCAAAACCCTAAAACCTAAAACCTAAAACCCTAAACTTGAATACAACAAAACCCTAACACCTAAAATTAAAACCTAAAACTAAGCATTAAACCCAAAAACTCTAAACCCTAAACCCTAAATCCTAAATACTAAATCTTAAACCCTAAATTTTAATACACTAAACCCAAAGTTATAATACTCTAAACACTAAAACCTAAAAACAAAACCTTAAACCCTGAAAACTAAAACCCTAATCTTTAATACACTAAAACCCTAATCCTTAAAACTAAACATTAAACCCTAAAATTCTAAACCCTAAAAACTAAAACCTAAAACCCTAAAAACTAAAACATAAAACCATAAACTTGAATACAACAAAACCCTAAAACCTAAAATTAAACCCTAAAACTAAACATTAAACCCAAAAACTCTAAACCCTAAACCCTAAAACCTAAAACCAAAACCCTAAATCTTAAAAACTAAATCTTAAACTCTAATTTTTAATACACTAAACCCTAAGTCCTAATACTCTAAAAACTAAAACCTAAAAACAAAACCCTAAACCCTAAGAACTAAAACCCTAATCTTTAATACACTAAAACCCTAATCCCTAAAACTAAACATTAAACCCTAAAATTCTAAACCCTAAAACCTAAAACAAAAACCCTAAAAACTAAAACCTAAAACCATAAACTTGAATACAACATAACCCTAAAACTTAAAATTAAACCCTAAAAGTAAACATTAAACCCTAAAATTCTAAACCCTAAAAACCAATACCTAAAACCCTAAAAACTAAAACCTAAAACCATAAACATGAATACAACAAAACCCTAAAACCTAAAATTAAACCCTAAAACTAATCATTAAACCCCAAAACTATAAACCCTAAAAGGTAAAACCAAAACCCTTAACACTAAATCCTAAAAACTAAATCTTAAACCCTAATTTTTAATACACTAAACCCTAAGTCCTAATACTCTTAACACTAAAACCTAAAAACAAAACCCTAAACCCTAAAAACTAAAACCCTAATCTTTAATACACTAAAACCCTAATCACTAAAACATAACATTAAACCCTACAATTCTAAACCCTAAAACCTAAAAAAAAAAACCTAAAAACTAAAACCTAAAACCCTAAACCTAAAACCCTAAACTTGAATACAACAAAACCCTAAAACTTAAAATTAAACTCTGAAAGTAAGCATTAAACCCCAAAACTATAAACCCTAAAAGCTAAAACCAAAACCCTAAACCCTAAATCCTAAAAACTAAATCTTAAACCCTAAATTTTAATACACTAAACCATAAATCCTAATACTCTAAACAACAAAACCAAAAAACAAAACTCTAAACCCTAAAAACTAAAACTCAAATGTTTAATATACTAAAACCCTAAACCCTAAAACTAAACATTAAACCCTAAAATTCTAAACCCTACAACCTAAACCCAAAACCCTAAAACCTAAAACCTAAAACCCTAAACTTGAATACAACAAAACCGTAACACCTAAAATTAAAACCTAAAACTAAGCATTAAACCCAAAAACTCTAAACCCTAAAACCTAAAACCAAAACCCTAAACCCTAAATCCTAAAAAACCATAAGTCCTAATACTAAACCATAAGTCCTAAAACCATAGTCCTACTAAACCATAAGTCCTAAAACCAAAACCCTAAACCCTAAATTTTAATACACTAAACCATAAGTCCTAATACTCTAAACACCAAAACCTAAAAACAAAACCCTAAACCCTAACAATTAAAACTCTAATGTTTAATATACTAAAATCCTAAACCCTAAAACTAAACATTAAACCATAAAATTCTAAACCCTACAACCTAAACCTAAAACCCTAAAAACTAAAACCTAAAACCCTAAACTTGAATACAACAAAACCCTAACACCTAAAATGAAAACCTAAAACTAATCATTAAACCCAAAAACTCTAAACCCTAAATCCTAAAAAATAAATCTTTAACTCTAAATTTTAATACACTAAACCATAAGTCCTAATACTCTAAACCCTAAAACCTTAAACTAAAACCGTAAACCCTAAAAATAAATATTAAACCCTAAAATTTTAAACCCTAAAACCTAAAACCCAAACTGATGTGCTTGTTTTTGTGCGCTTTTTCGTATGATTTTCTTGTGTCGTTGCATGTGGATTGTGTGTCGTTTCGTGTGTTTTTCTTTTAGATTGGTGCGTTTGATGTGTTCGTGTACTGTGCAGGGAATATTTGGCGTTAGAAGCGACATTGGAGGCATTTCCGTGTAGACGAGCCGAGTAGACGAGACGACAAACCAAAGAAGCTGCCCACCCAGGCAGGCGGCCGCTTGACCCCCCAAGCGGCCGCCTGGTGCTCTTTGCAGAACAGGCTGGAGGAGGCTTCACGCGGCCGCCTGACCCCCCAGGCGGCCGCCTCGCTGGATGGTTCAAGATTTCTGGTGCGCGGGGCAAGTGTCCGCTTGACCCCCCAGGCGCACGCTTGGTCTCTATTTTTCTGAAGCTGTTGACTTTGTTTGACCGACGGATTTTGTACTTGAATTCACCCTATTTCGGACTACTTTTTCATTCCCTGATTTTTTTTTGGACGCACGTTCTCTAGACATAGAACTCGGTTCCCGAGAGATCTTTAGCTTTTGTCCTCTCTTGATTTCGAATCTCGGTAAAAGTCGGAGTTCACTGCCGATAGATATTTTGATTTCGTTATTGATAGTAGTAAGTTTTCTTTTCGATTTGTCCTTGTTTTATTTATTGCTTTAATTCTTCGTACTATTTTCTTGTTCGTATAATCATGATCTCGCATAATTCATTGTCTTCGTTTTCAATTCTAAATATGAGTAGCTAAATTCTTTTTAGGGGTTTGGGAAATTTAATTTTTGAGAGTAAGGGTTTGAAATTCCAATTGCTCTTAAGGTGTTTGATTAAATGTTCACTTGATTTAATACTCGAATTCATCAAACCACAATTGAGCCAACCGGCGACGGGCGTTTTCTTGTGACTTTTGCAAAACAAAATCAAACCTTGAAATCGAGAATTAAAAATCCCGACCCCTAATTCCTTTCTCTTTGACTCAAACTTTTTCCGTTAAGATAGTTAATTCTAAGTTTTTAATCAAAACAAAAATCAAGCATTATGCTATTTCATTCTCTCTTCTCCGTTGCAAATAAATAAATACTTTTACGCGCCAATAGTAGTGTTCATCGAGACCGACTCAGGCGAGTTGTTTAGACAACTAGTTGGGTTATTTTTAATTGATTTCGCCGCTATACAACGACTTATCACAAACCCTAAAAACTAAAACCTAAAACCCTAAACTTTAATGCAAAACCTTAAAACTTAAAATTAAAACTTAAACTTTAAACCCAAAACCTTAAAACTTAAAATTAAACCCTAAAAGTAAGCATTAAACCCTAAAACTCCAAACCCTAAAACCTAAAACCAAAACCCTAAAGCCTAAATCCTAAAAACTAAATCTTAAACCCTAAATTTTAATACACTAAACCAAAGTCCTAATACTCTAAACACTAAAACCTAAAAACAAAACCCTAAACCCAGAAAACTAAAACCCTAATCATTAATACACTAAAACCCTAATCCTTAAAACTAAACATTAAAACCTAAAATTCGAAACACTAAAAACTAAAACCTAAAACCCTACAAACTAAAACCTAAAACCATAAACTTTAATACAACAAAACCCTAACACCTAAAATTAAAACCTAAAACTAAGGATTAAATCCAAAAACTCTAAACCCTAAAACCTAAAACCAAAACCCTAAACCCTAAATCCTAAAAACTAAACCTTAAACCCTAAATTTTAATACACTAAACCCAAATTCCTAATACTCTAAACACTAAAACCTAAAAACAAAACCATAAACCCTGAAAACTAAAACCCTAATCTGTAATACACTAAAACCCTAATCCTTAAAACTCAACATTAAACCCTAAAATTCTAAACCCTAAAAACTAAATCTTAAACCCTAATTTTTAATACACTAAACCCTATGTCCTAATACTCTAAACACTAAAACCTAAAAACTAAACCCTAAACCCTAAAAACTAAAACCCTAATCTTTAATACACTAAAACCCTAATCCCTAAAACTAAACATTAAACCCTAAAATTCTAAACCCTAAAACCTAAAACAAAAACCCTAAAAACTAAAACCTAAAACCATAAACTTGAATACAACAAAACCCTAAAACTTAAAATTAAACCCTAAAAGTAAGCATTAAACCCAAAAACTATAAACCCTAAAAGCTAAAACCAAAACACTAAACCCTAAATCCTAAAAACTAAATCTTAAACTCTATATTTTAATACACTAAACCATAAGTCCTAATACTCTAAACACCAAAACCTAAAAACAAAACCTTAAATCCTAATAACTAAAACTCTAATGTTTAATACACTAAAACCATAAGTCCTAATACACTAAACACCAAAACCTAAAAACAAAACCCTAAACCCTAAAAACTAAAACTCTAATGTTTAATATACTAAAACCCTAAACCCTAAAACTAAACATTAAACCCTAAAATTCTAAACCCTACAACCTAAACCCAAAACCCTAAAAACTAAAACCTAAAACCCTAAACTTGAATACATCAAAACCCTAACACCTAAAATTAAAACCTAAAACTAAGCATTAAACCCAAAAACTCTAAACCCTAACAACTAAAACCAAAACCCTAAACCATAAATCCTAAAAACTAAATCTTAAACCCTAAATTTTAATACACTAAACCCAAAGTCCTAATACTCTAAACACTAAAACCTAAAAACAAAACCATAAACCCTGAAAACTAAAACCCTAATCTTTAATAGACTAAAACCCTAATTCTTAAAACTTAACATTAAACCCTAAAATTCTAAACCCTAAAATTCTAAACCCTAAAAACTAAAACCTAAAACCGTAATAACTAAAACCTAAAACCATAAACATGAATACAACAAAACCCTAAAACCTAAAATTAAACCCTAAAAATGGGCATTCAACCCAAAAACTCTAAACCCTAAAACCTAAAACCAAAACCCTAAACCCTAAATCTTAAAAACTAAATCTTAAACCCTAATTTTTAATACACTAAACCCTAAGTCCTAATACTCTAAACACTAAAACCAAAAAACAAAACCCTAAACCCTATAAACTAAAACTCTAATCTTTAATACACTAAAACCCTAATCCCTAAAACTAAAAATTAAACCCTAAAATTCTAAACCCTAAAACCTAAAACCAAAACCCTAAAAACTAAAACCTAAAACCCTAAACTTGAATACAAGAAAACCCTAAAACTTAAAATTAAACCCTAAAAGTAAGCATTAAACCCAAAAAGTATAAACCCTAAAAGCTAAAACCAAAACCCTAAACCCTAAATCCTAAAAACTAAATCGTAAACCCTAAATTTTAATACACTAAACCCAAACTCCTAATACTCTAAACACTAAAACCTAAAAACAAAACCATAAACCCTGAAAACTAAAACCATAATCTGTAATACACTAAAACCCTAATCCTTAAAACTCAACATTAAACCCTAAAATTCTAAACCCTAAAAACTAATACCTAAAACCCTAAAAACTAAAACCTAAAACCATAAACATGAATACAACAAAACCCTAAAACCTAAAATTAAACCCTAAAACAAAGCATTAAACCCAAAAACTCTAAACCCTAAAACTTAAAACAAAACCCTAAACCCTAAATCTTAAAATCTAAATCTTAAACCCTAATTTTTAATACACTAAACCTATGTCCTAATACTCTAAACACTAAAACCTAAAAACAAAACCCTAAACCCTAAAAACTAAAACCTTAATCTTTAATACACTAAAACCCTAATCCCTAAAACTAATCATTAAACCCTAAAATTCTAAACCCTAAAACCTAAAACAAAAACCCTAAAAACTAAAACCTAAAACCATAAACTTGAATACAACAAAACCCTAAAACATAAAATTAAACCCTAAATTTTAATACACTAAACCCTAAATCCTAAATCCTAAAAACTAAATCTTAAACCCTAAATTTTAATACACTAAACCATAAGTCCTAATACTCTAAACACCAAAACCTAAAAACAAAACCCTAAACCCTAAAAATTAAAACTCTAATGTTTAATATACTAAAATCCTAAACCCTAAAACTAAACATTAAACCCTAAAATTCTAAACCCTACAACCTAAACCCAAAACCCTAAAAACTAAAACCTAAAACCCTAAACTAGAATACAACAAAACCCTAACACCTAAAATGAAAACCTAAAACTAATCATTACACCCAAAAACTCTAAACCCTAAATCCTAAAAAATAAATCTTAAACTCTAAATTTTAATACACTAAACCATAAGTCCTAATACTATAAACCCTAAAACCTTAAACTAAAACCCTAAACCCTAAAACTAAATATTAAACCCTAAAATTTTAAACCCTAAAACCTAAAACCCAAACCCTAAAAACTAAAACCTAAAACCCTAAACTTGAATACAACAAAACCCTAAAACTTAAAATTAAACCCTAAAAGTAAGCATTAAACCCCAAAACTATAAACCCTAAAAGCTAAAACCAAAACCCTAAACCCTAAATCCTAAAAACTAAATCTTAAACCCTAAATTTTAATACACTAAACCAAAGTCCTAATACTCTAAACACTAAAACCTAAAAACAAAACCCTAAACCCAGAAAACTAAAACCCTAATCATTAATACACTAAAACCCTAATCCTTAAAACTAAACATTAAAACCTAAAATTCAAAACACTAAAAACTAAAACCTAAAACCCTAAAAACTAAAACCTAAAACCATAAACTTTAATACAACAAAACCCTAACACCTATAATTAAAACCTAAAACTAAGCATTAAATCCAAAAACTCTAAACCCTAAAACCTAAAACCAAAACCCTGAACCCTAAATCCTAAAAACTAAA
Source organism: Euphrasia confusa (assembly GCA_954870475.1). Classification (NCBI taxonomy): domain Eukaryota; kingdom Viridiplantae; phylum Streptophyta; class Magnoliopsida; order Lamiales; family Orobanchaceae; genus Euphrasia; species Euphrasia confusa. Next base: position 21,342,983 of record OX940956.1, read on the forward strand.
TCTTAAACCCTAAATTTTAATACACTAAACCCAAATTCCTAATACTCTAAACACTATAACCTAAAAACAAAACCCTAAAGCCTGAAAACTAAAACCCTAATCTTTAATACACTACAACCCTAATCCTTAAAACTAAACATTAAACCCTAAAATTCTAAACCCTAAAAACTAAAACCTAAAACCCTAAAAACTAAAACATAAAACCATAAACTTGAATACAACAAAACCCTAAAACCTAAAATTAAACCCTAAAACTAAACATTAAACCCAAAAACTCTAAACCCTAAAACCTAAAACCAAAACCCAAAACCCTAAATCCTAAAAACTAAATCTTAAACCCTAATTTTTAATACACTAAACCCTAAGTCCTAATACTCTTAACACTAAAACCTAAAAACAAAACCCTAAACCCTAAAAACTAAAACACTAAACTTTAATACACTAAAACCCTAATCCCTAAAACTAAACATTAAACCCTAAAATTCTAAACCGAAAACTAAGCATTAAACCCAAAAACTCTAAACCCTAAACCCTAAATCCTAAATCCTAAATACTAAATCATAAACCCTAAATTTTAATACACTAAACCCAAAGTTCTAATACTCTAAACACTAAAACCTAAAAACAAAACCCTAAACCCTGAAAACTAAAACCCTAATGTTTAATACTCTAAAACCCTTATCCTTAAAACTAAACATTAAACCCTAAAATTCTAAACCCTAAAAACTTAAACCTGAAACCCTAAAAACTAAAACATAAAACCATTAACTTGAATACAACAAAACCCTAAAACCTAAAATTAAACCCTAAAACTAAACATTAAACCCAAAAACTCTAAACCCTAAAACCTAAAACCAAAACCCAAAACCCTAAATCCTAAAAACTAAATCTTAAACCCTAATTTTTAATACACTAAACCCTAAGTCCTAATACTCTTAACACTAAAACCTAAAAACAAAACCCTATACCCTAAAAACTAAAACACTAAACTTTAATACACTAAAACCCTAATCCCTAAAACTAAACATTAAACCCTAAAATTCTAAACCCTAAAAACTAAAACCTAAAACCCTAAAAACTAAAACATAAAACCATAAACTTGAATACAACAAAACCCTAAAACCTAAAATTAAACCCTAAAACTAAACATTAAACCCAAAAACTCTAAACCCTAAAACCTAAAACCAAAACCCAAAACCCTAAATCCTAAAAACTAAATCTTAAACCCTAATTTTTAATACACTAAACCCTAAGTCCTAATACTCCTAACACTAAAACCTAAAAACAAAACCCTAAACCCTAAAAACTAAAACACTAAACTTTAATACACTAAAACCCTAATCCCTAAAACTAAACATTAAACCCTAAAATTCTAAACCTAAAACTAAGCATTAAACCCAAAAACTCTAAACCCTAAACCCTAAATCCTAAATACTAAATCATAAACCCTAAATTTTAATACACTAAACCCAAAGTTCTAATACTCTAAACACTAAAACCTAAAAACAAAACCCTAAACCCTGAAAACTAAAACCCTAATCTTTAATACACTAAAACCCTTATCCTTAAAACTAAACATTAAACCCTAAAATTCTAAACCCTAAAAACTTAAACCTAAAACCCTAAAAACTAAAACATAAAACCATTAACTTGAATACAACAAAACCCTAAAACCTAAAATTAAACCCTAAAACTAAACATTAAACCCAAAAACTCTAAACCCTAAAACCTAAAACCAAAACCCAAAACCCTAAATCCTAAAAACTAAATCTTAAACCCTAATTTTTAATACACTAAACCCTAAGTCCTAATACTCTTAACACTAAAACCTAAAAACAAAACCCTAAACCCTAAAAACTAAAACACTAAACTTTAATACACTAAAACCCTAATCCCTAAAACTAAACATTAAACCCTAAAATTCTAAACCTAAAACTAAGCATTAAACCCAAAAACTCTAAACCCTAAACCCTAAATCCTAAATACTAAATCATAAACCCTAAATTTTAATACACTAAACCCAAAGTTCTAATACTCTAAACACTAAAACCTAAAAACAAAACCCTAAACCCTGAAAACTAAAACCCTAATCTTTAATACACTAAAACCCTTATCCTTAAAACTAAACATTAAACCCTAAAATTCTAAACCCTAAAATCTTAAACCTAAAACTCTAAAAACTAAAACATAAAACCATAAACTTGAATACAACAAAACCCTATAACCTAAAATTAAACCCTAAAACTAAACATTAAACCCAAAAACTCTAAACCCTAAAACCTAAAACCAAAACCCAAAAGCCTAAATCCTAAAAACTAAATCTTAAACCCTAATTTTTAATACACTAAACCCTAAGTCCTAATACTCTTAACACTAAAACCTAAAAACAAAACCCTAAACCCTAAAAACTAAAACACTAATCTTTAATACACTAAAACCCTAATCACTAAAACATAACATTAAACCCTAAAATTCTAAACCCTAAAACCTAAAACAAAAACCCTAAAAACTAAAACCTAAAACCCTAAACCTAAAACCCTAAACATGAATACAACAAAACCCTAAAACTTAAAATTAAACTCTGAATGTAAGCATTAAACCCCAAAACTATAAACCCTAAAAGCTAAAACCAAAACCCTAAACCCTAAATCCTAAATACTAAATCTTAAACCCTAAATTTTAATACACTAAACCCAAAGTTCTAATCCTCTAAACACTAAAACCTAAAAACAAAACCCTAAACCCTGAAAACTAAAACCCTAATCTTTAATACACTAAAACCCTAATCCTTAAAACTAAACATTAAACCCTAAAATTCTAAACCCTAAAAACTAAAACCTAAAACCCTAAAAACTAAAACATAAAACCATAAATTTGAATACAACAAAACCCTAAAACCTAAAATTAAACCCTAAAACTAAACATTAAACCCAAAAACACTAAACCCTAAAACCTAAAACCAAAACCCAAAACCCTAAATCCTAAAAACTAAATCTTAAACCCTAATTTTTAATACACTAAACCCTAAGTCCTAATACTCTTAACACTAAAACCTAAAAACAAAACCCTAAACCCTAAAAACTAAAACACTAATCTTTAATACACTAAAACCCTAATCACTAAAACATAACATTAAACCCTAAAATTCTAAACCCTAAAACCTAAAACAAAAACCCTAAAAACTAAAACCTAAAACCCTAAACATGAATAAAACAAAACCCTAAAACTTAAAATTAAACTCTGAAAGTAAGCATTAAACCCCAAAACTATAAACCCTAAAAGCTAAAACCAAAACCCTAAACCCTAAATCCTAAAAACTAAATCTTAAACCCTAAATTTTAATACACTAAACCATAAGTCCTAATACTCTAAACAACAAAACCAAAAAACAAAACTCTAAACCCTAAAAACTAAAACTCTAATGTTTAATATACTAAAACCCTAAACCCTAAAACTAAACATTAAACCCTAAAATTCTAAACCCTACAACCTAAACCCAAAACCCTAAAACCTAAAACCTAAAACCCTAAACTTGAATACAACAAAACCCTAACACCTAAAATTAAAACCTAAAACTAAGCATTAAACCCAAAAACTCTAAACCCTAAACCCTAAATCCTAAATACTAAATCTTAAACCCTAAATTTTAATACACTAAACCCAAAGTTCTAATACTCTAAACACTAAAACCTAAAAACAAAACCCTAAACCCTGAAAACTAAAACCCTAATCTTTAATACACTAAAACCCTAATCCTTAAAACTAAACATTAAACCCTAAAATTCTAAACCCTAAAAACTAAAACCTAAAACCCTAAAAACTAAAACATAAAACCATAAACTTGAATACAACAAAACCCTAAAACCTAAAATTAAACCCTAAAACTAAACATTAAACCCAAAAACTCTAAACCCTAAAACCTAAAACCAAAACCCTAAATCTTAATAACTAAATCTTAAACTCTAATTTTTAATACACTAAACCCTAAGTCCTAATACTCTAAAAACTAAAACCTAAAAACAAAACCCTAAACCCTAAGAACTAAAACCCTAATCTTTAATACACTAAAACCCTAATCCCTAAAACTAAACATTAAACCCTAAAATTCTAAACCCTAAAACCTAAAACAAAAACCATAAAAACTAAAACCTAAAACCATAAACTTGAATACAACAAAACCCTAAAATTCTAAACCCTAAAACCTAAAACAAAAACCCTAAAAACTAAAACCTAAAACCATAAACATGAATACAACAAAACCCTAAAACCTAAAATTAAACCCTAAAACTAATCATTAAACCCCAAAACTATAAACCCTAAAAGCTAAAACCAAAACCCTAAACCCTAAATCCTAAAAACTAAATCTTAAACCCTAATTTTTAATACACTAAACCCTAAGTCCTAATACTCTTAACACTAAAACCTAAAAACAAAACCCTAAACCCTAAAAACTAAAACCCTAATCTTTAATACACTAAAACCCTAATCACTAAAACATAACATTAAACCCTAAAATTCTAAACCCTAAAACCTAAAACAAAAACCCTAAAAACTAAAACCTAAAACCCTAAACTTGAATACAACAAAACCCTAAAACTTAAAATTAAACTCTGAAAGTAAGCATTAAACCCCAAAACTATAAGCCCTAAAAGCTAAAACCAAAACCCTAAACCCTAAATCCTAAAAACTAAATCTTAAACCCTAAATTTTAATACACTAAACCAAAGTCCTAATACTCTAAACACTAAAACCTAAAAACAAAACCCTAAACCCAGAAAACTAAAACCCTAATCATTAATACACTAAAACCCTAATCCTTAAAACTAAACATTAAAACCTAAAATTCAAAACACTAAAAACTAAAACCTAAAATTCAAAACACTAAAAACTAAAACCTAAAACCCTAAAAACTAAAACCTAAAACCATAAACTTTAATACAACAAAACCCTAACACCTATAATTAAAACCTAAAACTAAGCATTAAATCCAAAAACTCTAAACCCTAAAACCTAAAACCAAAACCCTGAACCCTAAATCCTAAAAACTAAATCTTAAACCCTAAATTTTAATACACTAAACCCAAATTCCTAATACTCTAAACACTAAAACCTAAAAACAAAACCCTAAAGCCTGAAAACTAAAACCCTAATCTTTAATACACTACAACCCTAATCCTTAAAACTAAACTTTAAACCCTAAAATTCTAAACCCTAAAAACTAAAACCTAAAACCCTAAAAACTAAAACATAAAACCATAAACTTGAATACAACAAAACCCTAAAACCTAAAATTAAACCCTAAAACTAAACATTAAACCCAAAAACTCTAAACCCTAAAACCTAAAACCAAAACCCAAAACCCTAAATCCTAAAAACTAAATCTTAAACCCTAATTTTTAATACACTAAACCCTAAGTCCTAATACTCTTAACACTAAAACCTAAAAACAAAACCCTAAACCCTAAAAACTAAAACACTAAACTTTAATACACTAAAACCCTAATCCCTAAAACTAAACATTAAACCCTAAAATTCTAAACCTAAAACTAAGCATTAAACCCAAAAACTCTAAACCCTAAACCCTAAATCCTAAATACTAAATCATAAACCCTAAATTTTAATACACTAAACCCAAAGTTCTAATACTCTAAACACTAAAACCTAAAAACAAAACCCTAAACCCTGAAAACTAAAACCCTAATCTTTAATACACTAAAACCCTTATCCTTAAAACTAAACATTAAACCCTAAAATTCTAAACCCTAAAAACTTAAACCTAAATCCCTAAAAACTAAAACATAAAACCATTAACTTGAATACAACAAAACCCTAAAACCTAAAATTAAACCCTAAAACTAAACATTAAACCCAAAAACTCTAAACCCTAAAACCTAAAACCAAAACCCAAACCCCTAAATCCTAAAAACTAAATCTTAAACCCTAATTTTTAATACACTAAACCCTAAGTCCTAATACTCTTAACACTAAAACCTAAAAACAAAACCCTAAACCCTAAAAACTAAAACACTAAACTTTAATACACTAAAACCCTAATCCCTAAAACTAAACATTAAACCCTAAAATTCTAAACCCTAAAAACTAAAACCTAAAACCTTAAAAACTAAAACATAAAACCATAAACTTGAATACAACAAAACCCTAAAACCTAAAATTAAACCCTAAAACTAAACATTAAACCCAAAAACTCTAAACCCTAAAACCTAAAACCAAAACCCAAAACCCTAAATCCTAAAATCTAAATCTTAAACCCTAATTTTTAATACACTAAACCCTAAGTCCTAATACTCTTAACACTAAAACCTAAAAACAAAACCCTAAACCCTAAAAACTAAAACACTAAACTTTAATACACTAAAACCCTAATCCCTAAAACTAAACATTAAACCCTAAAATTCTAAACCCTAAAAACTAAAACCTAAAACCCTAAAAACTAAAACATAAAACCATAAACTTGAATACAACAAAACCCTAAAACCTAAAATTAAACCCTAAAACTAAACATTAAACCCAAAAACTCTAAACCCCAAAACCTAAAACCAAAACCCAAAACCCTAAATCCTAAAAACTAAATCTTAAACCCTAATTTTTAATACACTAAACCCTAAGTCCTAATACTCTTAACACTAAAACCTAAAAACAAAACCCTAAACCCTAAAAACTAAAACACTAAACTTTAATACACTAAAACCCTAATCCCTAAAACTAAACATTAAACCCTAAAATTCTAAACCTAAAACTAAGCATTAAACCCAAAAACTCTAAACTCTAAACCCTAAATCCTAAATACTAAATCATAAACCCTAAATTTTAATACACTAAACCCAAAGTTCTAATACTCTAAACACTAAAACCTAAAAACAAAACCCTAAACCCTGAAAACTAAAACCCTAATCTTTAATACACTAAAACCCTTATCCTTAAAACTAAACATTAAACCCTAAAATTCTAAACCCTAAAAACTTAAACCTAAAACCCTAAAAACTAAAACATAAAACCATTAACTTGAATACAACAAAACCCTAAAATCTAAAATTAAACCCTAAAACTAAACATTAAACCCAAAAACTCTAAACCCTAAAACCTAAAACCAAAACCCAAAACCCTAAATCCTAAAAACTAAATCTTAAACCCTAATTTTTAATACACTAAACCCTAAGTCCTAATACTCTTAACACTAAAACCTAAAAACAAAACCCTAAACCCTAAAAACTAAAACACTAAACTTTAATACACTAAAACCCTAATCCCTAAAACTAAACATTAAACCCTAAAATTAAACCCTAAAACTAAGCATTAAACCCAAAAACTCTAAACCCTAAACCCTAAATCCTAAATACTAAATCATAAACCCTAAATTTTAATACACTAAACCCAAAGTTCTAATACTCTAAACACTAAAACCTAAAAACAAAACCCTAAACCCTGAAAACTAAAACCCTAATCTTTAATACACTAAAACCCTTATCCTTAAAACTAAACATTAAACCCTAAAATTCTAAACCCTAAAAACTTAAACCTAAAACCCTAAAAACTAAAACATAAAACCATTAACTTGAATACAACAAAACCCTAAAACCTAAAATTAAACCCTAAAACTAAACATTAAACCCAAAAACTCTAAACCCTAAAACCTAAAACCAAAACCCAAAACCCTAAATCCTAAAAACTAAATCTTAAACCCTAATTTTTAATACACTAAACCCTAAGTCCTAATACTCTTAACACTAAAACCTAAAAACAAAACCCTAAACCCTAAAAACTAAAACACTAAACTTTAATACACTAAAACCCTAATCCCTAAAACTAAACATTAAACCCTAAAATTCTAAACCTAAAACTAAGCATTAAACCCAAAAACTCTAAACCCTAAACCCTAAATCCTAAATACTAAATCATAAACCCTAAATTTTAATACACAAAACCCAAAGTTCTAATACTCTAAACACTAAAACCTAAAAACAAAACCCTAAACCCTGAAAACTAAAACCCTAATCTTTAATACACTAAAACCCTTATCCTTAAAACTAAACATTAAACCCTAAAATTCTAAACCCTAAAATCTTAAACCTAAAACTCTAAAAACTAAAACATAAAATCATAAACTTGAATACAACAAAACCCTATAACCTAAAATTAAACCCTAAAACTAAACATTAAACCCAAAAACTCTAAACCCTAAAACCTAAAACCAAAACCCAAAAGCCTAAATCCTAAAAACTAAATCTTAAACCCTAATTTTTAATACACTAAACCCTAAGTCCTAATACTCTTAACACTAAAACCTAAAAACAAAACCCTAAACCCTAAAAACTAAAACACTAATCTTTAATACACTAAAACCCTAATCACTAAAACATAACATTAAACCCTAAAATTCTAAACCCTAAAACCTAAAACAAAAACCCTAAAAACTAAAACCTAAAACCCTAAACCTAAAACCCTAAACATGAATACAACAAAACCCTAAAACTTAAAATTAAACTCTGAATGTAAGCATTAAACCCCAAAACTATAAACCCTAAAAGCTAAAACCAAAACCCTAAACCCTAAATCCTAAATACTAAATCTTAAACCCTAAATTTTAATACACTAAACCCAAAGTTCTAATCCTCTAAACACTAAAACCTAAAAACAAAACCCTAAACCCTGAAAACTAAAACCCTAATCTTTAATACACTAAAACCCTAATCCTTAAAACTAAACATTAAACCCTAAAATTCTAAACCCTAAAAACTAAAACCTAAAACCCTAAAAACTAAAACATAAAACCATAAATTTGAATACAACAAAACCCTAAAACCTAAAATTAAACCCTAAAACTAAACATTAAACCCAAAAACACTAAACCCTAAAACCTAAAACCAAAACCCAAAACCCTAAATCCTAAAAACTAAATCTTAAACCCTAATTTTTAATACACTAAACCCTAAGTCCTAATACTCTTAACACTAAAACCTAAAAACAAAACCCTAAACCCTAAAAACTAAAACACTAATCTTTAATACACTAAAACCCTAATCACTAAAACATAACAATAAACCCTAAAATTCTAAACCCTAAAACCTAAAACAAAAACCCTAAAAACTAAAACCTAAAACCCTAAACATGAATAAAACAAAACCCTAAAACTTAAAATTAAACTCTGAAAGTAAGCATTAAACCCCAAAACTATAAACCCTAAAAGCTAAAACCAAAACCCTAAACCCTAAATCCTAAAAACTAAATCTTAAACCCTAAATTTTAATACACTAAACCATAAGTCCTAATACTCTAAACAACAAAACCAAAAAACAAAACTCTAAACCCTAAAAACTAAAACTCTAATGTTTAATATACTAAAACCCTAAACCCTAAAACTAAACATTAAACCCTAAAATTCTAAACCCTACAACCTAAACCCAAAACCCTAAAACCTAAAACCTAAAACCCTAAACTTGAATACAACAAAACCCTAACACCTAAAATTAAAACCTAAAACTAAGCATTAAACCCAAAAACTCTAAACCCTAAACCCTAAATCCTAAATACTAAATCTTAAACCCTAAATTTTAATACACTAAACCCAAAGTTCTAATACTCTAAACACTAAAACCTAAAAACAAAACCCTAAACCCTGAAAACTAAAACCCTAATCTTTAATACACTAAAACCCTAATCCTTAAAACTAAACATTAAACCCTAAAATTCTAAACCCTAAAAACTAAAACCTAAAACCCTAAAAACTAAAACATAAAACCATAAACTTGAATACAACAAAACCCTAAAACCTAAAATTAAACCCTAAAACTAAACATTAAACCCAAAAACTCTAAACCCTAAAACCTAAAACCAAAACCCTAAATCTTAAAAACTAAATCTTAAACTCTAATTTTTAATACACTAAACCCTAAGTCCTAATACTCTAAAAACTAAAACCTAAAAACAAAACCCTAAACCCTAAGAACTAAAACCCTAATCTTTAATACACTAAAACCCTAATCACTAAAACATAACATTAAACCCTAAAATTCTAAACCCTAAAACCTAAAACAAAAACCCTAAAAACTAAAACCTAAAACCCTAAACTTGAATACAACAAAACCCTAAAACTTAAAATTAAACTCTGAAAGTAAGCATTAAACCCCAAAACTATAAGCCCTAAAAGCTAAAACCAAAACCCTAAACCCTAAATCCTAAAAACTAAATCTTAAACCCTAAATTTTAATACACTAAACCAAAGTCCTAATACTCTAAACACTAAAACCTAAAAACAAAACCCTAAACCCAGAAAACTAAAACCCTAATCATTAATACACTAAAACCCTAATCCTTAAAACTAAACATTAAAACCTAAAATTCAAAACACTAAAAACTAAAACCTAAAACAAAAACCCTAAAAACTAAAACCTAAAACCATAAACTTTAATACAACAAAACCCTAACACCTATAATTAAAACCTAAAACTAAGCATTAAATCCAAAAACTCTAAACCCTAAAACCTAAAACCAAAACCCTGAACCCTAAATCCTAAAAACTAAATCTTAAACCCTAAATTTTAATACACTAAACCCAAATTCCTAATACTCTAAACACTAAAACCTAAAAACAAAACCCTAAAGCCTGAAAACTAAAACCCTAATCTTTAATACACTACAACCCTAATCCTTAAAACTAAACATTAAACCCTAAAATTCTAAACCCTAAAAACTAAAACCTAAAACCCTAAAAACTAAAACATAAAACCATAAACTTGAATACAACAAAACCCTAAAACCTAAAATTAAACCCTAAAACTAAACATTAAACCCAAAAACTCTAAACCCTAAAACCTAAAACCAAAACCCAAAACCCTAAATCCTAAAAACTAAATCTTAAACCCTAATTTTTAATACACTAAACCCTAAGTCCTAATACTCTTAACACTAAAACCTAAAAACAAAACCCTAAACCCTAAAAACTAAAACACTAAACTTTAATACACTAAAACCCTAATCCCTAAAACTAAACATTAAACCCTAAAATTCTAAACCTAAAACTAAGCATTAAACCCAAAAACTCTAAACCCTAAACCCTAAATCCTAAATACTAAATCATAAACCCTAAATTTTAATACACTAAACCCAAAGTTCTAATACTCTAAACACTAAAACCTAAAAACAAAACCCTAAACCCTGAAAACTAAAACCCTAATCTTTAATACACTAAAACCCTTATCCTTAAAACTAAACATTAAACCCTAAAATTCTAAACCCTAAAAACTTAAACCTAAATCCCTAAAAACTAAAACATAAAACCATTAACTTGAATACAACAAAACCCTAAAACCTAAAATTAAACCCTAAAACTAAACATTAAACCCAAAAACTCTAAACCCTAAAACCTAAAACCAAAACCAAAACCCCTAAATCCTAAAAACTAAATCTTAAACCCTAATTTTTAATACACTAAACCCTAAGTCCTAATACTCTTAACACTAAAACCTAAAAACAAAACCCTAAACCCTAAAAACTAAAACACTAAACTTTAATACACTAAAACCCTAATCCCTAAAACTAAACATTAAACCCTAAAATTCTAAACCCTAAAAACTAAAACCTAAAACCCTAAAAACTAAAACATAAAACCATAAACTTGAATACAACAAAACCCTAAAACCTAAAATTAAACCCTAAAACTAAACATTAAACCCAAAAACTCTAAACCCTAAAACCTAAAACCAAAACCCAAAACCCTAAATCCTAAAAACTAAATCTTAAACCCTAATTTTTAATACACTAAACCCTAAGTCCTAATACTCTTAACACTAAAACCTAAAAACAAAACCCTAAACCCTAAAAACTAAAACACTAAACTTTAATACACTAAAACCCTAATCCCTAAAACTAAACATTAAACCCTAAAATTCTAAACCTAAAACTAAGCATTAAACCCAAAAACTCTAAACCCTAAACCCTAAATCCTAAATACTAAATCATAAACCCTAAATTTTAATACACTAAACCCAAAGTTCTAATACTCTAAACACTAAAACCTAAAAACAAAACCCTAAACCCTGAAAACTAAAACCCTAATCTTTAATACACTAAAACCCTTATCCTTAAAACTAAACATTAAACCCTAAAATTCTAAACCCTAAAAACTTAAACCTAAATCCCTAAAAACTAAAACATAAAACCATTAACTTGAATACAACAAAACCCTAAAACCTAAAATTAAACCCTAAAACTAAACATTAAACCCAAAAACTCTAAACCCTAAAACCTAAAACCAAAACCCAAACCCCTAAATCCTAAAAACTAAATCTTAAACCCTAATTTTTAATACACTAAACCCTAAGTCCTAATACTCTTAACACTAAAACCTAAAAACAAAACCCTAAACCCTAAAAACTAAAACACTAAACTTTAATACACTAAAACCCTAATCCCTAAAACTAAACATTAAACCCTAAAATTCTAAACCCTAAAAACTAAAACCTAAAACCCTAAAAACTAAAACATAAAACCATAAACTTGAATACAACAAAACCCTAAAACCTAAAATTAAACCCTAAAACTAAACATTAAACCCAAAAACTCTAAACCCTAAAACCTAAAACCAAAACCCAAAACCCTAAATCCTAAAAACTAAATCTTAAACCCTAATTTTTAATACACTAAACCCTAAGTCCTAATACTCTTAACACTAAAACCTAAAAACAAAACCCTAAACCCTAAAAACTAAAACACTAAACTTTAATACACTAAAACCCTAATCCCTAAAACTAAACATTAAACCCTAAAATTCTAAACCCTAAAAACTAAAACCTAAAACCCTAAAAACTAAAACATAAAACCATAAACTTGAATACAACAAAACCCTAAAACCTAAAATTAAACCCTAAAACTAAACATTAAACCCAAAAACTCTAAACCCCAAAACCTAAAACCAAAACCCAAAACCCTAAATCCTAAAAACTAAATCTTAAACCCTAATTTTTAATACACTAAACCCTAAGTCCTAATACTCTTAACACTAAAACCTAAAAACAAAACCCTAAACCCTAAAAACTAAAACACTAAACTTTAATACACTAAAACCCTAATCCCTAAAACTAAACATTAAACCCTAAAATTCTAAACCTAAAACTAAGCATTAAACCCAAAAACTCTAAACTCTAAACCCTAAATCCTAAATACTAAATCATAAACCCTAAATTTTAATACACTAAACCCAAAGTTCTAATACTCTAAACACTAAAACCTAAAAACAAAACCCTAAACCCTGAAAACTAAAACCCTAATCTTTAATACACTAAAACCCTTATCCTTAAAACTAAACATTAAACCCTAAAATTCTAAACCCTAAAAACTTAAACCTAAAACCCTAAAAACTAAAACATAAAACCATTAACTTGAATACAACAAAACCCTAAAATCTAAAATTAAACCCTAAAACTAAACATTAAACCCAAAAACTCTAAACCCTAAAACCTAAAACCAAAACCCAAAACCCTAAATCCTAAAAACTAAATCTTAAACCCTAATTTTTAATACACTAAACCCTAAGTCCTAATACTCTTAACACTAAAACCTAAAAACAAAACCCTAAACCCTAAAAACTAAAACACTAAACTTTAATACACTAAAACCCTAATCCCTAAAACTAAACATTAAACCCTAAAATTAAACCCTAAAACTAAGCATTAAACCCAAAAACTCTAAACCCTAAACCCTAAATCCTAAATACTAAATCATAAACCCTAAATTTTAATACACTAAACCCAAAGTTCTAATACTCTAAACACTAAAACCTAAAAACAAAACCCTAAACCCTGAAAACTAAAACCCTAATCTTTAATACACTAAAACCCTTATCCTTAAAACTAAACATTAAACCCTAAAATTCTAAACCCTAAAAACTTAAACCTAAAACCCTAAAAACTAAAACATAAAACCATTAACTTGAATACAACAAAACCCTAAAACCTAAAATTAAACCCTAAAACTAAACATTAAACCCAAAAACTCTAAACCCTAAAACCTAAAACCAAAACCCAAAACCCTAAATCCTAAAAACTAAATCTTAAACCCTAATTTTTAATACACTAAACCCTAAGTCCTAATACTCTTAACACTAAAACCTAAAAACAAAACCCTAAACCCTAAAAACTAAAACACTAAACTTTAATACACTAAAACCCTAATCCCTAAAACTAAACATTAAACCCTAAAATTCTAAACCTAAAACTAAGCATTAAACCCAAAAACTCTAAACCCTAAACCCTAAATCCTAAATACTAAATCATAAACCCTAAATTTTAATACACTAAACCCAAAGTTCTAATACTCTAAACACTAAAACCTAAAAACAAAACCCTAAACCCTGAAAACTAAAACCCTAATCTTTAATACACTAAAACCCTTATCCTTAAAACTAAACATTAAACCCTAAAATTCTAAACCCTAAAATCTTAAACCTAAAACTCTAAAAACTAAAACATAAAACCATAAACTTGAATACAACAAAACCCTATAACCTAAAATTAAACCCTAAAACTAAACATTAAACCCAAAAACTCTAAACCCTAAAACCTAAAACCAAAACCCAAAAGCCTAAATCCTAAAAACTAAATCTTAAACCCTAATTTTTAATACACTAAACCCTAAGTCCTAATACTCTTAACACTAAAACCTAAAAACAAAACCCTAAACCCTAAAAACTAAAACACTAATCTTTAATACACTAAAACCCTAATCACTAAAACATAACATTAAACCCTAAAATTCTAAACCCTAAAACCTAAAACAAAAACCCTAAAAACTAAAACCTAAAACCCTAAACCTAAAACCCTAAACATGAATACAACAAAACCCTAAAACTTAAAATTAAACTCTGAATGTAAGCATTAAACCCCAAAACTATAAACCCTAAAAGCTAAAACCAAAACCCTAAACCCTAAATCCTAAATACTAAATCTTAAACCCTAAATTTTAATACACTAAACCCAAAGTTCTAATCCTCTAAACACTAAAACCTAAAAACAAAACCCTAAACCCTGAAAACTAAAACCCTAATCTTTAATACACTAAAACCCTAATCCTTAAAACTAAATATTAAACCCTAAAATTCTAAACCCTAAAAACTAAAACCTAAAACCCTAAAAACTAAAACATAAAACCATAAATTTGAATACAACAAAACCCTAAAACCTAAAATTAAACCCTAAAACTAAACATTAAACCCAAAAACACTAAACCCTAAAACCTAAAACCAAAACCCAAAACCCTAAATCCTAAAAACTAAATCTTAAACCCTAATTTTTAATACACTAAACCCTAAGTCCTAATACTCTTAACACTAAAACCTAAAAACAAAACCCTAAACCCTAAAAACTAAAACACTAATCTTTAATACACTAAAACCCTAATCACTAAAACATAACAATAAACCCTAAAATTCTAAACCCTAAAACCTAAAACAAAAACCCTAAAAACTAAAACCTAAAACCCTAAACATGAATAAAACAAAACCCTAAAACTTAAAATTAAACTCTGAAAGTAAGCATTAAACCCCAAAACTATAAACCCTAAAAGCTAAAACCAAAACCCTAAACCCTAAATCCTAAAAACTAAATCTTAAACCCTAAATTTTAATACACTAAACCATAAGTCCTAATACTCTAAACAACAAAATCAAAAAACAAAACTCTAAACCCTAAAAACTAAAACTCTAATGTTTAATATACTAAAACCCTAAACCCTAAAACTAAACATTAAACCCTAAAATTCTAAACCCTACAACCTAAACCCAAAACCCTAAAACCTAAAACCTAAAACCCTAAACTTGAATACAACAAAACCCTAACACCTAAAATTAAAACCTAAAACTAAGCATTAAACCCAAAAACTCTAAACCCTAAACCCTAAATCCTAAATACTAAATCTTAAACCCTAAATTTTAATACACTAAACCCAAAGTTCTAATACTCTAAACACTAAAACCTAAAAACAAAACCCTAAACCCTGAAAACTAAAACCCTAATCTTTAATACACTAAAACCCTAATCCTTAAAACTAAACATTAAACCCTAAAATTCTAAACCCTAAAAACTAAAACCTAAAACCCTAAAAACTAAAACATAAAACCATAAACTTGAATACAACAAAACCCTAAAACCTAAAATTAAACCCTAAAACTAAACATTAAACCCAAAAACTCTAAACCCTAAAACCTAAAACCAAAACCCTAAATCTTAAAAACTAAATCTTAAACTCTAATTTTTAATAAACTAAACCCTAAGTCCTAATACTCTAAAAACTAAAACCTAAAAACAAAACCCTAAACCCTAAGAACTAAAACCCTAATCTTTAATACACTAAAACCCTAATCCCTAAAACTAAACATTAAACCCTAAAATTCTAAACCCTAAAACCTAAAACAAAAACCATAAAAACTAAAACCTAAAACCATAAACTTGAATACAACAAAACCCTAAAATTCTAAACCCTAAAACCTAAAACAAAAACCCTAAAAACTAAAACCTAAAACCATAAACATGAATACAACAAAACCCTAAAACCTAAAATTAAACCCTAAAACTAATCATTAAACCCCAAAACTATAAACCCTAAAAGCTAAAACCAAAACCCTAAACCCTAAATCCTAAAAACTAAATCTTAAACCCTAATTTTTAATACACTAAACCCTAAGTCCTAATACTCTTAACACTAAAACCTAAAAACAAAACCCTAAACCCTAAAAACTAAAACCCTAATCACTAAAACATAACATTAAACCCTAAAATTCTAAACCCTAAAACCTAAAACAAAAACCCTAAAAACTAAAACCTAAAACCCTAAACTTGAATACAACAAAACCCTAAAACTTAAAATTAAACTCTGAAAGTAAGCATTAAACCCCAAAACTATAAGCCCTAAAAGCTAAAACCATAACCCTAAACCCTAAATCCTAAAAACTAAATCTTAAACCCTAAATTTTAATACACTAAACCAAAGTCCTAATACTCTAAACACTAAAACCTAAAAACAAAACCCTAAACCCAGAAAACTAAAACCCTAATCATTAATACACTAAAACCCTAATCCTTAAAACTAAACATTAAAACCTAAAATTCAAAACACTAAAAACTAAAACCTAAAACCCTAAAAACTAAAACCTAAAACCATAAACTTTAATACAACAAAACCCTAACACCTATAATTAAAACCTAAAACTAAGCATTAAATCCAAAAACTCTAAACCCTAAAACCTAAAACCAAAACCCTGAACCCTAAATCCTAAAAACTAAATCTTAAACCCTAAATTTTAATACACTAAACTCAAATTCCTAATACTCTAAACACTAAAACCTAAAAACAAAACCCTAAAGCCTGAAAACTAAAACCCTAATCTTTAATACACTACAACCCTAATCCTTAAAACTAAACATTAAACCCTAAAATTCTAAACCCTAAAAACTAAAACCTAAAACCCTAAAAACTAAAACATAAAACCATAAACTTGAATACAACAAAACCCTAAAACCTAAAATTAAACCCTAAAACTAAACATTAAACCCAAAAACTCTAAACCCTAAAACCTAAAACCAAAACCCAAAACCCTAAATCCTAAAAACTAAATCTTAAACCCTAATTTTTAATACACTAAACCCTAAGTCCTAATACTCTTAACACTAAAACCTAAAAACAAAACCCTAAACCCTAAAAACTAAAACACTAAACTTTAATACACTAAAACCCTAATCCCTAAAACTAAACATTAAACCCTAAAATTCTAAACCTAAAACTAAGCATTAAACCCAAAAACTCTAAACCCTAAACCCTAAATCCTAAATACTAAATCATAAACCCTAAATTTTAATACACTAAACCCAAAGTTCTAATACTCTAAACACTAAAACCTAAAAACAAAACCCTAAACCCTGAAAACTAAAACCCTAATCTTTAATACACTAAAACCCTTATCCTTAAAACTAAACATTAAACCCTAAAATTCTAAACCCTAAAAACTTAAACCTAAATCCCTAAAAACTAAAACATAAAACCATTAACTTGAATACAACAAAACCCTAAAACCTAAAATTAAACCCTAAAACTAAACATTAAACCCAAAAACTCTAAACCCTAAAACCTAAAACCAAAACCCAAACCCCTAAATCCTAAAAACTAAATCTTAAACCCTAATTTTTAATACACTAAACCCTAAGTCCTAATACTCTTAACACTAAAACCTAAAAACAAAACCCTAAACCCTAAAAACTAAAACACTAAACTTTAATACACTAAAACCCTAATCCCTAAAACTAAACATTAAACCCTAAAATTCTAAACCCTAAAAACTAAAACCTAAAACCCTAAAAACTAAAACATAAAACCATAAACTTGAATACAACAAAACCCTAAAACCTAAAATTAAACCCTAAAACTAAACATTAAACCCAAAAACTCTAAACCCTAAAACCTAAAACCAAAACCCAAAACCCTAAATCCTAAAAACTAAATCTTAAACCCTAATTTTTAATACACTAAACCCTAAGTCCTAATACTCTTAACACTAAAACCTAAAAACAAAACCCTAAACCCTAAAAACTAAAACACTAAACTTTAATACACTAAAACCCTAATCCCTAAAACTAAACATTAAACCCTAAAATTCTAAACCCTAAAAACTAAAACCTAAAACCCTAAAAACTAAAACATAAAACCATAAACTTGAATACAACAAAACCCTAAAACCTAAAATTAAACCCTAAAACTAAACATTAAACCCAAAAACTCTAAACCCCAAAACCTAAAACCAAAACCCAAAACCCTAAATCCTAAAAACTAAATCTTAAACCCTAATTTTTAATACACTAAACCCTAAGTCCTAATACTCTTAACACTAAAACCTAAAAACAAAACCCTAAACCCTAAAAACTAAAACACTAAACTTTAATACACTAAAACCCTAATCCCTAAAACTAAACATTAAACCCTAAAATTCTAAACCTAAAACTAAGCATTAAACCCAAAAACTCTAAACTCTAAACCCTAAATCCTAAATACTAAATCATAAACCCTAAATTTTAATACACTAAACCCAAAGTTCTAATACTCTAAACACTAAAACCTAAAAACAAAACCCTAAACCCTGAAAACTAAAACCCTAATCTTTAATACACTAAAACCCTTATCCTTAAAACTAAACATTAAACCCTAAAATTCTAAACCCTAAAAACTTAAACCTGTAACAACCGAAAAATTTATATTAACGAATTAAGTGATTTTGGCCCAATTAAAATTTGCACAAAAAAAAAATAATTATCTCAATACATGTTTAATTTATTGCTCTAGTTTAATTGAGCATTCATAATTGCATCGTCCAAATATTTAAAACTTTAATTTCATGTTGAGTGTTGCATAGTCGGTCTTATTTGAAATACATTATGCATAATCATGTAGTATCCTCAAATTCTAACAACTGAATAATAATAATAATAATAATAATAATAATAATAATATTTACGTTTCTATCCGAAACCCTATTTCCTTACTGTTAGTATATAAATATGAGTTCAGCCCTTCGATTCCTCCGTCTCTCTCGCTTTCAACCACTCTCAATATTTCTCATCGCATGCTGGAAGAATAACTTTAGTAAGTGCTCTCCCGTTAATCTATTATGGCTCATCAATAATTTTCTCTCTTGTCTAGGATTACTCTTGAACATATGCTTCTGTTATGCTTTATGTGAATTCCCTATTATTTCTTGGTATAACTAGACCAAAATCCTTTCCCCAACTGGTTTTAAAACTAATAAAATATTTGTGTCTCTCGGCCGCACTTTTCCAATGTCCACTTGTTTAACCTTTAGACGTGAATCAGTACTATTATTCTTTTTTGGCTATTTGCTTGATCCAATTTTCAATTGACTCCACAACCTAGTAAGTTCTCCTTGTTTATTCTAATTTAGTTGTTTTATTACCTTCTGCCGTGGTGCTGTCTCCTCCCTTTGATTTTATGTAAATCGCATTTATTAAATTAGGGTAGTTATCCTCAGCCTGATAATTATTGCTTTTGCTAATCACTCTTGTGGAATTGGCGACACGTGGTCTTGGTTTTAGAAGTGTGTTTCTATTTGGCCTTAATAACTTATAGTAGTAAATAGCATCTGAAAGAAGGTGGAGTGGATTACAAAAGTACTAACCTTTCTTTTAATACCCTCACACTATCATTTTATTTCAAAATCAATTATAAATTCCACCTTTAGGAATTAGCAATCCATTTCTGTTTGTTGAAACCGAGCTTAAGTTGTATTTTGAGATTTGTCCAGTGGTTGGCCTTTCTAAATAATGTGCAGTTTGTTTAACCTTGCTTCAACAGTTAGTGTAATATACTTATACTTATATTATATAATTTAAATTTACGAAGGTTGTACGAATTTTGAGGATTAGGATTTGCACGAGCATTCATTCAAGCATCGTTATTGTCAAGTCAAGTTCTGCATTGTCAAGGTAGGGATATTCTAAAACCTTTTTAAATACAGTTCATAATATTTATGGTACGTGGATAAACTGCGTGGTGGTTTGTGATGTACGATCTATTCATGTTATGTGCACATATTAGTCGCGCGACGAAATTCATGGCCGTGTTCACGTAGACGAGTGACGTGTTCACGGTAATCAAGCAAGTCATGTGTCGGGAACGTTTAATCGTTCGGAAATTCATGTCCTTGGGTTTATCCCACCGTCTATCAAGTTCAAGATGGTCTAAGTTATGAATCATCCGGTGAACACTGTATCGTATAGTTATATGAACTGTTATCCCTACTGAGTTGTTGATAACTCACCCCTTTTTAAAAACCCCATCTTTTCAGGTTGAGCGAAATCGGAGCGAGACGGGGATGTGGCGGCGATAGTAGTAGCAGCATTTATTTCAAAGACATTATTTTCTTTTATGCTTTCCGCTTTTGAAACTTCATACTTGAGTATTTTATTTAAATTTGACTATTGAGGGTTATTATTTTTTTTGTTAAAGATTTTATTATGAAAAGTCGTTTTGACATTTTGTTATTTTAAATACTAAAATTTATTTTGAAAGTAAGAAAATCCTCTTTAGTTTATGTTATGAAAAATGGGATGTTACAACTTGGTATCAGAGCATTACGGTTCTCTTTACGGACCTAAAATAGTTTTAAAAATTAGCTACTATCGTCCATCTCTGCCGCTCGCGCCGACTTCGCAAGTAAGTGCATTCTACATTCATGATGTTTCATTTAAGTTGCATGTCTGGTTTCATGATGTTGATGTCGCATGCATAATACATTCATGAGTTTCAAGTACAATGCATATCGAGTTCATGTTCTTCAATTAGGATGCATGTCTAGTCTCATTATTTTCCAAGTAAATTGCACGTCATGTTCATTATTTTCAAGTAAGATACATACTCAAGTTCATAGTTTTCAAATTCATGATTTTTCAAGTGCATTGCATGTTCAAGTTTTCAAGTGAAAATTTTATGTTGCTTAAATTGCGCACTTTATTTAAGTTCAAGTTCATGTTAAATATTCAAGTTCATGATTATAATGTCAAGATGTGCGCAATTTATTGCAAAAATATGTTTTAAAAAAAAGTCACTAGACGGTGTCTTTTTAAGGAGGTATATAACGAATTTCGAGGACGAAATTTTTATAAGAAGGGTAGGTTGTAACAACCGAAAAATTTATATTAACGAATTAAGTGATTTTGGCCCAATTAAAATTTGCACAAAAAAAAAATAATTATCTCAATACATGTTTAATTTATTGCTCTAGTTTAATTGAGCATTCATAATTGCATCGTCCAAATATTTAAAACTTTAATTTCATGTTGAGTGTTGCATAGTCGGTCTTATTTGAAATACATTATGCATAATCATGTAGTATCCTCAAATTCTAACAACTGAATAATAATAATAATAATAATAATAATAATAATAATAATATTTACGTTTCTATCCGAAACCCTATTTCCTTACTGTTAGTATATAAATATGAGTTCAGCCCTTCGATTCCTCCGTCTCTCTCGCTTTCAACCACTCTCAATATTTCTCATCGCATGCTGGAAGAATAACTTTAGTAAGTGCTCTCCCGTTAATCTATTATGGCTCATCAATAATTTTCTCTCTTGTCTAGGATTACTCTTGAACATATGCTTCTGTTATGCTTTATGTGAATTCCCTATTATTTCTTGGTATAACTAGACCAAAATCCTTTCCCCAACTGGTTTTAAAACTAATAAAATATTTGTGTCTCTCGGCCGCACTTTTCCAATGTCCACTTGTTTAACCTTTAGACGTGAATCAGTACTATTATTCTTTTTTGGCTATTTGCTTGATCCAATTTTCAATTGACTCCACAACCTAGTAAGTTCTCCTTGTTTATTCTAATTTAGTTGTTTTATTACCTTCTGCCGTGGTGCTGTCTCCTCCCTTTGATTTTATGTAAATCGCATTTATTAAATTAGGGTAGTTATCCTCAGCCTGATAATTATTGCTTTTGCTAATCACTCTTGTGGAATTGGCGACACGTGGTCTTGGTTTTAGAAGTGTGTTTCTATTTGGCCTTAATAACTTATAGTAGTAAATAGCATCTGAAAGAAGGTGGAGTGGATTACAAAAGTACTAACCTTTCTTTTAATACCCTCACACTATCATTTTATTTCAAAATCAATTATAAATTCCACCTTTAGGAATTAGCAATCCATTTCTGTTTGTTGAAACCGAGCTTAAGTTGTATTTTGAGATTTGTCCAGTGGTTGGCCTTTCTAAATAATGTGCAGTTTGTTTAACCTTGCTTCAACAGTTAGTGTAATATACTTATACTTATATTATATAATTTAAATTTACGAAGGTTGTACGAATTTTGAGGATTAGGATTTGCACGAGCATTCATTCAAGCATCGTTATTGTCAAGTCAAGTTCTGCATTGTCAAGGTAGGGATATTCTAAAACCTTTTTAAATACAGTTCATAATATTTATGGTACGTGGATAAACTGCGTGGTGGTTTGTGATGTACGATCTATTCATGTTATGTGCACATATTAGTCGCGCGACGAAATTCATGGCCGTGTTCACGTAGACGAGTGACGTGTTCACGGTAATCAAGCAAGTCATGTGTCGGGAACGTTTAATCGTTCGGAAATTCATGTCCTTGGGTTTATCCCACCGTCTATCAAGTTCAAGATGGTCTAAGTTATGAATCATCCGGTGAACACTGTATCGTATAGTTATATGAACTGTTATCCCTACTGAGTTGTTGATAACTCACCCCTTTTTAAAAACCCCATCTTTTCAGGTTGAGCGAAATCGGAGCGAGACGGGGATGTGGCGGCGATAGTAGTAGCAGCATTTATTTCAAAGACATTATTTTCTTTTATGCTTTCCGCTTTTGAAACTTCATACTTGAGTATTTTATTTAAATTTGACTATTGAGGGTTATTATTTTTTTTGTTAAAGATTTTATTATGAAAAGTCGTTTTGACATTTTGTTATTTTAAATACTAAAATTTATTTTGAAAGTAAGAAAATCCTCTTTAGTTTATGTTATGAAAAATGGGATGTTACAAAACCTAAAACCCTAAAAACTAAAACATAAAACCATTAACTTGAATACAACAAAACCCTAAAACCTAAAATTAAACCCTAAAACTAAACATTAAACCCAAAAACTCTAAACCCTAAAACCTAAAACCAAAACCCAAAACCCTAAATCCTAAAAACTAAATCTTAAACCCTAATTTTTAATACACTAAACCCTAAGTCCTAATACTCTTAACACTAAAACCTAAAAACAAAACCCTAAACCCTAAAAACTAAAACACTAAACTTTAATACACTAAAACCCTAATCCCTAAAACTAAACATTAAACCCTAAAATTCTAAACCTAAAACTAAGCATTAAACCCAAAAACTCTAAACCCTAAACCCTAAATCCTAAATACTAAATCATAAACCCTAAATTTTAATACACTAAACCCAAAGTTCTAATACTCTAAACACTAAAACCTAAAAACAAAACCCTAAACCCTGAAAACTAAAACCCTAATCTTTAATACACTAAAACCCTTATCCTTAAAACTAAACATTAAACCCTAAAATTCTAAACCCTAAAATCTTAAACCTAAAACTCTAAAAACTAAAACATAAAACCATAAACTT
The DNA here is from genome assembly GCA_954870475.1 of Euphrasia confusa. NCBI lineage: Eukaryota > Viridiplantae > Streptophyta > Magnoliopsida > Lamiales > Orobanchaceae > Euphrasia > Euphrasia confusa. The sequence continues at coordinate 21,367,161 of OX940956.1, forward strand.
GAATACAACAAAACCCTAAAACCTAAAATTAAACCCTAAAACTAAACATTAAACCCAAAAACTCTAAACCCCAAAACCTAAAACCAAAACCCAAAACCCTAAATCCTAAAAACTAAATCTTAAACCCTAATTTTTAATACACTAAACCCTAAGTCCTAATACTCTTAACACTAAAACCTAAAAACAAAACCCTAAACCCTAAAAACTAAAACACTAAACTTTAATACACTAAAACCCTAATCCCTAAAACTAAACATTAAACCCTAAAATTCTAAACCTAAAACTAAGCATTAAACCCAAAAACTCTAAACTCTAAACCCTAAATCCTAAATACTAAATCATAAACCCTAAATTTTAATACACTAAACCCAAAGTTCTAATACTCTAAACACTAAAACCTAAAAACAAAACCCTAAACCCTGAAAACTAAAACCCTAATCTTTAATACACTAAAACCCTTATCCTTAAAACTAAACATTAAACCCTAAAATTCTAAACCCTAAAAACATAAACCTAAAACCCTAAAAACTAAAACATAAAACCATAAACTTGAATACAACAAAACCCTAAAACCTAAAATTAAACCCTAAAACTAAACATTAAACCCAAAAACTCTAAACCCTAAAACCTAAAACCAAAACCCAAAACCCTAAATCCTAAAAACTAAATCTTAAACCCTAATTTTTAATACACTAAACCCTAAGTCCTAATACTCTTAACACTAAAACCTAAAAACAAAACCCTAAACCCTAAAAACTAAAACACTAAACTTTAATACACTAAAACCCTAATCCCTAAAACTAAACATTAAACCCTAAAATTCTAAACCCTAAATACTAAAACCTAAAACCCTAAAAACTAAAACATAAAACCATAAACTTGAATACAACAAAACCCTAAAACCTAAAATTAAACCCTAAAACTAAACATTAAACCCAAAAACTCTAAACCCCAAAACCTAAAACCAAAACCCAAAACCCTAAATCCTAAAAACTAAATCTTAAACCCTAATTTTTAATACACTAAACCCTAAGTCCTAATACTCTTAACACTAAAACCTAAAAACAAAACCCTAAACCCTAAAAACTAAAACACTAAACTTTAATACACTAAAACCCTAATCCCTAAAACTAAACATTAAACCCTAAAATTCTAAACCTAAAACTAAGCATTAAACCCAAAAACTCTAAACTCTAAACCCTAAATCCTAAATACTAAATCATAAACCCTAAATTTTAATACACTAAACCCAAAGTTCTAATACTCTAAACACTAAAACCTAAAAACAAAACCCTAAACCCTGAAAACTAAAACCCTAATCTTTAATACACTAAAACCCTTATCCTTAAAACTAAACATTAAACCCTAAAATTCTAAACCCTAAAAACTTAAACCTAAAACCCTAAAAACTAAAACATAAAACCATTAACTTGAATACAACAAAACCCTAAAACCTAAAATTAAACCCTAAAACTAAACATTAAACCCAAAAACTCTAAACCCTAAAACCTAAAACCAAAACCCAAAACCCTAAATCCTAAAAACTAAATCTTAAACCCTAATTTTTAATACACTAAACCCTAAGTCCTAATACTCTTAACACTAAAACCTAAAAACAAAACCCTAAACCCTAAAAACTAAAACACTAAACTTTAATACACTAAAACCCTAATCCCTAAAACTAAACATTAAACCCTAAAATTCTAAACCTAAAACTAAGCATTAAACCCAAAAACTCTAAACCCTAAACCCTAAATCCTAAATACTAAATCATAAACCCTAAATTTTAATACACTAAACCCAAAGTTCTAATACTCTAAACACTAAAACCTAAAAACAAAACCCTAAACCCTGAAAACTAAAACCCTAATCTTTAATACACTAAAACCCTTATCCTTAAAACTAAACATTAAACCCTAAAATTCTAAACCCTAAAATCTTAAACCTAAAACTCTAAAAACTAAAACATAAAACCATAAACTTGAATACAACAAAACCCTAAAACCTAAAATTAAACCCTAAAACTAAACATTAAACCCAAAAACTCTAAACCCCAAAACCTAAAACCAAAACCCAAAACCCTAAATCCTAAAAACTAAATCTTAAACCCTAATTTTTAATACACTAAACCCTAAGTCCTAATACTCTTAACACTAAAACCTAAAAACAAAACCCTAAACCCTAAAAACTAAAACACTAAACTTTAATACACTAAAACCCTAATCCCTAAAACTAAACATTAAACCCTAAAATTCTAAACCTAAAACTAAGCATTAAACCCAAAAACTCTAAACTCTAAACCCTAAATCCTAAATACTAAATCATAAACCCTAAATTTTAATACACTAAACCCAAAGTTCTAATACTCTAAACACTAAAACCTAAAAACAAAACCCTAAACCCTGAAAACTAAAACCCTAATCTTTAATACACTAAAACCCTTATCCTTAAAACTAAACATTAAACCCTAAAATTCTAAACCCTAAAAACTTAAACCTAAAACCCTAAAAACTAAAACATAAAACCATTAACTTGAATACAACAAAACCCTAAAACCTAAAATTAAACCCTAAAACTAAACATTAAACCCAAAAACTCTAAACCCTAAAACCTAAAACCAAAACCCAAAACCCTAAATCCTAAAAACTAAATCTTAAACCCTAATTTTTAATACACTAAACCCTAAGTCCTAATACTCTTAACACTAAAACCTAAAAACAAAACCCTAAACCCTAAAAACTAAAACACTAAACTTTAATACACTAAAACCCTAATCCCTAAAACTAAACATTAAACCCTAAAATTCTAAACCTAAAACTAAGCATTAAACCCAAAAACTCTAAACCCTAAACCCTAAATCCTAAATACTAAATCATAAACCCTAAATTTTAATACACTAAACCCAAAGTTCTAATACTCTAAACACTAAAACCTAAAAACAAAACCCTAAACCCTGAAAACTAAAACCCTAATCTTTAATACACTAAAACCCTTATCCTTAAAACTAAACATTAAACCCTAAAATTCTAAACCCTAAAAACTTAAACCTAAATCCCTAAAAACTAAAACATAAAACCATTAACTTGAATACAACAAAACCCTAAAACCTAAAATTAAACCCTAAAACTAAACATTAAACCCAAAAACTCTAAACCCTAAAACCTAAAACCAAAACCCAAACCCCTAAATCCTAAAAACTAAATCTTAAACCCTAATTTTTAATACACTAAACCCTAAGTCCTAATACTCTTAACACTAAAACCTAAAAACAAAACCCTAAACCCTAAAAACTAAAACACTAAACTTTAATACACTAAAACCCTAATCCCTAAAACTAAACATTAAACCCTAAAATTCTAAACCCTAAAAACTAAAACCTAAAACCCTAAAAACTAAAACATAAAACCATAAACTTGAATACAACAAAACCCTAAAACCTAAAATTAAACCCTAAAACTAAACATTAAACCCAAAAACTCTAAACCCTAAAACCTAAAACCAAAACCCAAAACCCTAAATCCTAAAAACTAAATCTTAAACCCTAATTTTTAATACACTAAACCCTAAGTCCTAATACTCTTAACACTAAAACCTAAAAACAAAACCCTAAACCCTAAAAACTAAAACACTAAACTTTAATACACTAAAACCCTAATCCCTAAAACTAAACATTAAACCCTAAAATTCTAAACCCTAAAAACTAAAACCTAAAACCCTAAAAACTAAAACATAAAACCATAAACTTGAATACAACAAAACCCTAAAACCTAAAATTAAACCCTAAAACTAAACATTAAACCCAAAAACTCTAAACCCCAAAACCTAAAACCAAAACCCAAAACCCTAAATCCTAAAAACTAAATCTTAAACCCTAATTTTTAATACACTAAACCCTAAGTCCTAATACTCTTAACACTAAAACCTAAAAACAAAACCCTAAACCCTAAAAACTAAAACACTAAACTTTAATACACTAAAACCCTAATCCCTAAAACTAAACATTAAACCCTAAAATTCTAAACCTAAAACTAAGCATTAAACCCAAAAACTCTAAACTCTAAACCCTAAATCCTAAATACTAAATCATAAACCCTAAATTTTAATACACTAAACCCAAAGTTCTAATACTCTAAACACTAAAACCTAAAAACAAAACCCTAAACCCTGAAAACTAAAACCCTAATCTTTAATACACTAAAACCCTTATCCTTAAAACTAAACATTAAACCCTAAAATTCTAAACCCTAAAAACTTAAACCTAAAACCCTAAAAACTAAAACATAAAACCATTAACTTGAATACAACAAAACCCTAAAACCTAAAATTAAACCCTAAAACTAAACATTAAACCCAAAAACTCTAAACCCTAAAACCTAAAACCAAAACCCAAAACCCTAAATCCTAAAAACTAAATCTTAAACCCTAATTTTTAATACACTAAACCCTAAGTCCTAATACTCTTAACACTAAAACCTAAAAACAAAACCCTAAACCCTAAAAACTAAAACACTAAACTTTAATACACTAAAACCCTAATCCCTAAAACTAAACATTAAACCCTAAAATTCTAAACCTAAAACTAAGCATTAAACCCAAAAACTCTAAACCCTAAACCCTAAATCCTAAATACTAAATCATAAACCCTAAATTTTAATACACTAAACCCAAAGTTCTAATACTCTAAACACTAAAACCTAAAAACAAAACCCTAAACCCTGAAAACTAAAACCCTAATCCTTAAAACTAAACATTAAACCCTAAAATTCTAAACCCTAAAATCTTAAACCTAAAACTCTAAAAACTAAAACATAAAACCATAAACTTGAATACAACAAAACCCTAAAACCTAAAATTAAACCCTAAAACTAAACATTAAACCCAAAAACTCTAAACCCCAAAACCTAAAACCAAAACCCAAAACCCTAAATCCTAAAAACTAAATCTTAAACCCTAATTTTTAATACACTAAACCCTAAGTCCTAATACTCTTAACACTAAAACCTAAAAACAAAACCCTAAACCCTAAAAACTAAAACACTAAACTTTAATACACTAAAACCCTAATCCCTAAAACTAAACATTAAACCCTAAAATTCTAAACCTAAAACTAAGCATTAAACCCAAAAACTCTAAACTCTAAACCCTAAATCCTAAATACTAAATCATAAACCCTAAATTTTAATACACTAAACCCAAAGTTCTAATACTCTAAACACTAAAACCTAAAAACAAAACCCTAAACCCTGAAAACTAAAACCCTAATCTTTAATACACTAAAACCCTTATCCTTAAAACTAAACATTAAACCCTAAAATTCTAAACCCTAAAAACTTAAACCTAAAACCCTAAAAACTAAAACATAAAACCATTAACTTGAATACAACAAAACCCTAAAACCTAAAATTAAACCCTAAAACTAAACATTAAACCCAAAAACTCTAAACCCTAAAACCTAAAACCAAAACCCAAAACCCTAAATCCTAAAAACTAAATCTTAAACCCTAATTTTTAATACACTAAACCCTAAGTCCTAATACTCTTAACACTAAAACCTAAAAACAAAACCCTAAACCCTAAAAACTAAAACACTAAACTTTAATACACTAAAACCCTAATCCCTAAAACTAAACATTAAACCCTAAAATTCTAAACCTAAAACTAAGCATTAAACCCAAAAACTCTAAACCCTAAACCCTAAATCCTAAATACTAAATCATAAACCCTAAATTTTAATACACTAAACCCAAAGTTCTAATACTCTAAACACTAAAACCTAAAAACAAAACCCTAAACCCTGAAAACTAAAACCCTAATCTTTAATACACTAAAACCCTTATCCTTAAAACTAAACATTAAACCCTAAAATTCTAAACCCTAAAATCTTAAACCTAAAACTCTAAAAACTAAAACATAAAACCATAAACTTGAATACAACAAAACCCTATAACCTAAAATTAAACCCTAAAACTAAACATTAAACCCAAAAACTCTAAACCCTAAAACCTAAAACCAAAACCCAAAAGCCTAAATCCTAAAAACTAAATCTTAAACCCTAATTTTTAATACACTAAACCCTAAGTCCTAATACTCTTAACACTAAAACCTAAAAACAAAACCCTAAACCCTAAAAACTAAAACACTAATCTTTAATACACTAAAACCCTAATCACTAAAACATAACATTAAACCCTAAAATTCTAAACCCTAAAACCTAAAACAAAAACCCTAAAAACTAAAACCTAAAACCCTAAACCTAAAACCCTAAACATGAATACAACAAAACCCTAAAACTTAAAATTAAACTCTGAATGTAAGCATTAAACCCCAAAACTATAAACCCTAAAAGCTAAAACCAAAACCCTAAACCCTAAATCCTAAATACTAAATCTTAAACCCTAAATTTTAATACACTAAACCCAAAGTTCTAATACTCTAAACACTAAAACCTAAAAACAAAACCCTAAACCCTGAAAACTAAAACCCTAATCTTTAATACACTAAAACCCTAATCCTTAAAACTAAACATTAAACCCTAAAATTCTAAACCCTAAAAACTAAAACCTAAAACCCTAAAAACTAAAACATAAAACCATAAACTTGAATACAACAAAACCCTAAAACCTAAAATTAAACCCTAAAACTAAACATTAAACCCAAAAACTCTAAACCCTAAAACCTAAAACCAAAACCCTAAATCTTAAAAACTAAATCTTAAACTCTAATTTTTAATACACTAAACCCTAAGTCCTAATACTCTAAAAACTAAAACCTAAAAACAAAACCCTAAACCCTAAGAACTAAAACCCTAATCTTTAATACACTAAAACCCTAATCCCTAAAACTAAACATTAAACCCTAAAATTCTAAACCCTAAAACCTAAAACAAAAACCATAAAAACTAAAACCTAAAACCATAAACTTGAATACAACAAAACCCTAAAATTCTAAACCCTAAAACCTAAAACAAAAACCCTAAAAACTAAAACCTAAAACCATAAACATGAATACAACAAAACCCTAAAACCTAAAATTAAACCCTAAAACTAATCATTAAACCCCAAAACTATAAACCCTAAAAGCTAAAACCAAAACCCTAAACCCTAAATCCTAAAAACTAAATCTTAAACCCTAATTTTTAATACACTAAACCCTAAGTCCTAATACTCTTAACACTAAAACCTAAAAACAAAACCCTAAACCCTAAAAACTAAAACCCTAATCTTTAATACACTAAAACCCTAATCACTAAAACATAACATTAAACCCTAAAATTCTAAACCCTAAAACCTAAAACAAAAACCCTAAAAACTAAAACCTAAAACCCTAAACTTGAATACAACAAAACCCTAAAACTTAAAATTAAACTCTGAAAGTAAGCATTAAACCCCAAAACTATAAGCCCTAAAAGCTAAAACCAAAACCCTAAACCCTAAATCCTAAAAACTAAATCTTAAACCCTAAATTTTAATACACTAAACCAAAGTCCTAATACTCTAAACACTAAAACCTAAAAACAAAACCCTAAACCCAGAAAACTAAAACCCTAATCATTAATACACTAAAACCCTAATCCTTAAAACTAAACATTAAAACCTAAAATTCAAAACACTAAAAACTAAAACCTAAAACCCTAAAAACTAAAACCTAAAACCATAAACTTTAATACAACAAAACCCTAACACCTATAATTAAAACCTAAAACTAAGCATTAAATCCAAAAACTCTAAACCCTAAAACCTAAAACCAAAACCCTGAACCCTAAATCCTAAAAACTAAATCTTAAACCCTAAATTTTAATACACTAAACCCAAATTCCTAATACTCTAAACACTAAAACCTAAAAACAAAACCCTAAAGCCTGAAAACTAAAACCCTAATCTTTAATACACTACAACCCTAATCCTTAAAACTAAACATTAAACCCTAAAATTCTAAACCCTAAAAACTAAAACCTAAAACCCTAAAAACTAAAACATAAAACCATAAACTTGAATACAACAAAACCCTAAAACCTAAAATTAAACCCTAAAACTAAACATTAAACCCAAAAACTCTAAACCCTAAAACCTAAAACCAAAACCCAAAACCCTAAATCCTAAAAACTAAATCTTAAACCCTAATTTTTAATACACTAAACCCTAAGTCCTAATACTCTTAACACTAAAACCTAAAAACAAAACCCTAAACCCTAAAAACTAAAACACTAAACTTTAATACACTAAAACCCTAATCCCTAAAACTAAACATTAAACCCTAAAATTCTAAACCTAAAACTAAGCATTAAACCCAAAAACTCTAAACCCTAAACCCTAAATCCTAAATACTAAATCATAAACCCTAAATTTTAATACACTAAACCCAAAGTTCTAATACTCTAAACACTAAAACCTAAAAACAAAACCCTAAACCCTGAAAACTAAAACCCTAATCTTTAATACACTAAAACCCTTATCCTTAAAACTAAACATTAAACCCTAAAATTCTAAACCCTAAAAACTTAAACCTAAATCCCTAAAAACTAAAACATAAAACCATTAACTTGAATACAACAAAACCCTAAAACCTAAAATTAAACCCTAAAACTAAACATTAAACCCAAAAACTCTAAACCCTAAAACCTAAAACCAAAACCCAAACCCCTAAATCCTAAAAACTAAATCTTAAACCCTAATTTTTAATACACTAAACCCTAAGTCCTAATACTCTTAACACTAAAACCTAAAAACAAAACCCTAAACCCTAAAAACTAAAACACTAAACTTTAATACACTAAAACCCTAATCCCTAAAACTAAACATTAAACCCTAAAATTCTAAACCCTAAAAACTAAAACCTAAAACCCTAAAAACTAAAACATAAAACCATAAACTTGAATACAACAAAACCCTAAAACCTAAAATTAAACCCTAAAACTAAACATTAAACCCAAAAACTCTAAACCCTAAAACCTAAAACCAAAACCCAAAACCCTAAATCCTAAAAACTAAATCTTAAACCCTAATTTTTAATACACTAAACCCTAAGTCCTAATACTCTTAACACTAAAACCTAAAAACAAAACCCTAAACCCTAAAAACTAAAACACTAAACTTTAATACACTAAAACCCTAATCCCTAAAACTAAACATTAAACCCTAAAATTCTAAACCTAAAACTAAGCATTAAACCCAAAAACTCTAAACTCTAAACCCTAAATCCTAAATACTAAATCATAAACCCTAAATTTTAATACACTAAACCCAAAGTTCTAATACTCTAAACACTAAAACCTAAAAACAAAACCCTAAACCCTGAAAACTAAAACCCTAATCTTTAATACACTAAAACCCTTATCCTTAAAACTAAACATTAAACCCTAAAATTCTAAACCCTAAAAACTTAAACCTAAAACCCTAAAAACTAAAACATAAAACCATTAACTTGAATACAACAAAACCGTAAAACCTAAAATTAAACCCTAAAACTAAACATTAAACCCAAAAACTCTAAACCCTAAAACCTAAAACCAAAACCCAAAACCCTAAATCCTAAAAACTAAATCTTAAACCCTAATTTTTAATACACTAAACCCTAAGTCCTAATACTCTTAACACTAAAACCTAAAAACAAAACCCTAAACCCTAAAAACTAAAACACTAAACTTTAATACACTAAAACCCTAATCCCTAAAACTAAACATTAAACCCTAAAATTCTAAACCTAAAACTAAGCATTAAACCCAAAAACTCTAAACCCTAAACCCTAAATCCTAAATACTAAATCATAAACCCTAAATTTTAATACACTAAACCCAAAGTTCTAATACTCTAAACACTAAAACCTAAAAACAAAACCCTAAACCCTGAAAACTAAAACCCTAATCTTTAATACACTAAAACCCTTATCCTTAAAACTAAACATTAAACCCTAAAATTCTAAACCCTAAAATCTTAAACCTAAAACTCTAAAAACTAAAACATAAAACCATAAACTTGAATACAACAAAACCCTAAAACCTAAAATTAAACCCTAAAACTAAACATTAAACCCAAAAACTCTAAACCCCAAAACCTAAAACCAAAACCCAAAACCCTAAATCCTAAAAACTAAATCTTAAACCCTAATTTTTAATACACTAAACCCTAAGTCCTAATACTCTTAACACTAAAACCTAAAAACAAAACCCTAAACCCTAAAAACTAAAACACTAAACTTTAATACACTAAAACCCTAATCCCTAAAACTAAACATTAAACCCTAAAATTCTAAACCTAAAACTAAGCATTAAACCCAAAAACTCTAAACTCTAAACCCTAAATCCTAAATACTAAATCATAAACCCTAAATTTTAATACACTAAACCCAAAGTTCTAATACTCTAAACACTAAAACCTAAAAACAAAACCCTAAACCCTGAAAACTAAAACCCTAATCTTTAATACACTAAAACCCTTATCCTTAAAACTAAACATTAAACCCTAAAACTCTAAACCCTAAAAACTTAAACCTAAAACCCTAAAAACTAAAACATAAAACCATTAACTTGAATACAACAAAACCCTAAAACCTAAAATTAAACCCTAAAACTAAACATTAAACCCAAAAACTCTAAACCCTAAAACCTAAAACCAAAACCCAAAACCCTAAATCCTAAAAACTAAATCTTAAACCCTAATTTTTAATACACTAAACCCTAAGTCCTAATACTCTTAACACTAAAACCTAAAAACAAAACCCTAAACCCTAAAAACTAAAACACTAAACTTTAATACACTAAAACCCTAATCCCTAAAACTAAACATTAAACCCTAAAATTCTAAACCTAAAACTAAGCATTAAACCCAAAAACTCTAAACCCTAAACCCTAAATCCTAAATACTAAATCATAAACCCTAAATTTTAATACACTAAACCCAAAGTTCTAATACTCTAAACACTAAAACCTAAAAACAAAACCCTAAACCCTGAAAACTAAAACCCTAATCTTTAATACACTAAAACCCTTATCCTTAAAACTAAACATTAAACCCTAAAATTCTAAACCCTAAAATCTTAAACCTAAAACTCTAAAAACTAAAACATAAAACCATAAACTTGAATACAACAAAACCCTATAACCTAAAATTAAACCCTAAAACTAAACATTAAACCCAAAAACTCTAAACCCTAAAACCTAAAACCAAAACCCAAAAGCCTAAATCCTAAAAACTAAATCTTAAACCCTAATTTTTAATACACTAAACCCTAAGTCCTAATACTCTTAACACTAAAACCTAAAAACAAAACCCTAAACCCTAAAAACTAAAACACTAATCTTTAATACACTAAAACCCTAATCACTAAAACATAACATTAAACCCTAAAATTCTAAACCCTAAAACCTAAAACAAAAACCCTAAAAACTAAAACCTAAAACCCTAAACCTAAAACCCTAAACATGAATACAACAAAACCCTAAAACTTAAAATTAAACTCTGAATGTAAGCATTAAACCCCAAAACTATAAACCCTAAAAGCTAAAACCAAAACCCTAAACCCTAAATCCTAAATACTAAATCTTAAACCCTAAATTTTAATACACTAAACCCAAAGTTCTAATCCTCTAAACACTAAAACCTAAAAACAAAACCCTAAACCCTGAAAACTAAAACCCTAATCTTTAATACACTAAAACCCTAATCCTTAAAACTAAACATTAAACCCTAAAATTCTAAACCCTAAAAACTAAAACCTAAAACCCTAAAAACTAAAACATAAAACCATAAATTTGAATACAACAAAACCCTAAAACCTAAAATTAAACCCTAAAACTAAACATTAAACCCAAAAACACTAAACCCTAAAACCTAAAACCAAAACCCAAAACCCTAAATCCTAAAAACTAAATCTTAAACCCTAATTTTTAATACACTAAACCCTAAGTCCTAATACTCTTAACACTAAAACCTAAAAACAAAACCCTAAACCCTAAAAACTAAAACACTAATCTTTAATACACTAAAACCCTAATCACTAAAACATAACATTAAACCCTAAAATTCTAAACCCTAAAACCTAAAACAAAAACCCTAAAAACTAAAACCTAAAACCCTAAACATGAATAAAACAAAACCCTAAAACTTAAAATTAAACTCTGAAAGTAAGCATTAAACCCCAAAACTATAAACCCTAAAAGCTAAAACCAAAACCCTAAACCCTAAATCCTAAAAACTAAATCTTAAACCCTAAATTTTAATACACTAAACCATAAGTCCTAATACTCTAAACAACAAAACCAAAAAACAAAACTCTAAACCCTAAAAACTAAAACTCTAATGTTTAATATACTAAAACCCTAAACCCTAAAACTAAACATTAAACCCTAAAATTCTAAACCCTACAACCTAAACCCAAAACCCTAAAACCTAAAACCTAAAACCCTAAACTTGAATACAACAAAACCCTAACACCTAAAATTAAAACCTAAAACTAAGCATTAAACCCAAAAACTCTAAACCCTAAACCCTAAATCCTAAATACTAAATCTTAAACCCTAAATTTTAATACACTAAACCCAAAGTTCTAATACTCTAAACACTAAAACCTAAAAACAAAACCCTAAACCCTGAAAACTAAAACCCTAATCTTTAATACACTAAAACCCTAATCCTTAAAACTAAACATTAAACCCTAAAATTCTAAACCCTAAAAACTAAAACCTAAAACCCTAAAAACTAAAACATAAAACCATAAACTTGAATACAACAAAACCCTAAAACCTAAAATTAAACCCTAAAACTAAACATTAAACCCAAAAACTCTAAACCCTAAAACCTAAAACCAAAACCCTAAATCTTAAAAACTAAATCTTAAACTCTAATTTTTAATACACTAAACCCTAAGTCCTAATACTCTAAAAACTAAAACCTAAAAACAAAACCCTAAACCCTAAGAACTAAAACCCTAATCTTTAATACACTAAAACCCTAATCCCTAAAACTAAACATTAAACCCTAAAATTCTAAACCCTAAAACCTAAAACAAAAACCATAAAAACTAAAACCTAAAACCATAAACTTGAATACAACAAAACCCTAAAATTCTAAACCCTAAAACCTAAAACAAAAACCCTAAAAACTAAAACCTAAAACCATAAACATGAATACAACAAAACCCTAAAACCTAAAATTAAACCCTAAAACTAATCATTAAACCCCAAAACTATAAACCCTAAAAGCTAAAACCAAAACCCTAAACCCTAAATCCTAAAAACTAAATCTTAAACCCTAATTTTTAATACACTAAACCCTAAGTCCTAATACTCTTAACACTAAAACCTAAAAACAAAACCCTAAACCCTAAAAACTAAAACCCTAATCTTTAATACACTAAAACCCTAATCACTAAAACATAACATTAAACCCTAAAATTCTAAACCCTAAAACCTAAAACAAAAACCCTAAAAACTAAAACCTAAAACCCTAAACTTGAATACAACAAAACCCTAAAACTTAAAATTAAACTCTGAAAGTAAGCATTAAACCCCAAAACTATAAGCCCTAAAAGCTAAAACCAAAACCCTAAACCCTAAATCCCAAAAACTAAATCTTAAACCCTAAATTTTAATACACTAAACCAAAGTCCTAATACTCTAAACACTAAAACCTAAAAACAAAACCCTAAACCCAGAAAACTAAAACCCTAATCATTAATACACTAAAACCCTAATCCTTAAAACTAAACATTAAAACCTAAAATTCAAAACACTAAAAACTAAAACCTAAAACCCTAAAAACTAAAACCTAAAACCATAAACTTTAATACAACAAAACCCTAACACCTATAATTAAAACCTAAAACTAAGCATTAAACCCAAAAACTCTAAACCCTAAAACCTAAAACCAAAACCCTGAACCCTAAATCCTAAAAACTAAATCTTAAACCCTAAATTTTAATACACTAAACCCAAATTCCTAATACTCTAAACACTAAAACCTAAAAACAAAACCCTAAAGCCTGAAAACTAAAACCCTAATCTTTAATACACTACAACCCTAATCCTTAAAACTAAACATTAAACCCTAAAATTCTAAACCCTAAAAACTAAAACCTAAAACCCTAAAAACTAAAACATAAAACCATAAACTTGAATACAACAAAACCCTAAAACCTAAAATTAAACCCTAAAACTAAACATTAAATCCAAAAACTCTAAACCCTAAAACCTAAAACCAAAACCCAAAACCCTAAATCCTAAAAACTAAATCTTAAACCCTAATTTTTAATACACTAAACCCTAAGTCCTAATACTCTTAACACTAAAACCTAAAAACAAAACCCTAAACCCTAAAAACTAAAACACTAAACTTTAATACACTAAAACCCTAATCCCTAAAACTAAACATTAAACCCTAAAATTCTAAACCTAAAACTAAGCATTAAACCCAAAAACTCTAAACCCTAAACCCTAAATACTAAATACTAAATCATAAACCCTAAATTTTAATACACTAAACCCAAAGTTCTAATACTCTAAACACTAAAACCTAAAAACAAAACCCTAAACCCTGAAAACTAAAACCCTAATCTTTAATACACTAAAACCCTTATCCTTAAAACTAAACATTAAACCCTAAAATTCTAAACCCTAAAAACTTAAACCTAAATCCCTAAAAACTAAAACATAAAACCATTAACTTGAATACAACAAAACCCTAAAACCTAAAATTAAACCCTAAAACTAAACATTAAACCCAAAAACTCTAAACCCTAAAACCTAAAACCAAAACCCAAACCCCTAAATCCTAAAAACTAAATCTTAAACCCTAATTTTTAATACACTAAACCCTAAGTCCTAATACTCTTAACACTAAAACCTAAAAACAAAACCCTAAACCCTAAAAACTAAAACACTAAACTTTAATACACTAAAACCCTAATCCCTAAAACTAAACATTAAACCCTAAAATTCTAAACCCTAAAAACTAAAACCTAAAACCCTAAAAACTAAAACATAAAACCATAAACTTGAATACAACAAAACCCTAAAACCTAAAATTAAACCCTAAAACTAAACATTAAACCCAAAAACTCTAAACCCTAAAACCTAAAACCAAAACCCAAAACCCTAAATCCTAAAAACTAAATCTTAAACCCTAATTTTTAATACACTAAACCCTAAGTCCTAATACTCTTAACACTAAAACCTAAAAACAAAACCCTAAACCCTAAAAACTAAAACACTAAACTTTAATACACTAAAACCCTAATCCCTAAAACTAAACATTAAACCCTAAAATTCTAAACCCTAAAAACTAAAACCTAAAACCCTAAAAACTAAAACATAAAACCATAAACTTGAATACAACAAAACCCTAAAACCTAAAATTAAACCCTAAAACTAAACATTAAACCCAAAAACTCTAAACCCCAAAACCTAAAACCAAAACCCAAAACCCTAAATCCTAAAAACTAAATCTTAAACCCTAATTTTTAATACACTAAACCCTAAGTCCTAATACTCTTAACACTAAAACCTAAAAACAAAACCCTAAACCCTAAAAACTAAAACACTAAACTTTAATACACTAAAACCCTAATCCCTAAAACTAAACATTAAACCCTAAAATTCTAAACCTAAAACTAAGTATTAAACCCAAAAACTCTAAACTCTAAACCCTAAATCCTAAATACTAAATCATAAACCCTAAATTTTAATACACTAAACCCAAAGTTCTAATACTCTAAACACTAAAACCTAAAAACAAAACCCTAAACCCTGAAAACTAAAACCCTAATCTTTAATACACTAAAACCCTTATCCTTAAAACTAAACATTAAACCCTAAAATTCTAAACCCTAAAAACTTAAACCTAAAACCCTAAAAACTAAAACATAAAACCATTAACTTGAATACAACAAAACCCTAAAACCTAAAATTAAACCCTAAAACTAAACATTAAACCCAAAAACTCTAAACCCTAAAACCTAAAACCAAAACCCAAAACCCTAAATCCTAAAAACTAAATCTTAAACCCTAATTTTTAATACACTAAACCCTAAGTCCTAATACTCTTAACACTAAAACCTAAAAACAAAACCCTAAACCCTAAAAACTAAAACACTAAACTTTAATACACTAAAACCCTAATCCCTAAAACTAAACATTAAACCCTAAAATTCTAAACCTAAAACTAAGCATTAAACCCAAAAACTCTAAACCCTAAACCCTAAATCCTAAATACTAAATCATAAACCCTAAATTTTAATACACTAAACCCAAAGTTCTAATACTCTAAACACTAAAACCTAAAAACAAAACCCTAAACCCTGAAAACTAAAACCCTAATCTTTAATACACTAAAACCCTTATCCTTAAAACTAAACATTAAACCCTAAAATTCTAAACCCTAAAATCTTAAACCTAAAACCCTAAAAACTAAAACATAAAACCATAAACTTGAATACAACAAAACCCTATAACCTAAAATTAAACCCTAAAACTAAACATTAAACCCAAAAACTCTAAACCCTAAAACCTAAAACCAAAACCCAAAAGCCTAAATCCTAAAAACTAAATCTTAAACCCTAATTTTTAATACACTAAACCCTAAGTCCTAATACTCTTAACACTAAAACCTAAAAACAAAACCCTAAACCCTAAAAACTAAAACACTAATCTTTAATACACTAAAACCCTAATCACTAAAACATAACATTAAACCCTAAAATTCTAAACCCTAAAACCTAAAACAAAAACCCTAAAAACTAAAACCTAAAACCCTAAACCTAAAACCCTAAACATGAATACAACAAAACCCTAAAACTTAAAATTAAACTCTGAATGTAAGCATTAAACCCCAAAACTATAAACCCTAAAAGCTAAAACCAAAACCCTAAACCCTAAATCCTAAATACTAAATCTTAAACCCTAAATTTTAATACACTAAACCCAAAGTTCTAATCCTCTAAACACTAAAACCTAAAAACAAAACCCTAAACCCTGAAAACTAAAACCCTAATCTTTAATACACTAAAACCCTAATCCTTAAAACTAAATATTAAACCCTAAAATTCTAAACCCTAAAAACTAAAACCTAAAACCCTAAAAACTAAAACATAAAACCATAAATTTGAATACAACAAAACCCTAAAACCTAAAATTAAACCCTAAAACTAAACATTAAACCCAAAAACACTAAACCCTAAAACCTAAAACCAAAACCCAAAACCCTAAATCCTAAAAACTAAATCTTAAACCCTAATTTTTAATACACTAAACCCTAAGTCCTAATACTCTTAACACTAAAACCTAAAAACAAAACCCTAAACCCTAAAAACTAAAACACTAATCTTTAATACACTAAAACCCTAATCACTAAAACATAACATTAAACCCTAAAATTCTAAACCCTAAAACCTAAAACAAAAACCCTAAAAACTAAAACCTAAAACCCTAAACATGAATAAAACAAAACCCTAAAACTTAAAATTAAACTCTGAAAGTAAGCATTAAACCCCAAAACTATAAACCCTAAAAGCTAAAACCAAAACCCTAAACCCTAAATCCTAAAAACTAAATCTTAAACCCTAAATTTTAATACAATAAACCATAAGTCCTAATACTCTAAACAACAAAACCAAAAAACAAAACTCTAAACCCTAAAAACTAAAACTCTAATGTTTAATATACTAAAACCCTAAACCCTAAAACTAAACATTAAACCCTAAAATTCTAAACCCTACAACCTAAACCCAAAACCCTAAAACCTAAAACCTAAAACCCTAAACTTGAATACAACAAAACCCTAACACCTAAAATTAAAACCTAAAACTAAGCATTAAACCCAAAAACTCTAAACCCTAAACCCTAAATCCTAAATACTAAATCTTAAACCCTAAATTTTAATACACTAAACCCAAAGTTCTAATACTCTAAACACTAAAACCTAAAAACAAAACCCTAAACCCTGAAAACTAAAACCCTAATCTTTAATACACTAAAACCCTAATCCTTAAAACTAAACATTAAACCCTAAAATTCTAAACCCTAAAAACTAAAACCTAAAACCCTAAAAACTAAAACATAAAACCATAAACTTGAATACAACAAAACCCTAAAACCTAAAATTAAACCCTAAAACTAAACATTAAACCCAAAAACTCTAAACCCTAAAACCAAAACCCTAAACCCTAAATCCTAAAAACTAAATCTTAAACCCTAAATTTTAATACACTAAACCCAAAGTCCTAATACTCTAAACACTAAAACCATAAACCCTGAAAACTAAAACCCTAATCTTAACATTAAACCCTAAAATTCTAAACCCTAAAATTCTAAACCCTAAAAACTAAAACCTAAAACCATAAACTTGAATACAACAAAACCCTAAAATTCTAAACCCTAAAAACCAATACCTAAAACCCTAAAAACTAAAACCTAAAACCATAAACTAAAATCTGAAACCCTAAATCCTAAAAACTAAATCTGAAACCCTAAATTTTAATACACTAAACCATAAGTCCTAATACTCTAAACAACAAAACCAAAAAACAAAACCCTAAACCCTAAACACTAAAACTCTAATGTTTAATATACTAAAACCTAAACCCTAAAACTAAACATTAAACCCTAAAATTCTAAACCCTACATCCTAAACCCAAAACCCTAAAAACTAAAACCTAAAACCCTAAACTTGAATACATCAAAACCCTAACACCTAAAATTAAAACCTAAAACTAAGCATTAAACCCAAAAAGTCTAAACCCTAAAAACTAAAACCAAAACCCTAAACCCTAAATCCTAAAAACTAAATCTTAAACCCTAAATTTTAATACACTAAACCCAAAGTCCTAATACTCTAAACACTAAAACCATAAACCCTGAAAACTAAAACCCTAATCTTTAATAGACAAAACCCTAATTCTTAAAACTTAACATTAAACCCTAAAATTCTAAACCCTAAAATTCTAAACCCTAAAAACTAAAACCTAAAACCGTAAAAACTAAAACCTAAAACCATAAACATGAATACAACAAAACCCTAAAACCTAAAATTAAACCCTAAAAATGGGCATTAAACCCAAAAACTCTAAACCCTAAAACCTAAAACCAAAACCCTATACCCTAAATCTTAAAAACTAAATCTTAAACCCTAATTTTTAATACACTAAACCCTAAGTCCTAATACTCTAAAAACTAAAACCTAAAAACAAAACCCTAAACCCTAAGAACTAAAACCCTAATCTTTAATACACTAAAACCCTAATCCCTAAAACTAAACATTAAACCCTAAAATTCTAAACCCTAAAACCTAAAACAAAAACCCTAAAAACTAAAACCTAAAACCATAAACTTGAATACAACAAAACCCTAAAACTTAAAATTAAACCCTAAAAGTAAGCATTAAACCCTAAAATTCTAAACCCTAAAAACCAATACCTAAAACCCTAAAAACTAAAACCTAAAACCATAAACATGAATACAACAAAACCCTAAAACCTAAAATTAAACCCTAAAACTAATCATTAAACCCCAAAACTATAAACCCTAAAAGCTAAAACCAAAACCCTAAACCCTAAATCCTAAAAACTAAATCTTAAACCCTAATTTTTAATACACTAAACCCTAAGTCCTAATACTATTAACACTAAAACCTAAAAACAAAACCCTAAACCCTAAAAACTAAAACCCTAATCTTTAATACACTAAAACCCTAATCACTAAAACATAACATTAAACCCTAAAATTCTAAACCCTAAAACCTAAAACAAAAACCCTAAAAACTAAAACCTAAAACCCTAAACCTAAAACCCTAAACTTGAATACAACAAAACCCTAAAACTTAAAATTAAACTCTGAAAGTAAGCATTAAAACCCAAAACTATAAACCCTAAAAGCTAAAACCAAAACCCTAAACCCTAAATCCTAAAAACTAAATCTGAAACCCTAAATTTTAATACACTAAACCATAAGTCCTAATACTCTAAACAACAAAACCAAAAAACAAAACCCTAAACCCTAAAAACTAAAACTCTAATGTTTAATATACTAAAACCCTAAACCCTAAAACTAAACATTAAACCCTAAAATTCTAAACCCTACAACCTAAACCCAAAACCCTAAAACCTAAAACCTAAAACCCTAAACTTGAATACAACAAAACCCTAACACCTAAAATTAAAACCTAAAACTAAGCATTAAACCCAAAAACTCTAAACCCTAAAACCTAAAACCAAAACCCTAAACCCTAAATCCTAAAAAACCATAAGTCCTAATACTAAACCATAAGTCCTAAAACCATAGTCCTACTAAACCATAAGTCCTAAAACCAAAACCCTAAACCCTAAATTTTAATACACTAAACCATAAGTCCTAATACTCTAAACACCAAAACCTAAAAACAAAACCCTAAACCCTAAAAACTAAAACTCTAATGTTTAATATACTAAAACCCTAAACCCTAAAACTAAACATTAAACCCTAAAATCCTAAACCCTACAACCTAAACCCAAAACCCTAAAAACTAAAACCTAAAACCCTAAACTTGAATACAACAAAACCCTAACACCTAAAATTAAAACCTAAAACTAAGCATTAAACCCAAAAACTCTAAACCCTAAAACCTAAATCCAAAACCCTAAACCTTAAATCCTAAATCCTAAAAACTAAATCTTAAACCCTAAATTTTAATACACTAAACCCAAAGTCCTAATACTCTAAACACTAAAACCTAAAAAAAAACCATAAATCCTGAAAACTAAAACCCTAATCTTTAATAGACTAAAACCCTAATTCTTAAAACTTAACATTAAACCCTAAAATTCAAAACCCTAAAAACTAAATCCTAAAACCCTAAAAATTAAAACCTAAAACCATAAACATGAATACAACAAAACCCTAAAACCTAAAATTAAACCTCAAAAATGAGCATTAAACCCAACAACTCTAAACCCTAAAACCTAAAACCAAAACCCTAAACCCTAAATCTTAAAAACTAAATCTTAAACCCTAATTATTAATACACTAAAACCTAAGTCCTAATACTCTAAACACTAAAACCTAAAAACAAAACCCTAAACCCTATAAACTAAAACTCTAATCTTTAATACCCTAAAACCCTAATCCCTAAAACTAAAAATTAAACCCTAAAATTCTAAACCCTAAAACCTAAAACCAAAACCCTAAAAACTAAAACCTAAAACCCTAAACTTGAATACAAAAAAACCCTAAAACTTAAAATTAAACCCTAAAAGTAAGCATTAAACCCAAAAAGTATAAACCCTAAAAGCTAAAACCAAAACCCTAAACCCTAAACCCTAAATCCTTAAAATAATTCAATCTTACACCCTAAATTTCAATTCACTAAACCATAAGTCCTAATACTCTAAACACATAAACCTAAAAACAAAACCCTAAACCCTAAAAACCAAAACCCTAATCTTTAATACACTAAAACCCTAAACCCTAAAACTAAACATTAAACCCTAAAATTCTAAACCCTACAACCTATGCTGGGATTCGATGTCCCGGGCTATCAAAAAATTATGCGGAACCGATAACCCGATCAAAAACCCTCGATCGCCGGAGATTGGATCCCCGACTCATCCGCAGGAGTCCGACCTTTGGAAACTACGCGCCCGAAGACACGCAGCCCGCCCCCAGCCGAAGTCCCCCACGAGTCGGATCCACGAACGCGAACCACCTCACGAGCCGGGGCCCGACCGAACGCCCAGCGAAGCCCGAAGGCTGCGTGCGCCCAGCCGAGCCCCCGCGAGGGGCTCGCGATCGTCTACGGACAATCGCTGGGGATGCGCGAGGCATCCCCGGGGCTGCTCGTAGCAGCCCCGCAGCGAGTCGCGTGACTCGCTGCTCGCGAGGGCCGAGCCCCGTACGCATCCGCTGCGGGCGAACCCGCAGCACGTACGGGGTCGCTGCGGGTGAACCCGCAGCTTACCCGCGATCGATCCGAGGATCGATCGCACCCCTCGGCTCCAGCCGAGGGTCCCTCGCGCCACGCGCCTCCGACGAGGGGGCCGGCGGATCCTCCCGCCGTGGCACCAGCCCACGGCGGATCCCCGACGATCAAACCCTAGGTTCGATCGTGTGCCCCGGAGTCCAGCCGGGGCTCCCTCTCTCGTCGCGCGTCCGGCGGTCCGAACCCTAGGGTTCGACCGCCGCGTTCGATCCTCGCCGGGGATCTCGAATCCCCGTCCCCGAGGTTCGTCGTTTTCCCGGATCATGCGTTCATGTATATATCACGATTAATCAACGCAAATAATCATAGAAGGGGGGTTCTCGATTATTACCTCGATTCGTTGTACGGAGAAACGAATCTTGTTGATGACCTTGCGATCTTCCTACGTATTCCTCGCACTTCGTCCGAACGTCGTGTGGGCGACGATCTATCGGATTCCTATGGATCTTCCTCACTCTCAGAACTTTATGATTGGCGTAACTTAGGTTCAACTCTTAGTTGTGAAAAGTGAAGACCATGTAGTGCTTATATAGGCTACGTAGGGGATCATAAGGAGATTAAATATTGGGCTTCTAATATTGAAAATTAAATTGGGTCCAACCCAAATCTATTAATTCTTATCAATATTAATTTTATTTATTTTCCACTATATAAATAAAATTGCACTCCCAATATTAACCATATTATATCAAATAATATTTCTCCGATTAGTATTATTTATTCCGTGTATTTAAGATTTAAATATCCATGAATAAATTTATTTATTGCTTAATAAATAATATTCATATCTTATATCCGAGACTAGTACCGTTCAACCTTTATTATTGTGCGGAACGAATCCACTCATGAGGTTTACACAATAATTCCTTATGAACTCATCTCGGGGATATTATCAACCCTTCCGGAATACACTTTCCCGTCAAGTATTCACGGCATGCCATATATAAAATATAGCGACCCAATTTTACCGGTAATTAACCCAATAATCAAATCGGTTAATTCCTTTGGAAAATCAAAGTCTCTAGTATTAAATATACACACCCGCAATAATATCGGGGATTAAGAATAAAATACTCCGAGATTTAAATTGATTATCCAAGGCAATCCTAATCAATAAATCTCAAGCTGATCCGCCCAATACACCAAGTGTACAAGTGTGATAAAATAATTAAGATAAATTATTTTCTCTCTCACACAACGACTATACCGATGGATTGGTCCGTGTCCATCTAGGTCGTGAGCAACTGTTCGATTAAATACGAGTAACCGATAGTATGATCTTCTGTGCGCCCATGCGCACCATACTAACTTCAACGTATAAAATCCAGGACTATATTTTGCATAATTAATAATAATTAATTGCAAATAATTGTTTATTAATTAAATAGGTTAAATGCTATGACCGGGAGTTTACCGATACTTAAATCTAGACATTAAGTACACAACTCCAACAATCTCCCACTTGTACTAAGGTCTAGTCATTTCCTCCAAACTCCCGACTCCCATACTCATCACGTGCTTAAGTTATACTTCCCTGAAGTATTATGTGAATGAGCAATCTAGGTTGCCGCTCTGAAGTTATCTTGGTGACTACTGCGTCGTCCCTCTGACGATGACTCGTATCAGGTGGTACTGGCTCTATGTGTTATCATCACTTTTCGAACTTATGACTTCTTCCAGTTCTCCACGCACCGCTATGTACATAGCCTTTGGTGAACCAAGAATCATATCCAAGTTCAGAGGTTATTCCGGAACCTAACCAAAACTTCCGCTGCCTCTGAGGCTGCTATTCGGTTTATGATAGAGTCCGAGAAGCATAATGCTTTTCACTCTTTCATCCTTAGGTTCCACCTCTTGTAAAAGTGAACACATAGCCTGATATCGACTTACACTGGTCTTTTTCTGATTTTGGATCTGAGAAACTGTAATCTAAGAAGATTTCGTTTTGCTAGTAATCCAGTACTTCCAAGTACTTTACAGCATTCGAATATTTCTTATCCAGATTACTTTGATATCCTCCCACTACGCTGACCGCATAGTTGATATCAGGTTCTTGTTTTATAACACCGCATTTACAAAGCCCTCTACACTCGAAGTGTAGGGAACTGCTTTGTCTATATCTATCTCCTTCATGTGTTCAAGACACATACCTTAGATAGATGCATTATGTTCTCGAAAGGCAATAACCTTTCTCAGAATTGTGCATGTTTAAAAACAAACCATAATTGTATAAGATATCTAAAGAGAAGTACAAATGTTCCTATCTAGAGATCGAAAGATTTCTAATAACATGATCCAACTTCATCTTAATCTTATATATCGATTTATTTAGACAACCTCTATTTTATGTCTGACAACACTTTTACATTGTTGCCAACAATGAAGTGTTATCTACACAAAATTCCGAGAAACACCACCCTTGTTTCCATTACGTCTCTAACACACCTTTCTCGCAAATTCCTATGCAGACCTAGGGATCGATTTCATGTATACTAGATCCAGAGTTCAAAACTCCTCCAGTCTTATGAACATCTCTGGTTGCTTAACAACCTCCCACTGCAATGGCGTTCCGGTGTATAACAGTAATAACATTAGGTGCAGTTAGTGGTGTACTACTACTCGGTCAGGCTGGTTCTCAGTCTTTCCCTTTCCTCATTTTAAAGTACTTTGTCAGTTAGGGCATTGTAGTTCATTTAATAGTCTTCCTCTAAGAACCGGGTGAGGACACCCATCTGGTTCGCAGTACTATTGAACTTACAATTACTTGTTCTTCTAGGATATTCTACAACCACATAGGATGTGCCGTTGTATCCAGAAATATCCATAGAACATAGGTAGTTCCGAACAAACTTGTTCTTTTACTATTAGAATCTCATCTCTTATTCCTGACATACCATGTCCACACATCAGTGTATGGTGTAGTCGTTTGAGATTTAATCTCAATCTTTGATCTATGCTATGTGTTATTTAGATAGGTGATAGCCTCCGCGAACAAGTCGCAGGCTTCTAATGGATATACTTTGAAGGTTCCGCATAATGGCTTTGTGTTGAAAACACTCCGCTTTTATGGCACAACAAGTAGTCTAATCCATCTTCGAGTATCCTTGAAAGAACGACTCGTACCTTCTCTAATTACACATACCGCATTAATCATCAATCATTTTCTATACTTGTCTGAATTCCATCCTTTATCCAGAAATGTTAACTCAGTTGTATCACCTTTCAAGATCGATTCTCAGGTCGGGAGGTCCATTCCTCCAACTATAATTGATCAAATCAATTTCGACCTTTTGAATCCCTTTTGAATAGATACTACCAAGTTCAAGAATTCACAAGCATAATGATTGATAAGAGAAACATATCTAATAAGTAAAACAAGTTATACATAACGGTTTGTTGCATCGTGGTAGACTAAGGATTCATCATTCACATATTGCTATCTAATGTACCAAAATAGATATCACCATTATTTCTTATCCAAACCATCAAATGATTAAAGAAATAAAATATCCATTAATAATAAAGAAAACTAGAACGAAGTTCTTTTTCAAAATAAAGGGGTACATAAGCAATAACTGAAATGAAAACTTAAAACAGATAAATGTCTTCCACTGCAACCGCTGCTACCCCAACGGCTTCGCCCATGTAGACTCGAACTCTTCTTCTCTAAGTCGCCGGGTTTTCTGGAACCCCTGCATTTAGAGAAATGCACATACCGTCAGTGGTTCCATATCTACACACCAGAATTCTGGTAGATAATACCGCTGACTATGTTTTTACGACTAAAGAAAAAATCGTACCTCTGAGAGGACATTCAGACTTCCAGTGTCCAGACTTCTTGCATCGGAAGCACAAGCCCTTTGGCTTACTAGCCCCCACTCGTGGTCCATTCCTCTTGGCACCACTGGGTTTTATGGCTTGCTTCCTTTTCTTGCCCCTACCTCCAATAGCTTTTAAGCTTTTGGACTTGGTAGCCACAAGAGCTTGAGACTTGCCCTTCTTGTAGATCCCCTCTGCCGCCTTCAGTTCAGTCAGGAGTTGCGCAAGAGTATAAGATAGTTTACCCATATTATAGCTCATACGAAACTGCTCAAAACTAGGGGTCAGAGACTGGAGTATGATGTCGACTTGCGTCTCACCATCAATCATAGCTCCTAGGACCTCAAGTTCATTCAACAAACTCATCATCTTGAGAACGTGCTCCTCAACGGGCGTTCCTTCAGACTGAGTAGTCGACATGAGGACTCTCATTGCTTCTTGCCTACCCGCACGGTCATGATGCCCAAACATCTCCTTGAGTTTAAATAACATATCCTCGGCAGTGTTCATCGGCTCATGTTGGGTTTGGAGTACATTTGACATGGAAGCCAAAATATAGCACCTAGCCATTTCATCAGTCTTTTTCCACTTCCGATATGCTTCTTTTTCCTCATCAGTTGAGGCGGCCGTGGGTTCAGCAGGGCATTGCTCATAGAGTACAAACTTGTACTCTTCAGCAGTCAGGACAATGTCCAAATTTCTCTTCCAATCAATGTAATTGGGACCAGTGAGTTTATGTTCCTTGAGTATCACAGAAAGTGGATTCATAGCTATTCTCTAAACCTATAAGCACATGTAAACAAACAATCAATTTAATGTCCGATATTATCTCCCTCAAATAATATCATTAAATTACTAATTGCGTCTAAAATCCCATCAGGTAAGGCAAGCCACGTGGTGTGGACGTTTACCCACCCAAATGATTTAGCAATTAGTTTTTCTTTGGTCATACATCAATCATAGCGTAACTTCGTGGGGAAGAATACTATAATGCGTATCTAAGTGTAAACCATCACTCAGCACTAAAGTACATCGCTTGGAATGGCTACGTCACCGCAAGCCACGTGGTGTGGACGTTTACGACAATTTCACAACTCTTCACAATCACTTATAACTGTCTACATCAATTAATCCAAAATCCGTTAGTATAGCAAGCCACGTGGTGTGGACGTTTACTACACCAAGAGATTTTTATAATTGACTCCCAATTACAAGATCCATTCGATTTCGTAAATCAAGACTCGGAGAATCATAAGTGAAACTTGAAGTTTCTAACCAATGATTCACCATGCGAGCGACCCTATCTCTCATAAATGAGGGAGCCGAGCAGACAATCGACCCACCTATCAAAGAATGGCACGAAAGTCTCTAATTTGTGTCATCCACATGACCAAGTGGCTCTGGCTCCATTCCACTCCCCGGGGTGAGAATGAGTCGACTTGAAGTCAGTTTCAGAAAGACAAATTAGGCATTGTTTGATAAACTTGATCAATGTTTCTTGTAAGAGGAATTACAAGAATTCTCCTCCAATGACTTGTCTATATGAACTTCGAAAGCCCATAAAAGTCACCAAGAGAACAGTGATGGAGACCATGGGAATGTTTCCATCCCCTCTCCCACTTAGCTTTTTACGATAAAGAAATACGCTATCTAGTGCATAAAATAAACACATATAGCATGCATGTAAGCAATAAAGCACATAGAACACATAGTCAAAATAATGCTAGAGAAATTATTTTTCCCGACTATCATGGCTTTATCTTCATATGCATCTTCTAGTCTTCAGTCTTCGTTTCTTGAATGCTTCATGTGACGGGAATATTAATCTCCAATATTTAAATCTATTTATTTTTAATTAATCCAAAAGTTACTTAATTCGAAAATTAAGTCAATTGAATATATCAAAAATAAAATTAAATATTATTAATATCTTTATTTATTTTCCTATCTAGTTCTATTAAATCTCTAGAATAATCTATTCAAGTAAAACTTGGAATATTCTAGAAGATATCTATAATAGAACAAGGAAATAAAATAAATTAGGACTACTACTTTCCAAATTTATTTTTATTCCTAATCCATGAATATTCCCATGAGTAGGAATAATCAAATAGGAAAAATAAATTTAGTACTAAATTAATTAAATTCCTAGTCCATGAATATTTCCATAAAGGAAATAAATCAATAGGAACAAAATTAATTAAAATTAATTCTTTTCCTAATCCATGAGAGTTTCCATAAGGAGAACACTCAAATAGGAAAAATCCGAATTAACTAGGAAAGTAGATCTCGGTAGGAATAGCATGGGATTGGGAGATCCCACGCCATCCCCGCCATCGACCTCCACGGCCCGGGACCACCACCACCGCCGCCCCCAGCCCATGCGCCACCACCACCGGTGGCCGGCGTGGCCGGAAGCCCTAGCGGGCAGCCCCCGGGATGGGGTCGATCGATCCTCATGGGGATCGATCATGGGGATGATCGACCCCCCCCCGGTTTTTCGTCCTCTTCGTCTTCGTCACACGTCTTCGTCTTCCGGCGATCGTCTCAGCATCGAACCAACGTAAAATAAATTACAATAATCTAAATTACAATTCCGGTATCGATTCTATACATGAAATCGACCCTATACATTTTCCGGAAAATAAAGTGCGTAATAATAAATCCTAAATTCGGTCAACCCCCGAATTTTTACTATTACAAACATTCAACCACACAAAAACGAATCTCGACATGTCCGAGAGTTTAATAAATAATCATGATAATTAATCAAGCAATAATTAAATTAACCATGATAGCCGGAAATCTTGCAAGGTAGAACAATAATCGAACATATACATGAACACGAAACCAAACGCTCTGATACCAATTGCTGGGATTCGATGTCCCGGGCTATCAAAAAATTATGCGGAACCGATAACCCGATCAAAAACCCTCGATCGCCGGAGATTGGATCCCCGACTCATCCGCAGGAGTCCGACCTTTGGAGACTACGCGCCCGAAGACACGCAGCCCGCCCCCAGCCGAAGTCCCCCACGAGTCAGGTCCACGAACGCGAACCACCTCACGAGCCGGGGCCCGACCGAACGCCCAGCGAAGCCCGAAGGCTGCGTGCGCCCAGCCGAGCCCCCGCGAGGGGCTCGCGATCGTCTACGGACAATCGCTGGGGATGCGCGAGGCATCCCCGGGGCTGCTCGTAGCAGCCCCGCAGCGAGTCGCGTGACTCGCTGCTCGCGAGGGCCGAGCCCCGTACGCATCCGCTGCGGGCGAACCCGCAGCACGTACGGGGTCGCTGCGGGTGAACCCGCAGCTTACCCGCGATCGATCCGAGGATCGATCGCACCCCTCGGCTCCATCCGAGGGTCCCTCGCGCCACGCGCCTCCGACGAGGGGGCCGGCGGATCCTCCCGCCGTGGCACCAGCCCACGGCGGATCCCCGACGATCGAACCCTAGGTTCGATCGTGTGCCCCGGCGTCCAGCCGGGGCTCCCTCTCTCGTCGCGCGTCCGGCGGTCCGAACCCTAGGGTTCGACCGCCGCGTTCGATCCTCGCCGGGGATCTCGAATCCCCGTCCCCGAGGTTCGTCGTTTTCCCGGATCATGCGTTCATGTATATATCACGATTAATCAACGCAAATAATCATAGAAGGGGGGTTCTCGATTATTACCTCGATTCGTTGTACGGAGAAACGAATCTTGTTGATGACCTTGCGATCTTCCTACGTATTCCTCGCACTTCGTCCGAACGTCGTGTGGGCGACGATCTATCGGATTCCTATGGATCTTCCTCACTCTCAGAACTTTATGATTGGCGTAACTTAGGTTGAACTCTTAGTTGTGAAAAGTGAAGACCATGTAGTGCTTATATAGGCTACGTAGGGGATCATAAGGAGATTAAATATTGGGCTTCTAATATTGAAAATTAAATTGGGTCCAACCCAAATCTATTAATTCTTATCAATATTAATTTTATTTATTTTCCACTATATAAATAAAATTGCACTCCCAATATTAACCATATTATATCAAATAATATTTCTCCGATTAGTATTATTTATTCCGTGTATTTAAGATTTAAATATCCATGAATAAATTTATTTATTGCTTAATAAATAATATTCATATCTTATATCCGAGACTAGTACCGTTCAACCTTTATTATTGTGCGGAACGAATCCACTCATGAGGTTTACACAATAATTCCTTATGAACTCATCTCGGGAATATTATCAACCCTTCCGGGATACACTTTCCCGTCAAGTATTCACGGCATGCCATATATAAAATATAGCGACCCAATTTTACCGGTAATTAACCCAATAATCAAATCGGTTAATTCCTTTGGAAAATCAAAGTCTCTAGTATTAAATATACACACCCGCAATAATATCGGGGATTAAGAATAAAATACTCCGAGATTTAAATTGATTATCCAAGGCAATCCTAATCAATAAATCTCAAGCTGATCCGCCCAATACACCAAGTGTACAAGTGTGATAAAATAATTAAGATAAATTATTTTCTCTCTCACACAACGACTATACCGATGGATTGGTCCGTGTCCATCTAGGTCGTGAGCAACTGTTCGATTAAATACGAGTAACCGATAGTATGATCTTCTGTGCGCCCATGCGCACCATACTAACTTCAACGTATAAAATCCAGGACTATATTTTGCATAATTAATAATAATTAATTGCAAATAATTGTTTATTAATTAAATAGGTTAAATGCTATGACCGGGAGTTTACCGATACTTAAATCTAGACATTAAGTACACAACTCCAACAACCTAAACCCAAAACCCTAAAAACTAAAACCTAAAACCCTAAACTTGAATACAACAAATCCCTAACACCTAAAATTAAAACCTAAAACTAAGCATTAAACCCAAAAACTCCAAACCCTAAAACCTAAAACCAAAACCCTAAACCTTAAATCCTAAAAACTAAATCTTAAACCCTAAATTTTAATACACTAAACCCAAAGTCCTAATACTCTAAACACTAAAACCTAAAAACAAAACCCTAAACCCTGAAAACTAAAACCCTAATCATTAATACACTAAAACCCTAATCCTTAAAACAAAACATTAAACCAAAAAATTCGAAACACTAAAAACTAAAACCTAAAACCCTAAAAACTAAAACCTAAAACCATAAACTTGAATACAACAAAACCATAACAACTAAAATTAAAACCTAAAACTAAGCATTAAACCAAAAAACTCTAAACCCAAAAACCTAAAACAAAAACCCGAAACTGCTGGGTTTCGATGTCCCGGGGTATCAAAAATGCGGAACCGATAACCCCGAACGAAATCCCGTCGCCGGAAACCGATCATGGATACCGACTCATCCGCAGGAGTCCGACCTTTGGAGACTACGCGCCCGAAGACACGCAGCCCGCCCCCAGCCGATTTTCTCCCACGAGTCGGATCCATAAACGCGAACCACACAAACGGAGCCGGGCTCGACCCGAGCATCGCCGCGGGATAAACCCGCGGCTAAACCCTAGCCGAGCCCCCGTCGGGGCTCGCGATCGATCGATCGCGTGGGGCTGCCCAGCAGCCCCCGGCGGTGAGTCCGGCGACTCACCGCCGTCACCGGAGGTGGGAGGAGCCACCAGCCGCGGCGCCAGCCCGCGGCGGTTCCCCCCGGCGATCGAGCTAGGGCTCGATCGCCCCCAGCCGCGGCGTCCAGCCGCGGCTCTTCTCGGTGCGCGCCGGCGGTCGAAGCCCTAGGCTCGACCGCCACCCCCTCGGCTCCCAGCCGAGGGCTTTCCTCGATCCCGGCGGGGATCTCTAGACCGCCGGCGGTCCGGTGGTCTTCAACCACCACCGCGCGGTCTATCCCCGTCCCCGGGTTCGTCGTTTTTCCCGGATCTTGTGTTCATGTACGTATCACAATTAAATCACATAAATTCACAAGAAGGAGTTTATGATTGTACCTTTTGATTCGTTGTGCGGAGAAACGAAATCAAGTTGAAGACCCTTGGATCTTCCCACGTATTCCTTGCACTTCGTTCGAACGTCGGGTGGGCGACGATCTATCGAACTCCTATGGATCTCCTTCAACTCTCTAGAATATCAAGTATGATAATCTTGTCTTATGATTTATGAAGGCCATGTAGTGCTTTTATAGGCTACGTAGGGGATCTAAAGGAGGTGGAATATTGGGCTTCCAATATTGAAGATTAAATTGAGCCCACTGCCCAAGTCCATTAATCCTTATCAATATTAATTAATTTATTTTCCACTATATAAATTAATTGCACTACCAATATTAAACCATATTATATCAAATAATATTTCTCCGGTAGTATTTATTTATTCCGTGTATTTAAGATTTAAATATCCATGAATAAAATTAATTTATTGCTAATTAATTCATTCATCTCTTTAATCCGAGACTAGTACCATTCAACCTTAATTATTGTGCGGAACGAATCCACTCATGAGGTTTACACAATAATTCCTTATGAACTCATCTCGGGGATATTATCAACCCTTACGGGATACACTGTCCGGTCAATTATTCACGGCATGCCATATATAAAATATAGTGACCCAACTTAACCGGAAATTAACCCAATAATAAAATCGGTTAATTCCTTTGGTAAATCAAAGTTACATATATTAAATATACACACCCGCAATAATATCGGGGATTAAGAATAAAATACACTGAGACTCGAATCGATTATCGCCGGCAATCCTAATCGATGAATCTCAACGATCCGCTCAATACACCAAGTGTACAAGTGTGATAAAATAATTAAGATAAATTATTTTCTCTCTCACACAACGACTATACCGATGGATTGGTCCGTGTCCATCTAGGTCGTGAGCAACTGTTTGATTAAATACGAGTAACCGATAGTATGATCTTCTGTGCGCCCATGCTTGCACCATACTAACTACAACGTATAAAATCCAGGACTATAGTTTGCATATATTTAATTAATAATAATTAAACGCAAACAATTGTTTATTAATTTAATTGATTAAATGCTATGATCGGGAGTTTACCGTTACTTAAATCTAGACATTAAGTACACAACTCCAACAATCTCCCACTTGTACTAAGGTCTAGTCATTTCCTCCAAACTCCCGGTTCCCATACTCATCACGTGCTTAATGTGTACTTCCGAGAAGTACTATGTGAATGAGCACTCTAGGTTGCCGCTCTGAAGTTATCTTGGTGACTACTACGTCGTCTCCCTGACGATGACTCGTATCAGGTGGTACTTGCACTATGTGTTATCATCACTTTTAGACTTATGACTTCTTCCAGTCTATCATGCACCGCTATAAAATAGCCTTTGATAAACCAAGAGTCATTTCCAAGTCTTAGAGGTTATCCCGGAACCTAACCAAAACTTCCGCTGCCTCTGAGGCTGCTATTCGGTTATGAGAGAGTCCGAGAAGCATCCTGCTTATCACTCTTACATATTAAAGGTTCCACCTTTTCCAAAAGTGAACACATAGCCTGATATCGACTTACACTGGTCCTTTTCTGATTTGAAATCTGAGAAAATGTAATCTAAGAAGATTTCGTCTTGCTTAGTAATCCAGTACATACAAGTACTCTTACAGCATTCGAATATCTCTTATCCAGATTACCTTGATATCCTCCCACTACGCTAACCGCATAGTTGATATCAGATTCTTGTTTTCTAACATTGCATTTAAGCTTTCCACACAAGGTGTAGGAAACTGCTTAGTATCATCTATCTCCTTTTATGCGTTCAAGACACATAACCTTAGATAGATATACATATTCTGTCTCTGAAGGGCAACGACCTTTCTCAGAATTATGCATGTTAAAACAAACCATAATCGTATAAGATATCCAGGAGAAGTACAATGTTCTTATCCCTAGATCATAAGATCTCAAGAACATGCTCTAACTTCTACTTAATCTTATATCCCGATTCATTCATTTAGACAACCATTATTTTATGTCTGACAATATCTTTACATTGTTGCCAATGATAAAATGTTATCTACATAAAATCTCCGAGAAACACCACCTTGTTTTCATTACGTTTCCAATATATACCTATCGTCTCTGCCTTTTGACGAATCCATCGAATGGATTATCTCATCAATTCGCAAGTTCCACGATTCATAGCTTTGTAACCATCCATAAATGGATTTACTAAGCTCGTACTCTAAATGATCTAGCCTCTTAACAATTATTATTGTTTTCCAAGCAGGCTCATTTAGATCTAGTACTGCCCTTATGCAGAGCTAGGGATCGATTTCATGTTTACTAGATCCAGAGTCCGAACTCCTCTAGTCTTATGAATATCTCCGGTTGTTCAACAACCTCCCACTGCAATGGCGTCCCGGTGTATAACAGTAATAACAATAGGTGCAGTGTGTGGTGTACTTCTACTCGGCTTGGCTGGTTCCCAGTCTTTTGTCCTTTTTCTCATTCCAAGGTATTAATTCAGTTCAGGCTTTGTGGCTCATCTAATAGTCTTCCTCTATGAACCGAACGAAAGTTCTTCTGGTTCATAGTACTATAGAACACACAACACTTTGTTCACCTAGGATATCCTACAATCACACAGAATGTGTTGTTGTCTCCAGAAATATCCATAGAACATAGGTAGTTCCGAACAACTTGTTCTCTTTTACTTTTAGATTTCCATTTCTTATTTACAACGCACCATCTCTACACGTGAGTGTATGGCGCGGCCCTTTGGGATTGAATCCCAATCTTTGATCATGCTATGTGTTATTTAGACAGGCGATGGCCTCCGCGACCGAGTCGCAGGCTTCTAATGGATATACTTTAATGGTTCCCCATAATAGCTTTGTGTCCATTGACTAGTCAAAACACTTTGCTTTTATGGCACATTAAGTACTCTAATCCATCATAGAGTATTCTTGAAAGAACTACTCGTGCCTTTCTAATTCACACATGTGTCTGCATATCTAATCATTTCCAATACTAGTCCGAATTCTATCCTTTATGAAGAAAGGTTTGCTTAGGTGTATTACCCTCAAAATTCAATTCTCAGGTCGGAAGGTCCATTCCTTCAACTATAATTGATCAAATCAATTTCGACCTTTGAATCTTTATTTGAAAATACTACTAAGTACAAGAATTCACAAGTATAATGATTTAATAAAGAAACATATCTAATCAAGTAAAACAAGTTATAGAACGGCTTGTTGCATCATGGTAGACTTAGGATCTATCATTCATATATTGCTATCTAATGTACCAGAATAGATAATGCCATCATTTCTTATCAAAATCATCCAATGATTGAAGAAATAAAATATCCATTCATAAATAATAGAAATCCAGAACAAAACGTTCTTTCTAAAATAGAGGGTACATAATGCAATAATCTTGAAATGAAATCCTATTTAACTACTAAAGCAGATAAATGTCTTCCACCGCAACAGCTGCCTCCTCTACAGCTTTTGCCCGTGTAGACTCGAACTCTCCTTCTCTAAGTCGCCGGGTTTTCTGGAACCCCTGCATTCAAAATGCACATACCGTCAGTGGTTCCATATCTACACACCAGATTTCTGGTAGATAATACCGCTGACTATGTTTTTACGACTAAAGAAAAATTCGTACCTCTGAGAGGACATTCAGACTTCCAGTGTCCAGACTTGTTGCATCGGAAGCACTTGCCCTTTGGCTTTGCAGCCCCCACTCGTGGCACAGTCCTCTTGACACCACTGGGTTTCCCGGCTTGCTTCCTTTTCTT
Source organism: Euphrasia confusa (assembly GCA_954870475.1). Taxonomy (NCBI): domain Eukaryota; kingdom Viridiplantae; phylum Streptophyta; class Magnoliopsida; order Lamiales; family Orobanchaceae; genus Euphrasia; species Euphrasia confusa. The sequence goes on from OX940956.1 coordinate 21,402,652, forward strand.
GCCCCTACCTCCACCAGGCTTAAAGCCTTTGGACTTGGTAGCTACAAGCGCTTGAGACTTGCCCTTCTTGTAGATCCCCTCTGCCGCCTTCAGTTCAGTCAGGAGTTGCGCAAGAGTATAAGATAGTTTACCCATATTATAGCTCATACGAAACTGCTCAAACTTAGGGGTCAGAGACTGGAGTATGATGTCGACTTGCGTCTCACCATCAATAGAAGCTCCTAGGACCTCAAGTTCATTCAACAAACTCATCATCTTAAGAACGTGCTCCTCAACGGGCGTTCCTTCAGACTGAGTAGTCGACATGAGGACTCTCATGGCTTCTTGCCTTGCCGCACGATCTTGCTCCCCAAACATCTCCTTGAGGTTAAACATCATATCATAGGCAGTGTCCATTGACTCATGTTGGGTTTGGAGTACATTTGACATGGAAGCCAAAATATAACACCTAGCCATTTCATCAGCCTTTTTCCACTTCCGATATTCCAGTTTTTCCTCATCAGTTGAGGCAGCCGTGGGCTCAGCAGGGCACACTTCATGAAGTACAAACTTGTACTCCTCCGAAGTCAGGACAATGTCTAAATTTCTCTTCCAATCAATGTAATTGGGGCCAGTGAGCTTATGCTCCTTGAGTATCATAGAAAGTGGGTTCATAGCTATTCTCTAAACCTATAAGCACATTTAAACAAACAATTAATTTAATATCCGATATTATCTCCCCTTAATAATATCATTAAATCACTAATTACATCCAAAATCCCATCAGATAAGGCAAGCCACGATAGTGTGGACGTTTACCCATCCAAATGATTTAGCAATTAGATTTGCTTTGGTCGTACATCACTATAGCGTTACTTCGATGGGAAGAATACTATAGAGCGTACCTAAGTGTAAACCATTACTCAATATCTAAGAAGATTGTTTGGGATTGCATATCAGCGCAAGCCACGATAGTTTGGACGTTTACGTTAACACACGATCCTTCACTTTCTTCTATAACTGTCTACATCAATCGTTCTAAAATCCCATTCAATGCAGCAAGCCACGATAGTGTGGACGTTTACTACACCAAAAGATTTATACAATTGACATCCAATCACTTGAAGCATTCGATCTCGTAAATCAAGACGCGGGGAATCATAAGTGAAACTCGAAGTTTCTAACCAGTGATTCACCATGCGAACAACCCTATCTCTCATTAGATGAGGGAGCCGAGCAGACAATCGATCCACCTTAAAAAAAATGGTACGAATGTCTCTAATTTGTGTCATCCACATGACCAAGTGGCTCTGGCTCCATTCCACTCCCCGGGGTGAGAATGAGTCGACTTGAAGTCAGTTTCAGAAAGACAAATTAGGCATTGTTTGATAAACTTAATCAATGTTTCTTGTAAAAGGAATTACAAGAATTCTCCTACAATGACACATCTATACGAACTTCAAAAGTCCATAAGAGTCACCAAGAGAACAGTAATGGAGACCATGGGAATGTTTCCATCCCCTCTCCCACTTAGCTTTTTATAACAAAGGGATACGCTATCTAATGCATAATTAAACACATAAGCATGCATACAAGTAATAAAGCACATAGCACATAGTCAAAATAATGCTAGAAAAATTATTTTCCGACTATCATGGCTTTATTCCATCTCCGTATGCTTCTTCTAGTCTTCAGACTTCGTTCTTGAATGCTCTATGTGACGAGAATATTAATCCCAATATTTAAATCTATTTTTAATAAATCCAAAAGATACTCAATTCGAAAAATTAAGTCAATCGAATAAATCAAAATAAAATTAAATATTATTAATATTTTTATTTATTTATTTTCCTATCTAATTCTATTAAATCTCTAGAATAATCTATCCAAGTCAAACTTGGAATATTCTAGAAGAATAGAATAAGGAAATAAAATAAATTAGGACTCTTCTACTTTCCAAGATTAATTAATTTCCATTACTATGAAAATTCCCATAAAATATAAATAATCAATTAGGAAATAAATTAATCCTAAATTAATTATTATTCCTTTCTAATTCTATTAAATCTCTAGGATCCTATTCCAAGTAGAACTCGGAATACTCTAGAAGACTTCCATAATAGAATAAGGAATAAAATTAATATTAATTAATTCTTTTCCTAATCCATGAGAATTCCCAAAAATAGGAAAAACTCAAATAGGAAAACCGAATCAATTAGGAAAGCGAATCTAGGTAGGAGTAGCACGGGATGGGAGTTCCCGCACCACCCCACCATCATCGGCCGACCGCCGGGAGGGAGCACCCGCCGCCGCCGCCTCAGCCGGCCAGCCGTCACCATCGCCGGCGACGACCCACGGCCGAAGGGGCGCGACGCCCCCACCCCTTGGGCGATCGATTGGGGTCGATCAAGGGTGATCGATCCCCGGTCCTTCGTCCTCTTCGTCTTCTTCGTCACACGCGTTCTCCGGCGGTCATCTCGGCATCGATCCAACGTAAATAAATTACAAGAAATAAATTTACAATTCCGGTATCGATTCTATACATGAAATCGACCCTATACATTTTCCGGAAAACATAGAACAATAATAATAAATCTAAATTCGGTCAACCCCCGAATTTTTACTATTACAAGCATTCATCCACACAAAACGAATCTCGACATGTCCGAGAGTTTAATAAACGAATAATCATGGTAAATTAAATAGCAATTAATTAAACGAATAATTAACAATTAATTAAACCATGATAGTCGGAATCCCTGCAAGGTAGAACACAATTGAATACATACATGAACACGAACCAAACGCTCTGATACCAATTGCTGGGTTTCGATGTCCCGGGGTATCAAAAATGCGGAACCGATAACCCCGAACGAAATCCCGTCGCCGGAAACCGATCATGGATACCGACTCATCCGCAGGAGTCCGACCTTTGGAGACTACGCGCCCGAAGACACGCAGCCCGCCCCCAGCCGATTTTCTCCCACGAGTCGGATCCATAAACGCGAACCACACAAACGGAGCCGGGCTCGACCCGAGCATCGCCGCGGGATAAACCCGCGGCTAAACCCTAGCCGAGCCCCCGTCGGGGCTCGCGACCGATCGATCGCGTGGGGCTGCCCAGCAGCCCCCGGCGGTGAGTCCGGCGACTCACCGCCGTCACCGGAGGTGGGAGGAGCCACCAGCCGCGGCGCCAGCCCGCGGCGGTTCCCCCCGGCGATCAAGCTAGGGCTCGATCGCCCCCAGCCGCGGCGTCCAGCCGCGGCTCTTCTCGGTGCGCGCCGGCGGTCGAAGCCCTAGGCTCGACCGCCACCCCCTCGGCTCCCAGCCGAGGGCTTTCCTCGATCCCGGCGGGGATCTCTAGACCGCCGGCGGTCCGGTGGTCTTCAACCACCACCGCGCGGTCTATCCCCGTCCCCGGGTTCGTCGTTTTTCCCGGATCTTGTGTTCATGTACGTATCACAATTAAATCACATAAATTCACAAGAAGGAGTTTATGATTGTACCTTTTGATTCGTTGTGCGGAGAAACGAAATCAAGTTGAAGACCCTTGGATCTTCCCACGTATTCCTTGCACTTCGTTCGAACGTCGGGTGGGCGACGATCTATCGAACTCCTATGGATCTCCTTCAACTCTCTAGAATATCAAGTATGATAATCTTGTCTTATGATTTATGAAGGCCATGTAGTGCTTTTATAGGCTACGTAGGGGATCTAAAGGAGGTGGAATATTGGGCTTCCAATATTGAAGATTAAATTGAGCCCACTGCCCAAGTCCATTAATCCTTATCAATATTAATTAATTTATTTTCCACTATATAAATTAATTGCACTACCAATATTAAACCATATTATATCAAATAATATTTCTCCGGTAGTATTTATTTATTCCGTGTATTTAAGATTTAAATATCCATGAATAAAATTAATTTATTGCTAATTAATTCATTCATCTCTTTAATCCGAGACTAGTACCATTCAACCTTAATTATTGTGCGGAACGAATCCACTCATGAGGTTTACACAATAATTCCTTATGAACTCATCTCGGGGATATTATCAACCCTTACGGGATACACTGTCCGGTCAATTATTCACGGCATGCCATATATAAAATATAGTGACCCAACTTAACCGGAAATTAACCCAATAATAAAATCGGTTAATTCCTTTGGTAAATCAAAGTTACTTATATTAAATATACACACCCGCAATAATATCGGGGATTAAGAATAAAATACACTGAGACTCGAATCGATTATCGCCGGCAATCCTAATCGATGAATCTCAACGATCCGCTCAATACACCAAGTGTACAAGTGTGATAAAATAATTAAGATAAATTATTTTCTCTCTCACACAACGACTATACCGATGGATTGGTCCGTGTCCATCTAGGTCGTGAGCAACTGTTTGATTAAATACGAGTAACCGATAGTATGATCTTCTGTGCGCCCATGCTTGCACCATACTAACTACAACGTATAAAATCCAGGACTATAGTTTGCATATATTTAATTAATAATAATTAAACGCAAACAATTGTTTATTAATTTAATAGATTAAATGCTATGATCGGGAGTTTACCGTTACTTAAATCTAGACATTAAGTACACAACTCCAACAGAAACCCTAAATCCTAAAAACTAAATCTTAAACCCTAAAGTTTAATACACTAAACCCAAAGTCCTAATACTCTAAACACTAAAACCTAAAACAAAATCATAAACCTTGAAAACTAAAACCCTAATCTGTAATACACTAAAACCCTAATCCTTAAAACTCAACATTAAACACTAAAATTCTAAACCCTAAAAACTAATACCTAAAACCCTAAAAACTAAAACCTAAAACCATAAACATGAATACAAAAAAACCTTAAAACCTAAAATTAAACCCTAAAACTAAGCATTAAACCCACAAAACTCTAAACCCTAAAACCTAAAACCAAAACCCTAAATCTTAAACTCTAATTTTTAATACACTAAACCCTAAGTCCTAATACTCTAAACACTAAAACCTAAAAACAAAACCCTAAACCCTAAAACTAAAACCATAATCTTTAATACACTAAAACCCTAATCCCTAAAACTAAACATTAAACCCTAAAATTTTAAACCCTAAAACCTAAAACAAAAACCCTAAAAACTAAAACCTAAAACCATAAACTTGAATACAACAAAACCCTAAAACTTAAAATTAAACTCTAAAAGTAAGCATTAAACACAAAAACTATAAACCCTAAAAGCTAAAACCAAAACCCTAAACCCTAAATCCTAAAAACTAAATCTTAAACTCTATATTTTAATACACTAAACCATAAGTCCTAATACTCTAAACACCAAAACCTAAAAACAATACCTTAAATCCTAAAAACTAAAACTCTAATGTTTAATACACTAAAACCCTAAAGCCTAAAACTAAACATTAAACCCCAAAATTATAAACCCTACAACCTAAATCCAAAACCCAAAAAACTAAAACCTAAAACCCTAAACCTAAAACCCTAAACTTGAATACAACAAAATCCTAAAACATAAAATTAAACTCCGAAAGTAAGCATTAAACCCCAAAACTATAAACCCTAAAAGCTAAAACCAAAACCCTAAACCCTAAATCCTAAAAACTAAATTTTAAACCCTAAATTTTAATACACTAAACCATAAGTCCTAATACTTTAAACACCAAAACCTAAAAACAAAACCCTAAACCCTAAAAACCAAAACCCTAATCTTTAATACACTAAAACCCTAAACCCTAAAACTAAACATTAAACCCTAAAATTCTAAACCCTACAACCTAAACCCAAAACCCTAAAAACTAAAACCTAAAACCCGAAACTTGAATACAACAAATCCCTAACACCTAAAATTAAAACCTAAAACTAAGCATTAAACCCAAAAACTCCAAACCCTAAAACCTAAAACCAAAACCCTAAACCTTCAATCCTAAAAACTAAATCTTAAACCCTAAATTTTAATACACTAAACCCAAAGTCCTAATACTCTAAACACTAAAACCTAAAAACAAAACCCTAAACCCTGAAAACTAAAACCCTAATCATTAATACACTAAAACCCTAATCCTTAAAACAAAACATTAAACCATAAAATTCGAAACACTAAAATCTAAAACCTAAAACCCTAAAAACTAAAACCTAAAACCATAAACTTGAATACAACAAAACCCTACCAACTAAAATTAAAACCTAAAACTAAGCATTAAACCAAAAAACTCTAAACCCAAAAAAACCTAAAACCAAAACCCTAAACCCTAAATCCTAAAAACTAAATCTTAAACCCTAAAGTTTAATACACTAAACCCAAAGTCCTAATACTCTAAACACTAAAACCTAAAACAAAACCATAAACCCTGAAAACTAAAACCCTAATCTGTAATACACTAAAACCCTAATCCTTAAAACTCAACATTAAACCCTAAAATTCAAAACCCTAAAAACAAATACCTAAAACCCTAAAAACTAAAACCTAAAACCATAAACATGAATACAAAAAAACCCTAAAACCTAAAATTAAACCCTAAAACTAAGCATTAAACCCACAAAACTCTAAACCCTAAAACCTAAAACCAAAACCCTAAATCTTAAACTCTAATTTTTAATACACTAAACCCTAAGTCCTAATACTCTAAACACTAAAACCTAAAAACAAAACCCTAAACCCTAAAAACTAAAACCCTAATCTTTAATACACTAAAACCCTAATCCCTAAAACTAAACATTAAACCCTAAAATTCTAAACACTAAAACCTAAAACAAAAACCCTAAAAACTAAAACCTAAAACCATAAACTTGAATACAACAAAACCCTAAAACTTAAAATTAAACCCTAAAAGCAAGCATTAAACCCTAAAACTCCAAACCCTAAAACCTAAAACCAAAACCCTAAACCCTAAATCCTAAAAACTAAATCTTAAACCCTAACTTTTAATACACTAAACCAAAGTCCTAATACTCTAAACACTAAAACCTAAAAGCAAAACCCTAAACCCTGAAAACTAAAACACTAATCATTAATACACTAAAACCCTAATCCTTAAAACTAAACATTAAAACCTAAAATTCGAAACACTAAAAACTAAAACCTATAACCCTAAAAATTAAAACCTAAAACCCTAAACTTTAATACAACAAAACCCTAACAGCTAAAATTAAAACAAAAAACAAAGCATTAAATCCAAAAACTCTAAACCCTAAAACCTAAAACCAAAACCCTAAACCCTAAATCCTAAAAACTAAATCTTAAACCCTAAATTTTAATACAGTAAACCCAAATTCCTAATACTCTAAACACTAAAACCTAAAAACAAAACCCTAAACCCTAAAAACTAAAACCCTAATCTTTAATACACTAAAACCCTAATCCCTATTACTAAACATTAAACCCTAAAACCTAAAACAAAAACCCTAAAAACTAAAACCTAAAACCATAAACATAAATACAACAAAACCCTAAAACTTAAAATTAAACCCTAAAAGTAAGCATTAAACACAAAAACTATAAACCCTAAAAGCTAAAACCAAAACCCTAAACCATAAATCCTAAAAACTAAATCTTAAACTCTATATTTTAATACACTTAACCATAAGTCCTAATACTCTAAACACCAAAACCTAAAAACAAAACCTTAAATCCTAAAAACTAAAACTCTAATGTTTAATACACTAAAACCCTAAACCCTAAAACTAAACATTAAACCCACAAATTCTAAACCCTACAACCTAAATCCAAAACCCAAAACACTAAAACCTAAAACCCTAAACCTAAAACCCTAAACTTGAATACAACAAAACCCTAAAACATAAAATTAAACTCCGAAAGTTAGCATTAAACCCCAAAACTATAAACCCTAAAAGCTAAAACCAAAACCCTAAACCCTAAATCCTAAAAACTAAATTTTAAACCCTAAATTTTAATACACTAAACCATAAGTCCTAATACTCTAAACACCAAAACCTAAAAACAAAACCCTAAATCCTAAAAACTAAAACTCTAATGTTTAATATACTAAAACCCTAAACCCTAAAACTAAACATTAAACCCTAAAATTCTAAACCCTACAACATAAACCCAAAATCCTAAAAACTAAAACCTAAAACCCTAAACTTGAATACAACAAAACCCTAACACCTAAAATTAAAACCTAAAACTAAGCATTAAACCCAAAAACTCTAAACCATAAAACCTAAAACCAAAACCCTAAACCCTAAATCCTAAAAACTAAATCTTAAACCCTAAAGTTTAATACACTAAACCCAAAGTCCTAATACTCTAAACACTAAAACCTAAAACAAAACCATAAACCCTGAAAACTAAAACCCTAATCTGTAATACACTAAAACCCTAATCCTTAAAACTCAACATTAAACCCTAAAATTCTAAACCCTAAAAACATATACCTAAAACCCTAAAAACTAAAACCTAAAACCATAAACATGAATACAAAAAAACCCTAAAACCTAAAATTAAACCCTAAAACTAAGCATTAAACCCACAAAACTCTAAACCCTAAAACCTAAAACCAAAACCCTAAATCTTAAACTCTAATTTTTAATACACTAAACCCTAAGTCCTAACTCTAAACACTAAAACCTAAAAACAAAACCCTAAACCCTAAAAACTAAAACCCTAATCTTTAATACACTAAAACCCTAATCCCTAAAACTAAACATTAAACCCTAAAATTCTAAACCCTAAAACCTAAAACAAAAACCCTGAAAACTAAAACCTAAAACCATAAACTTGAATACAACAAAACCCTAAAACTTAAAATTAAACCCTAAAAGTAAGCATTAAACCCTAAAACTCCAAACCCTAAAACCTAAAACCAAGACCCTAAACCCTAAATCCTAAAAACTAAATCTTAAACCCTAACTTTTAATACACTAAACCAAAGTCCTAATACTCTAAACACTAAAACCTAAAAGCAAAACCCTAAACCCTGAAAACTAAAACACTAATCATTAATACACTAAAACCCTAATCCTTAAAACTAAACATCAAAACCTAAAATTCGAAACACTAAAAACTAAAACCTAAAACCCTAAAAATTAAAACCTAAAACCATAAACTTTAATACAACAAAACCCTAACACCTAAAATTAAAACAAAAAACAAAGCATTAAATCCAAAAACTCTAAACCCTAAAACCTAAAACCAAAACCCTAAACCCTAAATCCTAAAAACTAAATCTTAAACCCTAAATTTTAATACACTAAACCCAAATTCCTAATACTCTAAACACTAAAACCTAAAACCAAAACCCTAAACCCTAAAAACTAAAACCCTAATCTTTAATACACTAAAACCCTAATCCCTATTACTAAACATTAAACCCTAAAATTTTAAACCCTAAAACATAAAACAAAAACCCTAAAAACTAAAACCTAAAACCATAAACATGAATACAACAAAACCCTAAAACTTAAAATTAAACCCTAAAAGTAAGCATTAAACACAAAAACTATAAACCCTAAAAGCTAAAACCAAAACCCTAAACCCTAAATCCTAAAAACTAAATCTTAAACTCTATATTTTAATACACTAAACCATAAGTCCTAATACTCTAAACACCAAAACCTAAAAACAAAACCTTAAATCCTAAAAACTAAAACTGTAATGTTTAATACACTAAAACCCTAAACCTTAAAACTAAACATTAAACCCCAAAATTCTATACCCTACAACCTAAATCCAAAACCCAAAAAACTAAAACCTAAAACCCTAAACCTAAAACCCTAAACTTGAATACAACAAAACCCTAAAACATAAAATTAAACTCCGAAAGTAAGCATTAAACCCCAAAACTATAAACCCTAAAACCTAAAACCAAAACCCTTAACCCTAAATCCTAAAAACTAAATCTTAAACCCTAACTTTTAATACACTAAACCAAAGTCCTAATACTCTAAACACTAAAACCTAAAAGCAAAACCCTAAACCCTGAAAACTAAAACACTAATCATTAATACACTAAAACCCTAATCCTTAAAACTAAACATCAAAACCTAAAATTCGAAACACTAAAAACTAAAACCTAAAACCCTAAAAATTAAAACCTAAAACCATAAACTTTAATACAACTAAACCCTAACACCTAAAATTAAAACAAAAAACAAAGCATTAAATCCAAAAACTCTAAACCCTAAAACCTAAAACCAAAACCCTAAACCCTAAATCCTAAAAACTAAATCTTAAACCCTAAATTTTAATACACTAAACCCAAATTCCTAATACTCTAAACACTAAAACCTAAAACCAAAACCCTAAACCCTAAAAACTAAAACCCTAATCTTTAATACACTAAAACCCTAATCCCTATTACTAAACATTAAACCCTAAAATTTTAAACCCTAAAACATAAAACAAAAACCCTAAAAACTAAAACCTAAAACCATAAACATGAATACAACAAAACCCTAAAACTTAAAATTAAACCCTAAAAGTAAGCATTAAACACAAAAACTATAAACCCTAAAAGCTAAAACCAAAACCCTTAACCCTAAATCCTAAAAACTAAATCTTAAACTCTATATTTTAATACACTAAACCATAAGTCCTAATACTCTAAACACCAAAACCTAAAAACAAAACCTTAAATCCTAAAAACTAAAACTGTAATGTTTAATACACTAAAACCCTAAACCCTAAAACTAAACATTAAACCCCAAAATTCTATACCCTACAACCTAAATCCAAAACCCAAAAAACTAAAACCTAAAACCCTAAACCTAAAACCCTAAACTTGAATACAACAAAACCCTAAAACATAAAATTAAACTCCGAAAGTAAGCATTAAACCCCAAAACTATAAACCCTAAAACCTAAAACCAAAACCCTAAACCCTAAATCCTAAAAACTAAATCTTAAACCCTAACTTTTAATACACTAAACCAAAGTCCTAATACTCTAAACACTAAAACCTAAAAGCAAAACCCTAAACCCTGAAAACTAAAACACTAATCATTAATACACTAAAACCCTAATCCTTAAAACTAAACATTAAAACCTAAAATTCGAAACACTAAAAACTAAAACCTAAAACCCTAAAAATTAAAACCTAAAACCATAAACTTTAATACAACAAAACCCTAACAGCTAAAATTAAAACAAAAAACAAAGCATTAAATCCAAAAACTCTAAACCCTAAAACCTAAAACCAAAACCCTAAACCCTAAATCCTAAAAACTAAATCTTAAACCCTAAATTTTAATACAGTAAACCCAAATTCCTAATACTCTAAACACTAAAACCTAAAAACAAAACCCTAAACCCTAAAAACTAAAACCCTAATCTTTAATACACTAAAACCCTAATCCCTATTACTAAACATTAAACCCTAAAATTTTAAACCCTAAAACCTAAAACAAAAACCCTAAAAACTAAAACCTAAAACCATAAACATGAATACAACAAAACCCTAAAACTTAAAATTAAACCCTAAAAGTAAGCATTAAACACAAAAACTATAAACCCTAAAAGCTAAAACCAAAACCCTAAACCCTAAATCCTAAAAACTAAATCTTAAACTCTATATTTTAATACACTAAACCATAAGTCCTAATACTCTAAACACCAAAACCTAAAAACAAAACCTTAAATCCTAAAAACTAAAACTCTAATGTTTAATACACTAAAACCCTAAACCCTAAAACTAAACATTAAACCCACAAATTCTAAACGCTACAACCTAAATCCAAAACCCAAAAAACTAAAACCTAAAACCCTAAACCCAAAACCCTAAACTTGAATACAACAAAACCCTAAAACATAAAATTAAACTCCGAAAGTTAGCATTAAACCCCAAAACTATAAACCCTAAAACCTAAAACCAAAACCCTAAACCCTAAATCCTAAAAACTAAATCTTAAACCCTAAATTTTAATACACTAAACCCAAATTCCTAATACTCTAAACACTAACACCTAAAAAAAACCCTAAACCCTAAAAACTAAAACCCTAATCTTTAATACACTAAAACCCTAATCCCTATTACTAAACATTAAACCCTAAAATTTTAAACCCTAAAACCTAAAACAAAAACCCTAAAAACTAAAACCTAAAACCATAAACATGAATACAACAAAACCCTAAAACTTAAAATTAAACCCTAAAAGTAAGCATTAAACACAAAAACTATAAACCCTAAAAGCTAAAACCAAAACCCTAAACCCTAAATCCTAAAAACTAAATCTTATACTCTATATTTTAATACACTAAACCATAAGTCATAATACTCTAAACACCAAAACCTAAAAACAAAACCTTAAATCCTAAAAACTAAAACTCTAATGTTTAATACACTAAAACCCTAAACCCTAAAACTAAACATTAAACCCCAAAATTCTATACCCTACAACCTAAATCCAAAACCCAAAAAACAAAAACCTAAAACCCTAAACCTAAAACCCTAAACTTGAATACAACAAAACCCTAAAACATAAAATTAAACTCCGAAAGTAAGCATTAAACCCCAAAACTATAAACCCTAAAAGCTATAACCAAAACCCTAAACCCTAAATCCTAAAAACTAAATTTTAAACCCTAAATTTTAATACACTAAACCATAAGTCCTAATACTCTAAACACTAAAACCTAAAAGCAAAACCCTAAACCCTGAAAACTAAAACACTAATCATTAATACACTAAAACCCTAATCCTTAAAACTAAACATTAAAACCTAAAATTCGAAACACTAAAAACTAAAACCTAAAACCCTAAAAATTAAAACCTAAAACCATAAACTTTAATACAACAAAACCCTAACAGCTAAAATTAAAACAAAAAACAAAGCATTAAATCCAAAAACTCTAAACCCTAAAACCTAAAACCAAAACCCTAAACCCTAAATCCTAAAAACTAAATCTTAAACCCTAAATTTTAATACAGTAAACCCAAATTCCTAATACTCTAAACACTAAAACCTAAAAACAAAACCCTAAACCCTAAAAACTAAAACCCTAATCTTTAATACACTAAAACCCTAATCCCTATTACTAAACATTAAACCCTAAAATTTTAAACCCTAAAACCTAAAACAAAAACCCTAAAAACTAAAACCTAAAACCATAAACATGAATACAACAAAACCCTAAAACTTAAAATTAAACCCTAAAAGTAAGCATTAAACACAAAAACTATAAACCCTAAAAGCTAAAACCAAAACCCTAAACCCTAAATCCTAAAAACTAAATCTTAAACTCTATATTTTAATACACTAAACCATAAGTCCTAATACTCTAAACACCAAAACCTAAAAACAAAACCTTAAATCCTAAAAACTAAAACTCTAATGTTTAATACACTAAAACCCTAAACCCTAAAACTAAACATTAAACCCACAAATTCTAAACGCTACAACCTAAATCCAAAACCCAAAAAACTAAAACCTAAAACCCTAAACCCAAAACCCTAAACTTGAATACAACAAAACCCTAAAACATAAAATTAAACTCCGAAAGTTAGCATTAAACCCCAAAACTATAAACCCTAAAACCTAAAACCAAAACCCTAAACCCTAAATCCTAAAAACTAAATCTTAAACCCTAAATTTTAATACACTAAACCCAAATTCCTAATACTCTAAACACTAACACCTAAAAAAAACCCTAAACCCTAAAAACTAAAACCCTAATCTTTAATACACTAAAACCCTAATCCCTATTACTAAACATTAAACCCTAAAATTTTAAACCCTAAAACCTAAAACAAAAACCCTAAAAACTAAAACCTAAAACCATAAACATGAATACAACAAAACCCTAAAACTTAAAATTAAACCCTAAAAGTAAGCATTAAACACAAAAACTATAAACCCTAAAAGCTAAAACCAAAACCCTAAACCCTAAATCCTAAAAACTAAATCTTATACTCTATATTTTAATACACTAAACCATAAGTCATAATACTCTAAACACCAAAACCTAAAAACAAAACCTTAAATCCTAAAAACTAAAACTCTAATGTTTAATACACTAAAACCCTAAACCCTAAAACTAAACATTAAACCCCAAAATTCTATACCCTACAACCTAAATCCAAAACCCAAAAAACAAAAACCTAAAACCCTAAACCTAAAACCCTAAACTTGAATACAACAAAACCCTAAAACATAAAATTAAACTCCGAAAGTAAGCATTAAACCCCAAAACTATAAACCCTAAAAGCTATAACCAAAACCCTAAACCCTAAATCCTAAAAACTAAATTTTAAACCCTAAATTTTAATACACTAAACCATAAGTCCTAATACTCTAAACACCAAAACCTAAAAACAAAACCCTAAACCCTAAAAACTAAAACTCTAATGTTTAATATACTAAAACCCTAAACCCTAAAACTAAACATTAAACCCTAAAATTCTAAACCCTACAACATAAACCATAAATCCTAAAAACTAAAACCTAAAACCCTAAACTTGAATACAACAAAACCCTAACACCTAAAATTAAAACCTAAAACTAAGCATTAAACCCAAAAACTCTAAACCATAAAACCTAAAACCAAAACCCTAAACCCTAAATCCTAAAAACAAAATCTTAAACCCTAAATTTTAATACACTAAACCCAAAGTCCTAATACTCTAAACACTAAAACCTAAAAACAAAACCATAAACCCTGAAAACTAAAACCCCAATCTTTAATAGACTAAAACCCTAATTCTTAAAACTTAACATTAAACCCTAAAATTCTAAACCCTAAAAACTAAAACCTAAAACCATAAACATGAATACGAAAAAACCCGAAAACCTAAAATTAAACCCTAAAAATGAGCATTAAACCCAAAAACTCTAAACCCTAAAACCAAAACCCTAAACCCTAAATCTTAAAAACTAAATCTTAAAACCTAACTTTTAATACACTAAACCAAAGTCCTAATACTCTAAACACTAAAACCTAAAAGCAAAACCCTAAACCCTGAAAACTAAAACACTAATCATTAATACACTAAAACCCTAATCCTTAAAACTAAACATTAAAACCTAAAATTCGAAACACTAAAAACTAAAACCTAAAACCCTAAAAATTAAAACCTAAAACCATAAACTTTAATACAACAAAACCCTAACAGCTAAAATTAAAACAAAAAACAAAGCATTAAATCCAAAAACTCTAAACCCTAAAACCTAAAACCAAAACCCTAAACCCTAAATCCTAAAAACTAAATCTTAAACCCTAAATTTTAATACAGTAAACCCAAATTCCTAATACTCTAAACACTAAAACCTAAAAACAAAACCCTAAACCCTAAAAACTAAAACCCTAATCTTTAATACACTAAAACCCTAATCCCTATTACTAAACATTAAACCCTAAAATTTTAAACCCTAAAACCTAAAACAAAAACCCTAAAAACTAAAACCTAAAACCATAAACATGAATACAACAAAACCCTAAAACTTAAAATTAAACCCTAAAAGTAAGCATTAAACACAAAAACTATAAACCCTAAAAGCTAAAACCAAAACCCTAAACCCTAAATCCTAAAAACTAAATCTTAAACTCTATATTTTAATACACTAAACCATAAGTACTAATACTCTAAACACCAAAACCTAAAAACAAAACCTTAAATCCTAAAAACTAAAACTCTAATGTTTAATACACTAAAACCCTAAACCCTAAAACTAAACATTAAACCCACAAATTCTAAACGCTACAACCTAAATCCAAAACCCAAAAAACTAAAACCTAAAACCCTAAACCCAAAACCCTAAACTTGAATACAACAAAACCCTAAAACATAAAACTAAACTCCGAAAGTAAGCATTAAACCCCAAAACTATAAACCCTAAAAGCTATAACCAAAACCCTAAACCCTAAATCCTAAAAACTAAATTTTAAACCCTAAATTTTAATACACTAAACCATAAGTCCTAATACTCTAAACACCAAAACCTAAAAACAAAACCCTAAACCCTAAAAACTAAAACTCTAATGTTTAATATACTAAAACCCTAAACCCTAAAACTAAACATTAAACCCTAAAATTCTAAACCCTACAACATAAACCATAAATCCTAAAAACTAAAACCTAAAACCCTAAACTTGAATACAAAAAAACCCTAACACCTAAAATTAAAACCTAAAACTAAGCATTAAACCCAAAAACTCTAAACCATAAAACCTAAAACCAAAACCCTAAACCCTAAATCCTAAAAACTAAATCTTAAACCCTAAAGTTTAATACACTAAACCCAAAGTCCTAATACTCTAAACACTAAAACCTAAAACAAAACCATAAACCCTGAAAACTAAAACCCTAATCTGTAATACACTAAAACCCTAATCCTTAAAACTCAACATTAAACCCTAAAATTCTAAACCCTAAAAACATATACCTAAAACCCTAAAAACTAAAACCTAAAACCATAAACATGAATACAAAAAAACCCTAAAACCTAAAATTAAACCCTAAAACTAAGCATTAAACCCACAAAACTCTAAACCCTAAAACCTAAAACCAAAACCCTAAATCTTAAACTCTAATTTTTAATACACTAAACCCTAAGTCCTAACTCTAAACACTAAAACCTAAAAACAAATCCCTAAACCCTAAAAACTAAAACCCTAATCTTTAATACACTAAAACCCTAATCCCTAAAACTAAACATTAAACCC
This sequence comes from Euphrasia confusa, assembly GCA_954870475.1. NCBI lineage: Eukaryota > Viridiplantae > Streptophyta > Magnoliopsida > Lamiales > Orobanchaceae > Euphrasia > Euphrasia confusa. The sequence continues at coordinate 21,419,271 of OX940956.1, forward strand.
TAAAATTCTAAACCCTAAAACCTAAAACAAAAACCCTGAAAACTAAAACCTAAAACCATAAAATTGAATACAACAAAACCCTAAAACTTAAAATTAAACCCTAAAAGTAAGCATTAAACCCTAAAACTCCAAACCCTAAAACCTAAAACCAAGACCCTAAACCCTAAATCCTAAAAACTAAATCTTAAACCCTAACTTTTAATACACTAAACCAAAGTCCTAATACTCTAAACACTAAAACCTGAAAGCAAAACCCTAAACCCTGAAAACTAAAACACTAATCATTAATACACTAAAACCCTAATCCTTAAAACTAAACATCAAAACCTAAAATTCGAAACACTAAAAACTAAAACCTAAAACCCTAAAAATTAAAACCTAAAACCATAAACTTTAATACAACAAAACCCTAACACCTAAAATTAAAACAAAAAACAAAGCATTAAATCCAAAAACTCTAAACCCTAAAACCTAAAACCAAAACCCTAAACCCTAAATCCTAAAAACTAAATCTTAAACCCTAAATTTTAATACACTAAACCCAAATTCCTAATACTCTAAACACTAAAACCTAAAACCAAAACCCTAAACCCTAAAAACTAAAACCCTAATCTTTAATACACTAAAACCCTAATCCCTACCCTAATCCCTATTACTAAACATTAAACCCTAAAATTTTAAACCCTAAAACATAAAACAAAAACCCTAAAAACTAAAACCTAAAACCATAAACATGAATACAACAAAACCCTAAAACTTAAAATTAAACCCTAAAAGTAAGCATTAAACACAAAAACTATAAACCCTAAAAGCTAAAACCAAAACCCTAAACCCTAAATCCTAAAAACTAAATCTTAAACTCTATATTTTAATACACTAAACCATAAGTCCTAATACTCTAAACACCAAAACCTAAAAACAATACCTTAAATCCTAAAAACTAAAACTGTAATGTTTAATACACTAAAACCCTAAACCATAAAACTAAACATTAAACCCCAAAATTCTATACCCTACAACCTAAATCCAAAACCCAAAAAACTAAAACCTAAAACCCTAAACCTAAAACCCTAAACTTGAATACAACAAAACCCTAAAACATAAAATTAAACTCCGAAAGTAAGCATTAAACCCCAAAACTATAAACCCTAAAACCTAAAACCAAAACCCTAAACCCTAAATCCTAAAAACTAAATCTTAAACCCTAACTTTTAATACACTAAACCAAAGTCCTAATACTCTAAACACTAAAACCTAAAAGCAAAACCCTAAACCCTGAAAACTAAAACACTAATCATTAATACACTAAAACCCTAATCCTTAAAACTAAACATCAAAACCTAAAATTCGAAACACTAAAAACTAAAACCTAAAACCCTAAAAATTAAAACCTAAAACCATAAACTTTAATACAACTAAACCCTAACACCTAAAATTAAAACAAAAAACAAAGCATTAAATCCAAAAACTCTAAACCCTAAAACCTAAAACCAAAACCCTAAACCCTAAATCCTAAAAACTAAATCTTAAACCCTAAATTTTAATACACTAAACCCAAATTCCTAATACTCTAAACACTAAAACCTAAAACCAAAACCCTAAACCCTAAAAACTAAAACCCTAATCTTTAATACACTAAAACCCTAATCTCTATTACTAAACATTAAACCCTAAAATTTTAAACCCTAAAACATAAAACAAAAACCCTAAAAACTAAAACCTAAAACCATAAACATGAATACAACAAAACCCTAAAACTTAAAATTAAACCCTAAAAGTAAGCATTAAACACAAAAACTATAAACCCTAAAAGCTAAAACCAAAACCCTAAACCCTAAATCCTAAAAACTAAATCTTAAACTCTATATTTTAATACACTAAACCATAAGTCCTAATACTCTAAACACCAAAACCTAAAAACAAAACCTTAAATCCTAAAAACTAAAACTGTAATGTTTAATACACTAAAACCCTAAACCCTAAAACTAAACATTAAACCCCAAAATTCTATACCCTACAACCTAAATCCAAAACCCAAAAAACTAAAACCTAAAACCCTAAACCTAAAACCCTAAACTTGAATACAACAAAACCCTAAAACATAAAATTAAACTCCGAAAGTAAGCATTAAACCCCAAAACTATAAACCCTAAAACCTAAAACCAAAACCCTAAACCCTAAATCCTAAAAACTAAATCTTAAACCCTAACTTTTAATACACTAAACCAAAGTCCTAATACTCTAAACACTAAAACATAAAAGCAAAACCCTAAACCCTGAAAACTAAAACACTAATCATTAATACACTAAAACCCTAATCCTTAAAACTAAACATGAAAACCTAAAATTCGAAACACTAAAAACTAAAACCTAAAACCCTAAAAATTAAAACCTAAAACCATAAACTTTAATACAACAAAACCCTAACAGCTAAAATTAAAACAAAAAACAAAGCATTAAATCCAAAAACTCTAAACCCTAAAACCTAAAACCAAAACCCTAAACCCTAAATCCTAAAAACTAAATCTTAAACCCTAAATTTTAAAACAGTAAACCCAAATTCCTAATACTCTAAACACTAAAACCTAAAAACAAAACCCTAAACCCTAAAAACTAAAACCCTAATCTTTAATACACTAAAACCCTAATCCTTATTACTAAACATTAAACCCTAAAATTTTAAACCCTAAAACCTAAAACAAAAACCCTAAAAACTAAAACCTAAAACCATAAACATGAATACAACAAAACCCTAAAACTTAAAATTAAACCCTAAAAGTAAGCATTAAACACAAAAACTATAAACCCTAAAAGCTAAAACCAAAACCCTAAACCCTAAATCCTAAAAACTAAATCTTAAACTCTATATTTTAATACACTAAACCATAAGTCCTAATACTCTAAACACCAAAACCTAAAAACAAAACCTTAAATCCTAAAAACTAAAACTCTAATGTTTAATACACTAAAACCCTAAACCCTAAAACTAAACATTAAACCCACAAATTCTAAACGCTACAACCTAAATCCAAAACCCAAAAAACTAAAACCTAAAACCCTAAACCCAAAACCCTAAACTTGAATACAACAAAACCCTAAAACATAAAATTAAACTCCGAAAGTTAGCATTAAACCCCAAAACTATAAACCCTAAAACCTAAAACCAAAACCCTAAACCCTAAATCCTAAAAACTAAATCTTAAACCCTAAATTTTAATACACTAAACCCAAATTCCTAATACTCTAAACACTAAAACCTAAAAAAAACCCTAAACCCTAAAAACTAAAACCCTAATCTTTAATACACTAAAACCCTAATCCCTATTACTAAACATTAAACCCTAAAAGTTTAAACCCTAAAACCTAAAACAAAAACCCTAAAAAATAAAACCTAAAACCATAAACATGAATACAACAAAACCCTAAAACTTAAAATTAAACCCTAAAAGTAAGCATTAAACACAAAAACTATAAACCCTAAAAGCTAAAACCAAAACCCTAAACCCTAAATCCTAAAAACTAAATCTTATACTCTATATTTTAATACACTAAACCATAAGTCATAATACTCTAAACACCAAAACCTAAAAACAAAACCTTAAATCCTAAAAACTAAAACTCTAATGTTTAATACACTAAAACCCTAAACCCTAAAACTAAACATTAAACCCCAAAATTCTATACCCTACAACCTAAATCCAAAACCCAAAAAACAAAAACCTAAAACCCTAAACCTAAAACCCTAAACTTGAATACAACAAAACCCTAAAACATAAAATTAAACTCCGAAAGTTAGCATTAAACCCCAAAACTATAAACCCTAAAACCTAAAACCAAAACCCTAAACCCTAAATCCTAAAAACTAAATCTTAAACCCTAAATTTTAATACACTAAACCCAAATTCCTAATACTCTAAACACTAAAACCTAAAAAAAACCCTAAACCCTAAAAACTAAAACCCTAATCTTTAATACACTAAAACCCTAATCCCTATTACTAAACATTAAACCCTAAAAGTTTAAACCCTAAAACCTAAAACAAAAACCCTAAAAACTAAAACCTAAAACCATAAACATGAATACAACAAAACCCTAAAACTTAAAATTAAACCCTAAAAGTAAGCATTAAACACAAAAACTATAAACCCTAAAAGCTAAAACCAAAACCCTAAACCCTAAATCCTAAAAACTAAATCTTATACTCTATATTTTAATACACTAAACCATAAGTCATAATACTCTAAACACCAAAACCTAAAAACAAAACCTTAAATCCTAAAAACTAAAACTCTAATGTTTAATACACTAAAACCCTAAACCCTAAAACTAAACATTAAACCCCAAAATTCTATACCCTACAACCTAAATCCAAAACCCAAAAAACAAAAACCTAAAACCCTAAACCTAAAACCCTAAACTTGAATACAACAAAACCCTAAAACATAAAATTAAACTCCGAAAGTAAGCATTAAACCCCAAAACTATAAACCCTAAAAGCTATAACCAAAACCCTAAACCCTAAATCCTAAAAACTAAATTTTAAACCCTAAATTTTAATACACTAAACCATAAGTCCTAATACTCTAAACACCAAAACCTAAAAACAAAACCCTAAACCCTAAAAACTAAAACTCTAATGTTTAATATACTAAAACCCTAAACCCTAAAACTAAACATTAAACCCTAAAATTCTAAACCCTACAACATAAACCATAAATCCTAAAAACTAAAACCTAAAACCCTAAACTTGAATACAACAAAACCCTAACACCTAAAATTAAAACCTAAAACTAAGCATTAAACCCAAAAACTCTAAACCATAAAACCTAAAACCAAAACCCTAAACCCTAAATCCTAAAAACAAAATCTTAAACCCTAAATTTTAATACACTAAACCCAAAGTCCTAATACTCTAAACACTAAAACCTAAAAACAAAACCATAAACCCTGAAAACTAAAACCCCAATCTTTAATAGACTAAAACCCTAATTCTTAAAACTTAACATTAAACCCTAAAATTCTAAACCCTAAAAACTAAAACCTAAAACCATAAACATGAATACAAAAAAACCCTAAAACCTAAAATTAAACCCTAAAAATGAGCATTAAACCCAAAAACTCTAAACCCTAAAACCAAAACCCTAAACCCTAAATCTTAAAAACTAAATCTTAAACCCTAACTTTTAATACACTAAACCAAAGTCCTAATACTCTAAACACTAAAACCTAAAAGCAAAACCCTAAACCCTGAAAACTAAAACACTAATCATTAATACACTAAAACCCTAATCCTTAAAACTAAACATTAAAACCTAAAATTCGAAACACTAAAAACTAAAACCTAAAACCCTAAATATTAAAACCTAAAACCATAAACTTTAATACAACAAAACCCTAACAGCTAAAATTAAAACAAAAAACAAAGCATTAAATCCAAAAACTCTAAACCCTAAAACCTAAAACCAAAACCCTAAACCCTAAATCCTAAAAACTAAATCTTAAACCCTAAATTTTAATACAGTAAACCCAAATTCCTAATACTCTAAACACTAAAACCTAAAAACAAAACCCTAAACCCTAAAAACTAAAACCCTAATCTTTAATACACTAAAACCCTAATCCCTATTACTAAACATTAAACCCTAAAATTTTAAACCCTAAAACCTAAAACAAAAACCCTAAAATATAAAACCTAAAACCATAAACATGAATACAACAAAACCCTAAAACTTAAAATTAAACCCTAAAAGTAAGCATTAAACACAAAAACTATAAACCCTAAAAGCTAAAACCAAAACCCTAAACCCTAAATCCTAAAAACTAAATCTTAAACTCTATATTTTAATACACTAAACCATAAGTCCTAATACTCTAAACACCAAAACCTAAAAACAAAACCTTAAATCCTAAAAACTAAAACTCTAATGTTTAATACACTAAAACCCTAAACCCTAAAACTAAACATTAAACCCACAAATTCTAAACGCTACAACCTAAATCCAAAACCCAAAAAACTAAAACCTAAAACCCTAAACCCAAAACCCTAAACTTGAATACAACAAAACCCTAAAACATAAAATTAAACTCCGAAAGTTAGCATTAAATCCAAAAACTCTAAACCCTAAAACCTAAAACCAAAACCCTAAACCCTAAATCCTAAAAACTAAATCTTAAACCCTAAATTTTAATACAGTAAACCCAAATTCCTAATACTCTAAACACTAAAACCTAAAAACAAAACCCTAAACCCTAAAAACTAAAACCCTAATCTTTAATACACTAAAACCCTAATCCCTATTACTAAACATTAAACCCTAAAATTTTAAACCCTAAAACCTAAAACAAAAACCCTAAAATATAAAACCTAAAACCATAAACATGAATACAACAAAACCCTAAAACTTAAAATTAAACCCTAAAAGTAAGCATTAAACACAAAAACTATAAACCCTAAAAGCTAAAACCAAAACCCTAAACCCTAAATCCTAAAAACTAAATCTTAAACTCTATATTTTAATACACTAAACCATAAGTCCTAATACTCTAAACACCAAAACCTAAAAACAAAACCTTAAATCCTAAAAACTAAAACTCTAATGTTTAATACACTAAAACCCTAAACCCTAAAACTAAACATTAAACCCACAAATTCTAAACGCTACAACCTAAATCCAAAACCCAAAAAACTAAAACCTAAAACCCTAAACCCAAAACCCTAAACTTGAATACAACAAAACCCTAAAACATAAAATTAAACTCCGAAAGTTAGCATTAAACCCCAAAACTATAAACCCTAAACCTAAAACCAAAACCCAAAACCCTAAATCCTAAAAACTAAATCTTAAACCCTAAATTTTAATACACTAAACCCAAATTCCTAATACTCTAAACACTAAAACCTAAAAAAAAACCCTAAACCCTAAAAACTAAAACCCTAATCTTTAATACACTAAAACCCTAATCCCTATTACTAAACATTAAACCCTAAAATTTTAAACCCTAAAACCTAAAACAAAAACCCTAAAAACTAAAACCTAAAACCATAAACATGAATACAACAAAAGCCTAAAACTTAAAATTAAACCCTAAAAGTAAGCATTAAACACAAAAACTATAAACCCTAAAAGCTAAAACCAAAACCCTAAACCCTAAATCCTAAAAACTAAATCTTATACTCTATATTTTAATACACTAAACCATAAGTCCTAATACTCTAAACACCAAAACCTAAAAACAAAACCTTAAGTCCTAAAAACTAAAACTCTAATGTTTAATACACTAAAACCCTAAACCCTAAAACTAAACATTAAACCCCAAAATTCTATACCCTACAACCTAAATCCAAAACCCAAAAAACAAAAACCTAAAATTCTAAACCTAAAACCCTAAACTTGAATACAACAAAACCCTAAAACATAAAATTAAACTCCGAAAGTAAGCATTAAACCCCAAAACTATAAACCCTAAAAGCTATAACCAAAACCCTAAACCCTAAATCCTAAAAACTAAATTTTAAACCCTAAATTTTAATACACTAAACCATAAGTCCTAATACTCTAAACACCAAAACCTAAAAACAAAACCCTAAACCCTAAAAACTAAAACTCTAATGTTTAATATACTAAAACCCTAAACCCTAAAACTAAACATTAAACCCTAAAATTCTAAACCCTACAACATAAACCATAAATCCTAAAAACTAAAACCTAAAACCCTAAACTTGAATACAACAAAACCCTAACACCTAAAATTAAAACCTAAAACTAAGCATTAAACCCAAAAACTCTAAACCATAAAACCTAAAACCAAAACCCTAAACCCTAAATCCTAAAAACAAAATCTTAAACCCTAAATTTTAATACACTAAACCCAAAGTCCTAATACTCTAAACACTAAAACCTAAAAACAAAACCATAAACCCTGAAAACTAAAACCCCAATCTTTAATAGACTAAAACCCTAATTCTTAAAACTTAACATTAAACCCTAAAATTCTAAACCCTAAAAACTAAAACCTAAAACCATAAACATGAATACAAAAAAACCCTAAAACCTAAAATTAAACCCTAAAAATGAGCATTAAACCCAAAAACTCTAAACCCTAAAACCAAAACCCTAAACCCTAAATCTTAAAAACTAAATCTTAAACCCTAATTTTTAATACACTAAACCCTAAGTCCTAATACTCTAAACACTAAAACCTAAAAACAAAACCCTAAACCCTATAAACTAAAACTCTAATCTTTAATACACTAAAACCCTAATCCTTAAAACTAAACATTAAAACCTAAAATTCGAAACACTAAAAACTAAAACCTAAAACCCTAAAAATTAAAACCTAAAACCATAAACTTTAATACAACAAAACCCTAACAGCTAAAATTAAAACAAAAAACAAAGCATTAAATCCCAAAACTCTAAACCCTAAAACCTAAAACCAAAACCCTAAACCCTAAATCCTAAAAACTAAATCTTAAACCCTAAATTTTAATACAGTAAACCCAAATTCCTAATACTCTAAACACTAAAACCTAAAAACAAAACCCCAAACCCTAAAAACTAAAACCCTAATCTTTAATACACTAAAACCCTAATCCCTATTACTAAACATTAAACCCTAAAATTTTAAACCCTAAAACCTAAAACAAAAACCCTAAAATCTAAAACCTAAAACCATAAACATGAATACAACAAAACCCTAAAACTTAAAATTAAACCCTAAAAGTAAGCATTAAACACAAAAACTATAAACCCTAAAAGCTAAAACCAAAACCCTAAACCCTAAATCCTAAAAACTAAATCTTAAACTCTATATTTTAATACACTAAACCATAAGTCCTAATACTCTAAACACCAAAACCTAAAAACAAAACCTTAAATCCTAAAAACTAAAACTCTAATGTTTAATACACTAAAACCCTAAACCCTAAAACTAAACATTAAACCCACAAATTCTAAACGCTACAACCTAAATCCAAAACCCAAAAAACTAAAACCTAAAACCCTAAACCCAAAACCCTAAACTTGAATACAACAAAACCCTAAAACATAAAATTAAACTCCGAAAGTTAGCATTAAACCCCAAAACTATAAACCCTAAACCTAAAACCAAAACCCTAAACCCTAAATCCTAAAAACTAAATCTTAAACCCTAAATTTTAATACACTAAACCCAAATTCCTAATACTCTAAACACTAAAACCTAAAAAAAAACCCTAAACCCTAAAAACTAAAACCCTAATCTTTAATACACTAAAACCCTAATCCCTATTACTAAACATTAAACCCTAAAATTTTAAACCCTAAAACCTAAAACAAAAACCCTAAAAACTAAAACCTAAAACCATAAACATGAATACAACAAAACCCTAAAACTTAAAATCAAACCCTAAAAGTAAGCATTAAACACAAAAACTATAAACCCTAAAAGCTAAAACCAAAACCCTAAACCCTAAATCCTAAAAACTAAATCTTATACTCTATATTTTAATACACTAAACCATAAGTCCTAATACTCTAAACACCAAAACCTAAAAACAAAACCTTAAATCCTAAAAACTAAAACTCTAATGTTTAATACACTAAAACCCTAAACCCTAAAACTAAACATTAAACCCCAAAATTCTATACCCTACAACCTAAATCCAAAACCCAAAAAACAAAAACCTAAAACCCTAAACCTAAAACCCTAAACTTGAATACAACAAAACCCTAAAACATAAAATTAAACTCCGAAAGTAAGCATTAAACCCCAAAACTATAAACCCTAAAAGCTATAACCAAAACCCTAAACCCTAAATCCTAAAAACTAAATTTTAAACCCTAAATTTTAATACACTAAACCATAAGTCCTAATACTCTAAACACCAAAACCTAAAAACAAAACCCTAAACCCTAAAAACTAAAACTCTAATGTTTAATATACTAAAACCCTAAACCCTAAAACTAAACATTAAACCCTAAAATTCTAAACCCTACAACATAAACCCAAAATCCTAAAAACTAAAACCTAAAACCCTAAACTTGAATACAACAAAACCCTAACACCTAAAATTAAAACCTAAAACTAAGCATTAAACCCAAAAACTCTAAACCATAAAACCTAAAACCAAAACCCTAAACCATAAATCCTAAAAACAAAATCTTAAACCCTAAATTTTAATACACTAAACCCAAAGTCCTAATACTCTAAACACTAAAACCTAAAAACAAAACCATAAACCCTGAAAACTAAAACCCTAAACTTTAATAGACTAAAACCCTAATTCTTAAAACTTAACATTAAACCCTAAAATTCTAAACCCTAAAAACTAAAACCTAAAACCATAAACATGAATACAAAAAAACCCTAAAACCTAAAATTAAACCCTAAAAATGAGCATTAAACCCAAAAATTCTAAACCTTAAAACCAAAACCCTAAACCCTAAATCTTAAAAACTAAATCTTAAACCCTAATTTTTAATACACTAAACCCTAAGTCCTAATACTCTAAACACTAAAACCTAAAAACAAAACCCTAAACCCTATAAACTAAAACTCTAATCTTTAATACACTAAAACCCTAATCCCTAAAACTAAAAATTAAATCCTAAAATTCTAAACCCTAAAACATAAAACCAAAACCCTAAAAACTAAAACCTAAAACCCTAAACTTGAATACAAGAAAACCCTAAAACTTAAAATTAAACCCTAAAAGTAAGCATTAAACCCAAAAAGTATAAACCCTAAAAGCTAAAACCAAAACCTTAAAACCCTAAATCCTTAAAATAATTCAATCTTAAACCCTAAATTTTAATTCACTAAACCATAAGTCCTAATACTCTAAACACCAAAACCTAAAAACAAAACCCTAAACCCTAAAAACCAAAACCCTAATCTTTAATACATCAAAACCCTAAACCTTAAAACTAAACATTAAACCCTAAAATTCTAAACCCTACAACCTAAACCCAAAACACTAAAAACTAAAACCTAAAACCATAAACTTGAATACAACAAATACCTAAAACCTAAAATTAAACCCTAAAACAAAGCATTAAACCCAAAAACTCTAAACCCTAAAACCTAAAACCAAAACCCTAAACCCTAAATCTTAAAAACTAAATCTTAAACCCTATGTCCTAATACTCTAAACACTAAAACCTAAAAACAAAACCCTAAACCCTAAAAACTAAAAACCTAATCTTTAATACACTAAAACCCTAATCCCTAAAACTAAACATTAAACCCTAAAATTCTAAACCCTAAAACCTAAAAAAAAACCTAAAACCATAAACTTGAATACAACAAAACCCTAAAACTTAAAATTAAACCCTAAAAGTAAGCATTAAACCCAAAAACTATAAACCCTAAAAGCTAAAACCAAAACCCTAAACCCTAAATCCTAAAAACTAAATCTTAAACTCTATATTTTAATACACTAAACCATAAGTCCTAATACTCTAAAAACCAAAACCTATAAACAAAACCTTAAACCCTAAAAACTAAAACTCTAATGTTTAATACACAAGAACCCTAAACCCTAAAACTAAACATTAAACCCCAAAATTCTAAACCCTACAACCTAAACCCAAAACCCTAAAAACTAAAACTTAAAACCCTAAACTTGAATACAACAAAACCCTAAAACTTAAAATTAAACTCTGAAAGTAAGCATTAAACCCAAAACTATAAACCCTAAAAGCTAAAACAAAAACCCTAAACCCTAAATCCTAAAAACTAAATTTTAAACCCTAAATTTTAATACACTAAACCCAAATTCCTAATACTCTAAACACTAAAACCTAAAAAAAAACCCTAAACCCTAAAAACTAAAACCCTAATCTTTAATACACTAAAACCCTAATCCCTATTACTAAACATTAAACCCTAAAATTTTAAACCCTAAACCCTAAAACAAAAACCGTAAAAACTAAAACCTAAAACCATAAACATGAATACAACAAAACCCTAAAACTTAAAATTAAACCCTAAAAGTAAGCATTAAACACAAAAACTATAAACCCTAAAAGCTAAAACCAAAACCCTAAACCCTAAATCCTAAAAACTAAATCTTATACTCTATATTTTAATACACTAAACCATAAGTCCTAATACTCTAAACACCAAAACCTAAAAACAAAACCTTAAATCCTAAAAACTAAAACTCTAATGTTTAATACACTAAAACCCTAAACCCTAAAACTAAACATTAAACCCCAAAATTCTATACCCTACAACCTAAATCCAAAACCCAAAAAACAAAAACCTAAAACCCTAAACCTAAAACCCTAAACTTGAATACAACAAAACCCTAAAACATAAAATTAAACTCCGAAAGTAAGCATTAAACCCCAAAACTATAAACCCTAAAAGCTATAACCAAAACCCTAAACCCTAAATCCTAAAAACTAAATTTTAAACCCTAAATTTTAATACACTAAACCATAAGTCCTAATACTCTAAACACCAAAACCTAAAAACAAAACCCTAAACCCTAAAAACTAAAACTCTAATGTTTAATATACTAAAACCCTAAACCCTAAAACTAAACATTAAACCCTAAAATTCTAAACCCTACAACATAAACCCAAAATCCTAAAAACTAAAACCTAAAACCCTAAACTTGAATACAACAAAACCCTAACACCTAAAATTAAAACCTAAAACTAAGCATTAAACCCAAAAACTCTAAACCATAAAACCTAAAACCAAAACCCTAAACCATAAATCCTAAAAACAAAATCTTAAACCCTAAATTTTAATACACTAAACCCAAAGTCCTAATACTCTAAACACTAAAACCTAAAAACAAAACCATAAACCCTGAAAACTAAAACCCTAAACTTTAATAGACTAAAACCCTAATTCTTAAAACTTAACATTAAACCCTAAAATTCTAAACCCTAAAAACTAAAACCTAAAACCATAAACATGAATACAAAAAAACCCTAAAACCTAAAATTAAACCCTAAAAATGAGCATTAAACCCAAAAACTCTAAACCTTAAAACCAAAACCCTAAACCTTAAATCTTAAAAACTAAATCTTAAACCCTAATTTTTAATACACTAAACCCTAAGTCCTAATACTCTAAACACTAAAACCTAAAAACAAAACCCTAAACCCTATAAACTAAAACTCTAATCTTTAATACACTAAAACCCTAATCCCTAAAACTAAAAATTAAATCCTAAAATTCTAAACCCTAAAACATAAAACCAAAACCCTAAAAACTAAAACCTAAAACCCTAAACTTGAATACAAGAAAACCCTAAAACTTAAAATTAAACCCTAAAAGTAAGCATTAAACCCAAAAAGTATAAACCCTAAAAGCTAAAACCAAAACCTTAAAACCCTAAATCCTTAAAATAATTCAATCTTAAACCCTAAATTTTAATTCACTAAACCATAAGTCCTAATACTCTAAACACCAAAACCTAAAAACAAAACCCTAAACCCTAAAAACCAAAACCCTAATCTTTAATACATCAAAACCCTAAACCTTAAAACTAAACATTAAACCCTAAAATTCTAAACCCTACAACCTAAACCCAAAACACTAAAAACTAAAACCTAAAACCATAAACTTGAATACAACAAATGCCTAAAACCTAAAATTAAACCCTAAAACAAAGCATTAAACCCAAAAACTCTAAACCCTAAAACCTAAAACCAAAACCCTAAACCCTAAATCTTAAAAACTAAATCTTAAACCCTATGTCCTAATACTCTAAACACTAAAACCTAAAAACAAAACCCTAAACCCTAAAAACTAAAAACCTAATCTTTAATACACTAAAACCCTAATCCCTAAAACTAAACATTAAACCCTAAAATTCTAAACCCTAAAACCTAAAAAAAAACCTAAAACCATAAACTTGAATACAACAAAACCCTAAAACTTAAAATTAAACCCTAAAAGTAAGCATTAAACCCAAAAACTATAAACCCTAAAAGCTAAAACCAAAACCCTAAACCCTAAATCCTAAAAACTAAATCTTAAACTCTATATTTTAATACACTAAACCATAAGTCCTAATACTCTAAAAACCAAAACCTATAAACAAAACCTTAAACCCTAAAAACTAAAACTCTAATGTTTAATACACAAGAACCCTAAACCCTAAAACTAAACATTAAACCCCAAAATTCTAAACCCTACAACCTAAACCCAAAACCCTAAAAACTAAAACTTAAAACCCTAAACTTGAATACAACAAAACCCTAAAACTTAAAATTAAACTCTGAAAGTAAGCATTAAACCCAAAACTATAAACCCTAAAAGCTAAAACAAAAACCCTAAACCCTAAATCCTAAAAACTAAATTTTAAACCCTAAATTTTAATACACTAAACCATAAGTCCTAATACTCTAAACACCAAAACCTAAAAACAAAACCCTAAACCCTAAAAACTAAAACTCTAATGTTTAATATACTAAAACCCTAAACCCTAAAACTAAACATTAAACCCTAAAATTCTAAACCCTACAACCTAAACCCAAAACCCTAAAAACTAAAACCTAAAACCCTAATTTTGAATACAACAAAACCCTAACACCTAAAATTAAAACCTAAAACTAAGCATTAAACCCAAAAACTCTAAACCCTAAAACCTAAATCCAAAACCCTAAACCCTAAATCCTAAAAACTAAAAACTAAATCATAAACCCTAAATTTTAATACACTAAACCAAAGTCCTAATACTCTAAACACTAAAACCTAAAAACAAAACCATAAATCCTGAAAACTAAAACCCTAATCTTTAATAGACTAAAACCCTAATTCTTAAAACATAACATTAAACCCTAAAATTCAAAACCCTAAAAACTAAAACCTAAAACCCTAAAAACTAAAACCTAAAACCATAAACATGAATACAACAAAACACTAAAACCTAAAATTAAACCTTAAAAATGAGCATTAAACCGAACAACTCTAAACCCTAAAACCAAAACCCTAAACCCTAAATCTTAAAAACTAAATCTTAAACCCTAATTATTAATACACTAAACCCTAAGTCCTAATACTCTAAACACTAAAACCTAAAAACAAAACCCTAAACCTTATAAACTAAAACTCTAATCTTTAATACACTAAAACCCTAATCCGTAAAACTAAAAATTAAACCCTAAAATTCTAAACCCTAAAACCTAAAACAAAAACCCTAAAAACTAAAACCTAAAACCATAAAATTGAATACGAGAAAACCCTAAAACTTAAAATTAAACCCTAAAAGTAAGCATTATACCCAAAAAGTATAAACCCTAAAAGCTAAAACCAAAACCCTAAACCCTAAATCCTTAAAATAATTCAATCTTAAACCCTAAATTTTAATTCACTAAACCATAAGTCCTAATACTCTAAACACCAAAACCTAAAAACAAAACCCTAAACCCTAAAAACCAAAACCCTAATCTTTAATACACTAAAACCCTAAACTTGAATACAACAAATCCCTAACACCTAAAATTAAAACCTAAAACTAAGCATTAAACCCAAAAACTCCAAACCCTAAAACCTAAAACCAAAACCCTAAACCCTAAATCCTAAAAACTAAATCTTAAACCCTAAATTTTAATACACTAAACCCAAAGTCCTAATACTCTAAACACTAAAACCTAAAAACAAAACCCTAAACCCTGAAAACTAAAACCTTAATCATTAATATACTAAAACCCTAATCCTTAAAACTAAACATTAAACCATAAAATTCGAAACACTAAAAACTAAAACTTAAAACCCTAAAAACTAAAACCTAAAACCATAAACTTGAATACAACAAAACCCTAACACCTAAAATTAAAACCTAAAACTAAGCATTAAACCCAAAAAATCTAAACCCAAAAACCTAAAACCAAAACCCTAAACCCTAAATCCTAAAACCTAAATCTTAAACCCTAAATTATAATACACTAAACCCAAAGTCCTAATACTCTAAACAATAAAATGTAAAAACAAAACCATAAACCCTGAAAACTAAAACCCTAATCTGTAATACACTAAAACCCTAATCCTTAATACTCAACATTAAACCCTTAAATTCTAAACCCTAAAAACTAATACCTAAAACCCTAAAAACTAAAACCTAAAACCATAAACATGAATACAACAAAACCCTAAAACCTAAAATAAACTATAAAGATAAGCATTAAACCCAAAAACTCTAAACCCTAAAACCTAAAACCAAAACCCTAAATCATAAAAACTAAATCTTAAACCCTAAATTTTAATACACTAAACCAAAGTCCTAATACTCTAAACACTAAAACCTAAAAACAAAACCATAAACCCTGAAAACTAAAACCCTAATCTTTAATAGACTAAAACCCTAATTCTTAAATCTTAACATTAAACCCTAAAATTCTAAACCCTAAAAACTATAACCTAAAACCCTAAAAACTAAAACCTAAAACCATAAACATGAATACAAAAAAACCCTAAAACCTAAAATTAAACCCTAAAAATGAGCATTAAACCCAAAAACTCTAAACCCTAAAACCAAAACCCTAAACCCTAAATCTTAAAAACTAAATCTTAAACCCTTATTTTTAATACACTAAACCCTAAGTCCTAATACTCTAAACACTAAAACCTAAAAACAAAACCCTAAACCCTATAAACTAAAACTCTAATCTTTAATACACTAAAACCCTAATCCCTAAAACTAAAAATTAAATCCTAAAATTCTAAACCCTAAAACATAAAACCAAAACCCTAAAAACTAAAACCTAAAACCCTAAACTTGAATACAAGAAAACCCTAAAACTTAAAATTAAACCCTAAAAGTAAGCATTAAACCCAAAAAGTATAAACCCTAAAAGCTAAAACCAAAACCTTAAAACCCTAAATCCTTAAAATAATTCAATCTTAAACCCTAAATTTTAATTCACTAAACCATAAGTCCTAATACTCTAAACACCAAAACCTAAAAACAAAACCCTAAACCCTAAAAACCAAAACCTTAATCTTTAATACATCAAAACCATAAAACCTAAAATTAAACCCTAAAACAAAGCATTAAACCCAAAAACTCTCAACCCTAAACCCTAAAAACTAAAAACCTAATCTTTAATACACTAAAACCCTAATCCCTAAAACTAAACATTAAACCCTAAAATTCTAAACCCTAAAACCCAAAACAAAAACCTAAAACCATAAACTTGAATACAACAAAACCCTAAAACTTAAAATTAAACCCTAAAAGTAAGCATTAAATCCAAAAACTATAAACCCTAAAAGCTAAAACCAAAACCCTAAACCCTAAATCCTAAAAACTAAATCTTAAACTCTATATTTTAATACACTAAACCATAAGTCCTAATACTCTAAAAACCAAAACCTATAAATAAAACCTTAAACCCTAAAACTAAAACTCTAATGTTTAATACACAAGAACCCTAAACCCTAAAACTAAACATTAAACCCCAAAATTCTAAACCCTACAACCTAAACCCAAAACCCTAAAAACTAAAACTTAAAACCCTAAACTTGAATACAACAAAACCCTAAAACTTAAAATTAAACTCTGAAAGTAAGCATTAAACCCAAAACTATAAACCCTAAAAGCTAAAACAAAAACCCTAAACCCTAAATCCTAAAAACTAAATTTTAAACCCTAAATTTTAATACACTAAACCATAAGTCATAATACTCTAAACACCAAAACCTAAAAACAAAACCCTGAACCCTAAAAACTAAAACTCTAATGTTTAATATACTAAAACCCTAAACCCTAAAACTAAACATTAAACCCTAAAATTCTAAACCCTACAACCTAAACCCAAAACCCTAAAAACTAAAACCTAAAACCCTAAACTTGAATACAACAAAACCCTAACACCTAAAATTAAAACCTAAAACTAAGCATTAAACCCAAAAACTCTAAACCCTAAAACCTAAATCCAAAACCCTAAACCCTAAATCCTAAATCCTAAAAACTAAATCTTAAACCCTAAATTTTAATACACTAAACCCAAAGTCCTAATACTCTAAACACTAAAACCCAAAAACAAAACCATAAATCCTGAAAACTAAAACCCTAATCTTTAATAGACTAAAACCCTAATTCTTAAAACTTAACATTAAACCCTAAAATTCAAAACCCTAAAAACTAAAACCTAAAACCCTAAAAACTAAAACCTAAAACCATAAACATGAATACAACAAAACCCTAAAACCTAAAATTAAACCTTAAAAATGAGCATTAAACCGAACAACTCTAAACCCTAAAACCTAAAACCAAAACTCTAAACCCTAAATCTTAAAAACTAAATCTTAAACCCTAATTATTAATACACTAAACCCTAAGTCCTAATACTCTAAACACTAAAACCTAAAAACAAAACCCTAAACCTTATAAACTAAAACTCTAATCTTTAATACACTAAAACCCTAATCCCTAAAACTAAAAATTAAACCCTAAAATTCTAAACCCTAAAACCTAAAACCAAAACCCTAAAAACTAAAACCTAACACCATAAAATTGAATACGAGAAAACCCTAAAACTTAAAATTAAACCCTAAAAGTAAGCATTAAACCCAAAAAGTATAAACCCTAAAAGCTAAAACCAAAACCCTAAACCCTAAATCCTTAAAATAATTCAATCTTAAACCCTAAATTTTAATTCACTAAACCATAAGTCCTAATACTCTAAACACCAAAACCTAAAAACAAAACCCTAAACCCTAAAAACCAAAACCCTAATCTTTAATACACTAAAACTCTAAACCCTAAAACTAAACATTAAACCCTAAAATTCTAAACCCTACACCCTAAACCAAAAACCCTAAAAACTAAAAACTAAAACCCTAAACTTGAATACAACAAATCCCTAACACCTAAAATTAAAACCTAAAACTAAGCATTAAACCCAAAAACTCAAAACCTTAAAACCTAAAACTAAAACCCTAAACCCTAAATCCTAAAAACTAAATCTTAAACCCTAAATTTTAATACACTAAACCCAAAGTCCTAATACTCTAAACACTAAAACCTAAAAACAAAACCCTAAACCCTGAAAACTAAAACCCTAATCATTAATATACTAAAACCCTAATCCTTAAAACTAAACATTAAACCATAAAATTCGAAACACTAAAAACTAAAACCTAGAACCGTAAAAACTAAAACCTAAAACCAAAAACTTGAATACAACAAAACCCTAACACCTAAAATTAAAACCTAAAACTAAGCATTAAACCCAAAAACTCTAAACCCAAAAACCTGAAACCAAAACCCTAAACCCTAAATCCTAAAACCTAAATCTTAAACCCTAAATTATAATACACTAAACCCAAAGTCCTAATACTCTAAACAATAAAACGTAAAAACAAAACCATAAACCCTGAAAACTAAAACCCTAATCTGTAATACACTAAAACCCTAATCCTTAAAACTCAACATTAAACCCTAAAATTCTAAACCCTAAAAACTAATACCTAAAACCCTAAAAACTAAAACCTAAAACCATAAACATGAATACAACAAAACCCTAAAACCTAAAAGAAACTCTAAAGATAAGCATTAAACCCAAAAACTCTAAACCCTAAAACCTAAAACCAAAACCCTAAATCTTAAAAACTAAATCTTAAACCCTAATTTTTAATACACTAAACCCTAAGTCCTTATACTCTAAACAGTAAAACCTAAAAACAAAATCCTAAACACTAAAAACTAAAACCCTAATCTTTAATACACTAAAACCCTAATCCCTAAAACTAAACATTAAACCCTAAAATTCTAAACCTTAAAACCTAAAAATAAAACCCTAAAAACTAAAACCTATAACCATAAACTTGAATACAAAAAAACCCTAAAACTTAAAATTAAACCCTAAAAGTAAGCATTAAACCCAAAAACTATAAATCCTAAAAGCTAAAACCAAATCCCTAAACCCTAAATCCTAAAAACTAAATCTTAAACTCTATATTTTAATACACTAAACCATAAGTCCTAATAATCTATACACCAAAACCTAAAAACAAAACCTTAAATCCTAAACACTAAAACTCTAATGTTTAATACACTAAAACCCTAAACCCTAAAACTAAACATTAAACCCCAAAATTCTAAACCCTACAACCTTAACCCAAAACCCTAAAAACTAAAACCTAAAACCCTAAACCTAAAACCCTAAACATGAATACAACAAAACCCTAAAACTTAAAATTAAACTCTGAAAGTAAGCATTAAACCCCAAAACTATAAACCCTAAAAGCTAAAACCCTAAACCCTAAAAACTAAAACCCTAAACCCTAAAAAAATAAACCCTAAATTTTAATTCACTAAACCATAAGACCTAATACTCTAAACACCAAAACCTAAAAACAAAAACCGTAAACCCTAAAAACCAAATCCCTAATCTTTAATTCACTAAAACTCTAAACCCTAAAACTAAACATTAAACCCTAAAATTCTAAACCCTACAACCTAAACCCAAAACCCTAAAAACTAAAACCTAAAACCCTAAACATGAATATAACAAAATCCTAACACCTAAAATTAAAACCTAAAAGTAAGCATTAAACACAAAAACTCTAAACCCTAAAACCTAAAACCAAAACCCTAAACCCTAAATCCTAAAAACTAAATCTTAAACCCTAAATTTTAATACACCAAACCAAAAGTCCTAATACTCTAAACACTAAAACCTAAAAACAAAACCATAAACCTTGAAAACTAAAACCCTAATCTTTAATAGACTAAAACCCTAATTCTTAAAACTTAACATTAAACCCTAAAATTCTAAACCCTAAAAACTAAAACCTAAAACCCTACAAACTAAAACCTAAAACCATAAACATGAATACAACAAAACCCTAAAACCTAAAATTAAACCCTAAAAATGAGCATTAAACCCAAAAACTCTAAACCCTAAAACCTAAAATCAAATCCCTAAACCCTAAATCCAAAAAACTAAATCTTAAACCCTAATTTTTAATACACTAAACCCTAAGTCCTAATACTCTAAACACTAAAACCTTAAAACAAAACCCTAAACCCTATAAACTAAAACTCTAATCTTTAATACACTAAAACCCTAATCCCTAAAACTAAAACTTAAACCCTAAAATTCTAAACCCTAAAACCTAAAACCAAAACCCTAAAAACTAAAACCTAAAACCCTAAACTTGAATACAAGAAAACCCTAAAACTTAAAATTAAACCCTAAAAGTAAGCATTAAACCCAAAAAGTATAAACCCTAAAAGCTAAAACCAAAACCTTAAAACCCTAAATCCTTAAAATAATTCAATCTTAAACCCTAAATTTTAATTCACTAAACCATAAGTCTTAATACTCTAAACACCAAAACCTAAAAACAAAACCCTAAACCCTAAAAACCAAAACCTTAATCTTTAATACATCAAAACCCTAAAACCTAAAATTAAACCCTAAAACAAAGCATTAAACCCAAAAACTCTCAACCCTAAACCCTAAAAACTAAAAACCTAATCTTTAATACACTAAAACCCTAATCCCTAAAACTAAACATTAAACCCTAAAATTCTAAACCCAAAAACCCAAAACAAAAACCTAAAACCATAAACTTGAATACAACAAAACCCTAAAACTTAAAATTAAACCCTAAAAGTAAGCATTAAACCCAAAAACTATAAACCCTAAAAGCTAAAACCAAAACCCTAAACCCTAAATCCTAAAAACTAAATCTTAAACTCTATATTTTAATACACTAAACCATAAGTCCTAATACTCTAAAAACCAAAACCTATAAATAAAACCTTAAACCCTAAAACTAAAACTCTAATGTTTAATACACAAGAACCCTAAACCCTAAAACTAAACATTAAACCCCAAAATTCTAAACCCTACAACCTAAACCCAAAACCCTAAAAACTAAAACTTAAAACCCTAAACTTGAATACAACAAAACCCTAAAACTTAAAATTAAACTCTGAAAGTAAGCATTAAACCCAAAACTATAAACCCTAAAAGCTAAAACAAAAACCCTAAACCCTAAATCCTAAAAACTAAATTTTAAACCCTAAATTTTAATACACTAAACCATAAGTCATAATACTCTAAACACCAAAACCTAAAAACAAAACCCTAAACCCTAAAAACTAAAACTCTAATGTTTAATATACTAAAACCCTAAACCCTAAAACTAAACATTAAACCCTAAAATTCTAAACCCTACAACCTAAACCCAAAACCCTAAAAACTAAAACCTAAAACCCTAAACTTGAATACAACAAAACCCTAACACCTAAAATTAAAACCTAAAACTAAGCATTAAACCCAAAAACTCTAAACCCTAAAACCTAAATCCAAAACCCTAAACCCTAAATCCTAAATCCTAAAAACTAAATCTTAAACCCTAAATTTTAATACACTAAACCCAAAGTCCTAATACTCTAAACACTAAAACCCAAAAACAAAACCATAAATCCTGAAAACTAAAACCCTAATCTTTAATAGACTAAAACCCTAATTCTTAAAACTTAACATTAAACCCTAAAATTCAAAACCCTAAAAACTAAAACCTAAAACCCTAAAAACTAAAACCTAAAACCATAAACATGAATACAACAAAACCCTAAAACCTAAAATTAAACCTTAAAAATGAGCATTAAACCGAACAACTCTAAACCCTAAAACCTAAAACCAAAACTCTAAACCCTAAATCTTAAAAACTAAATCTTAAACCCTAATTATTAATACACTAAACCCTAAGTCCTAATACTCTAAACACTAAAACCTAAAAACAAAACCCTAAACCTTATAAACTAAAACTCTAATCTTTAATACACTAAAACCCTAATCCCTAAAACTAAAAATTAAACCCTAAAATTCTAAACCCTAAAACCTAAAACCAAAACCCTAAAAACTAAAACCTAACACCATAAAATTGAATACGAGAAAACCCTAAAACTTAAAATTAAACCCTAAAAGTAAGCATTAAACCCAAAAAGTATAAACCCTAAAAGCTAAAACCAAAACCCTAAACCCTAAATCCTTAAAATAATTCAATCTTAAACCCTAAATTTTAATTCACTAAACCATAAGTCCTAATACTCTAAACACCAAAACCTAAAAACAAAACCCTAAACCCTAAAAACCAAAACCCTAATCTTTAATACACTAAAACTCTAAACCCTAAAACTAAACATTAAACCCTAAAATTCTAAACCCTACACCCTAAACCAAAAACCCTAAAAACTAAAAACTAAAACCCTAAACTTGAATACAACAAATCCCTAACACCTAAAATTAAAACCTAAAACTAAGCATTAAACCCAAAAACTCAAAACCTTAAAACCTAAAACTAAAACCCTAAACCCTAAATCCTAAAAACTAAATCTTAAACCCTAAATTTTAATACACTAAACCCAAAGTCCTAATACTCTAAACACTAAAACCTAAAAACAAAACCCTAAACCCTGAAAACTAAAACCCTAATCATTAATATACTAAAACCCTAATCCTTAAAACTAAACATTAAACCATAAAATTCGAAACACTAAAAACTAAAACCTAGAACCGTAAAAACTAAAACCTAAAACCATAAACTTGAATACAACAAAACCCTAACACCTAAAATTAAAACCTAAAACTAAGCATTAAACCCAAAAACTCTAAACCCAAAAACCTGAAACCAAAACCCTAAACCCTAAATCCTAAAACCTAAATCTTAAACCCTAAATTATAATACACTAAACCCAAAGTCCTAATACTCTAAACAATAAAACGTAAAAACAAAACCATAAACCCTGAAAACTAAAACCCTAATCTGTAATACACTAAAACCCTAATCCTTAAAACTCAACATTAAACCCTAAAATTCTAAACCCTAAAAACTAATACCTAAAACCCTAAAAACTAAAACCTAAAACCATAAACATGAATACAACAAAACCCTAAAACCTAAAAGAAACTCTAAAGATAAGCATTAAACCCAAAAACTCTAAACCCTAAAACCTAAAACCAAAACCCTAAATCTTAAAAACTAAATCTTAAACCCTAATTTTTAATACACTAAACCCTAAGTCCTTATACTCTAAACAGTAAAACCTAAAAACAAAATCCTAAACACTAAAAACTAAAACCCTAATCTTTAATACACTAAAAACCTAATCCCTAAAACTAAACATTAAACCCTAAAATTCTAAACCTTAAAACCTAAAAATAAAACCCTAAAAACTAAAACCTATAACCATAAACTTGAATACAAAAAAACCCTAAAACTTAAAATTAAACCCTAAAAGTAAGCATTAAACCCAAAAACTATAAATCCTAAAAGCTAAAACCAAATCCCTAAACCCTAAATCCTAAAAACTAAATCTTAAACTCTATATTTTAATACACTAAACCATAAGTCCTAATACTCTATACACCAAAACCTAAAAACAAAACCTTAAATCCTAAAAACTAAAACTCTAATGTTTAATACACTAAAACCCTAAACCCTAAAACTAAACATTAAACCCCAAAATTCTAAACCCTACAACCTTAACCCAAAACCCTAAAAACTAAAACCTAAAACCCTAAACCTAAAACCCTAAACATGAATACAACAAAACCCTAAAACTTAAAATTAAACTCTGAAAGTAAGCATTAAACCCCAAAACTATAAACCCTAAAAGCTAAAACCCTAAACCCTAAAAACTAAAACCCTAAACCCTAAAAAAATAAACCCTAAATTTTAATTCACTAAACCATAAGACCTAATACTCTAAACACCAAAACCTAAAAACAAAAACCCTAAACCCTAAAAACCAAATCCCTAATCTTTAATTCACTAAAACTCTAAACCCTAAAACTAAACATTAAACCCTAAAATTCTAAACCCTACAACCTAAACCCAAAACCCTAAAAACTAAAACCTAAAACCCTAAACATGAATATAACAAAACCCTAACACCTAAAATTAAAACCTAAAAGTAAGCATTAAACACAAAAACTCTAAACCCTAAAACCTAAAACCAAAACCCTAAACCCTAAATCCTAAAAACTAAATCTTAAACCCTAAATTTTAATATACCAAACCAAAAGTCCTAATACTCTAAACACTAAAACCTAAAAACAAAACCATAAACCTTGAAAACTAAAACCCTAATCTTTAATAGACTAAAACCCTAATTCTTAAAACTTAACATTAAACCCTAAAATTCTAAACCCTAAAAACTAAAACCTAAAACCCTACAAACTAAAACCTAAAACCATAAACATGAATACAACAAAACCCTAAAACCTAAAATTAAACCCTAAAAATGAGCATTAAACCCAAAAACTCTAAACCCTAAAACCTAAAATCAAATCCCTAAACCCTAAATCCAAAAAACTAAATCTTAAACCCTAATTTTTAATACACTAAACCCTAAGTCCTAATACTCTAAACACTAAAACCTTAAAACAAAACCCTAAACCCTATAAACTAAAACTCTAATCTTTAATACACTAAAACCCTAATCCCTAAAACTAAAACTTAAACCCTAAAATTCTAAACCCTAAAACCTAAAACCAAAACCCTAAAAACTAAAACCTAAAACCCTAAACTTGAATACAAGAAAACCCTAAAACTTAAAATTAAACCCTAAAAGTAAGCATTAAACCCAAAAAGTCACTACTACAAAAATTGGTTTTAGAGACGCTCAAAAGTGTCACCAAAAACTATTTTTAGTGACGCTTTTACTATAGTGACGCTTTGAGAAAGCGTCACCTGATTTGGCGTTTCTATATGTATGGTATTGTGACGCTTGAAAAGTGTGACCATAAATGCTTTTTAGTGACACTTTGAAGCGTTGTATTAACATTATGTTGTGACGCTTGAAAAGTGTGACCATACATGCTTTCTAGAGACACTTTGAAGCGTTATTAATAACATTATATTGCGACGCTTCTCGATGTCATTATAGCATTTTTTTGTGACACTTCTATACGTTATTATAACTATCTTTATTAAGATTAACAAGTGTCATGATAGTGAACTTTGATGACGCTTTTCCGTCTTTTACGACACTCGTGATGGAGTTATATTCTAAATGTCTAGTTTAGTGACAATATGGAACTCCTTATCTGTGTTTTATTATCTATTAATCAAACAGTCGGCATTTTGTTTATTATAACTTTGTGCTCTATAGTCCTAGATATATACGTTGTAGACAGTGTGGCGTGAGGAGACACGCGGAAGATCATACTGTCGGTTACTCGTATATTATCGAACAGTAGCTCACGACTTAGATGGACAGGGACAATCCATCGGTATGTCGTTGTGTGACTGGTAGATAGTCGGTCTTGACTATCGTGTCACACTCGTACACTTGGTGTATTGAGCAGGACCACGGGAGGGCGTTCGATTTATACTAATCGCAGTAATCGAACTAGACCTCAGATATTACGGATATACGAATTCCTAATCCCTATATAATTATAGGTGCGTGTGTCCAATTCTCGGTTCTTTAACTTGCCAATGAGTGAGACTAATTGATTAGTCGAGATCCTCGGTAAATTGGGAATCGTAATTGTACGCACGGCATGCTGTAGATTATAGACAGGAAACCGTGTCCCGTTTATTGGGTTGATCACGTTCCCGAGATGAGCTCATAAAGTTTATCATGTAAACCCTGCAGGTGGATTTGTTCCACATGATAATAAGGATGAGTGGTACTAGTCTCGGATAATAAGAAACGAATTAATTTAATTATTAGTAATTAAATAAATTCGTGGACGTTCGATATCTTAAACACGGGGAAAGTCGTATATGTAATTTCGGCGGAAATATTATTGTTGAAATAATATTAAATTAATTTCGGGAATTCAGTTATTATTTTATAGTGGAGTTAATAATAATTAAAATTGAAATCGATTAATTAAGGAATTGCGTTTACGTATTCCAAGTTAATTAATATTTCAATTTAGCCCTTAATTAATTTAACCTTGGGTCCCTGGTGTAACTCTATATAACCCCCCCCCCCCCCCCCCCTTGCCTATTCTAAACCTACAGTTCGCCGCTTTTCTATTTTACTGAGAAAAATAATTGTTAACGCAAATATAATTTTTCTCTGTAAAATACATTAGTTAGCGCTGATATTTTTCTCTAACTGAGAAAAAGAATATCACGGTAGAAGAAGAAGAAAGCAGAAAAGGCAAACCCAACAGATCGTTGCCCACACAACGGTTGGAGTCGGGATCAGAGTCATACACTAGAAGCATCTAAGGTCTCAACAATCGACCGAGAGGTATGAGATCGGAACTTTCAATTCCGCATTTATTTCGATCTCGGTTTTATCTCGTTGAACGTATATGAACGTAGATCGGGTTCCGGGGCTGTGGGTTTCATTCCTCGACTACTGGGGGTTCAAGGACCTCCGGATCGGTAGTCGGAAGAGGAAAAACGACCCGGAAACGAGCCCGGAACAGCAACGTCGCGTTGCTGTTCGCGGACGAACAGCGCCCGCTGGTGGGCAAACGGCGGTCGCCGTTTGCAGGTCCACCAGCGACCGCTGGATTGCAATCGGCGGGCGCTGATTGGGTGCAGTCCAGCTCCGTTTCGCGCGGTTGTCCTCCGGGGCAATGGCTGGGCGTGATTCGGGTCATGGGCTGTCGTGTGAACGAAGTAACGGACGTGGAGGTCGACTGGGATCGTTCGGATGTTCGAGCGATCGAACGAACGCATCCCGGGTAGTCGATTTCCAACAAATGGTATAAGAGCCGGTTTTGTACGTTCTATGTATTGTTTGCGAGATTTGTTTTGCAGGATCACCCGATTATTATGGTCATGTTTATTGTACTGGTTTTTGTGGTGTGTTAAACTCTCG
Organism: Euphrasia confusa; assembly: GCA_954870475.1. Lineage (NCBI taxonomy): Eukaryota > Viridiplantae > Streptophyta > Magnoliopsida > Lamiales > Orobanchaceae > Euphrasia > Euphrasia confusa. The sequence continues at coordinate 21,447,031 of OX940956.1, forward strand.
GGATTGTCGAGATCTTTTGGTTTTATCGTTGCTTGTTTGTAATAGTTAAAACGACGGGTTGAGTCGTTTAGGGTTTTTCCTTTTCGTTTTCGTTTATCCGGATGTATAGGATCGATCAACCTGTATAGGATCGATGCCGGAAGTAGTTAGTTTACATGTGTAATGTCACTGCTGCTTGGTGGATCGAGAGGAGATCGAAGGACGGACAAACGAGGGTCGAGAAGTCGAACCCGCAGCCTGCTGTGCATAAACGGCGCCCGCTGGAGGGCAAACGGCGACCGCCGTTTGCAGCTCCTCCAGCGACCGCTGATGGTCATACAGCGGGCGCTGTTCTTGGCAGCAGCGGCTCGGGGGTTCGACGGACATCACGGAACGCTCGTCTTTGCCCGGGATGATACTCCAGTGGGAGGGGTTCGTCTCTTGGCCCTTAGACGAGTCGGTGGTGGATCGAGACCTAGACGAGCAACGAGACGAAGATCCGAGAAGACGTGCATCGAAGAATTTTAAAGGCCATAATAATCGGGCCACGTTAAATGCTTTCTATGTGTTTACGTGCTTTATTATGCTTTAATTTTATATGCATGTGAATGTTATCCCTTTCATAAAAACTAAGTGGGAGAGGGATTGGAAACAATCCCGCGGTCTCCATTCTCTGTTTTGATGGTGATGTGTGTCGCTTACGAGTTGGCTTTAGTGTCATCCTCCCTATCGGATAAAGTGGACACACGGATATCACCGGATCAAAATTCGAATTCAATTCCATTTATAGAATTGAACACTTAAGTTTTTCAAAGCAAATGCCTAATCTGGTTTTCAAAGACTAAGTTCAACTCGACTCATTCTCACCCCGGGGAGTGGAATGGAGCCAAAGCGCTTGCTTATGTCGATGACACAGATTAGAGACATTCGAGTCATTTGATGGCTAGATCGATTGTCTGGTTGGCTCCCTCACTTGTGAGAGATAGGGCTCAATTGCATGATTGATCGCTGGTTAGAAACTTCGAGTTTCACTTACGAGACATCAAGCTTTGATTAACGAAATTGTGAAATTTATTAAATGGAATTCAATTAACAAAGTTGTTTGTTTAGTAAACGTCCACACTATCGTGGCTTACTAGACGGAAACGGAACTTTGGGTTAATTGAGGCTCGACAGTTATAAGTAATCGTAAAGGGACCGCATATCAACGTAAACGTCCACACTAACGTGGCTTGCGGTGGATATCTAGTTCCCGAGCGGTTAACTTAGTACTGAGAAATGGTACACACTTAGGTACGCTTTACAGTATCCTCCCCATCGGAGTCACTGCTGTAATGATGTACGACCGAAGTAAAAGTCCAGTTATAAAATCGTTTGGACTAGTATACGTCCACATGAACGTGGCATGCTGGTCTGATGGGATTTTAGGATTAATTGGTAAATTTAATGATATTAATTAAGGGAGTTAATATCGAATTAAATTTGACGGTTTGATTTGTCTCTTTTATAGATATGGCACTCAACCCACTGTCTGTGATACTAAAAGAAAACAAACTCACTGGTCCAAATTATGTTGATTGGAAACGAAACTTGGACATTGTCCTAACTGCTGAGGAGTACAAGTATGTACTCCAGGTCGAATGTCCTGTTGCACCTACTGAAACATCCTCTCCTGAGGAAAAGGAAGCTCATCGGAAGTGGGTCAAGGCTGATCAGATGGCGCGGTGCTACATTTTGGCATCTATGTCAAATGTGCTGCAACATCAGCATGAAGCCATGGACACTGCCTATGATATGATGCTTAACCTTAAGGAGATGTTTAGTAGTCAGGACAGGGCAGCCAGGCAAGATGCTATGAGGAAACTCATGACGGCCACTATGTCCGAAGGAACGCCCGTGAGGGATCACGTTCTTAGGATGATAGGCTATCTGAATGAGATAGAGATTATGGGAGGTGCTATCGATGGGGAAACCCAGATCGACATAGTGCTCCAGTCTCTGCCTAGGAGTTTTGAGCAGTTCCGCCTGAACTATAACATGAACAAGAGGTTATATACGTTGGCGGAACTCCTGACTGAACTCCAGGCGGCAGAGGGTATCTTTAGGAACTCTCAAGCACTTGTGGCTGTGAAATCGACTCTTCCTCGCCCTTCGGGGATTAAGAAGAAGAAAAAGCAAGGACGGAAACCCAGTGGGCCCAGAGTTGGTGGACCACAGAATGGAGTGAACAGGCCTAAGGGCAAGTGTTTCCGTTGCAAGCAGTCTGGACATTGGAAGTCTAATTGTCCTCTCAGACAAGGAGGTATGAACTTTTCCTTAGTCACTGAAACATGTTTAGCGGTGTTATCCACCGGTACCTGGTGTGTGGATACGGGAGCCACTGATCATGTCTGCAATTCTTTGCAGGGGTTCCAGGAAACCCGGCGGCTTAGAGAGGGAGAGATCACCATCTACATGGGCAACGCTACGAAAGTGGCGGCGGTTGCAGTGGGAGATGTTCATTTATCTTTTAATAATAATGTTTTGGTATTGAATAATTGTCTTTATGTACCGAATTTTAGAAAGAACCTTGTTTCGGTTTCTAAATTGGTTTTGAATGGATATTCAGTTTCTTTTGATAATTCTGTTATTGTCAAGAAGAATGGTGATTATATCTGTTCTGGTACATTGATAGGCAACTTATATATACTGAATCCTAATTATTCCACGATGCAAAGAGTAGAGTCGTATAACACATCTAGTACCAATAAGAGAAAGGAGCCTTCTAGGATGAATCAAAAGTACTTATGGCATCTTAGGCTAGGTCATATTAACTTGGGCAGAATTCAAAGGTTGATAACTGATGGAATACTCAGTGATGTGAAAGATGAAGACTTTCCAACCTGCGAATCATGCCTGGAAGGAAAAATGACCAAGCGACCCTTTAGTGATAAGGGGTATAGATCCAAGGAAGTGCTGGAATTGATTCACTCTGATTTGTGCGGGCCTTTATCTGTCCAAGCGAGAGGAGGTTACGAATATTTTGTAACCTTCACTGATGATTACTCAAGGTATGGTTTTATATACCTGATGCGCCGCAAGAGCGAGTGCTTTGACAAGTTCAAGGAGTACAAAGCTCTTGTGGAGAACCTTCATGGTAAAACCATAAAGACTCTACGATCTGATCGTGGAGGAGAGTACCTCTCGGGAGAGTTTAAGGCGTACTTATCGGAGAATGGGATTGACTCCCAGATGACTGCACCATACACGCCCCAGCAGAATGGTGTAGCAGAAAGAAGGAATAGGACTCTTATGGAAATGGTAAGATCTATGATGAGTTACTCAGAACTACCAGTTTCGTTCTGGGGATATGCCTTGGAAACAGCGGCTTATATCTTGAACTTAGTTCCTTCCAAATCAGTCCCTAAGACGCCCTCGGAATTGTGGACCGGGCGTAAGCCAAACTTGAAACACATTCGGATCTGGGGTTGTCCAGCACATGTGCTGAAGCACGGGGCTGATAAGTTGGAGTCACGTTCAGATATTCGTTTGTTTATAGGATATCCTAGAGGAACGAAAGGTGGTCTATTTTATAGTCCTAAGGACCAGAAGATCGTTGTTAGCACCAACGCTCGGTTCTTGGAAGAGGATTATATAATGGACCACAAGCCCAATAGTGAGATAATACTTAATGAACTGAGAGGGAACGATCAAGGCTTAGATCCAACCCAACCGGGTGATACGCCACCACAGTCTGCACCTGTAGTTACTGAGGTTACACCGGAGCGTCGTCGTAGTGGGAGGGTTGTTCGACAACCCGACAGGTTCATGTTTATAGGTGAGTCTTCGGATTTGTTACCTGGAGAACATGAAGCCGATCCCTGGACCTACGACGAGGCGCTTAAAGATCAAGATGCTCAGTCTTGGCAAAAGGCGATGAAATCTGAGATTGAATCTATGGATTCAAATCAGGTCTGGGATCTTGTAGCACTGCCCAAAGGTGTAAAAGCCATTGGTTGCAAGTGGGTGTACAAGAGAAAAAGAGGATCTGACGGGAAGGTAGAAACCTTCAAAGCTAGGCTTGTTGCGAAAGGGTACACTCAGAAAGAAGGGATCAATTATGAGGAAACCTTTTCGCCGGTAGCTATGCTAAAGTCGATCCGGATTCTTTTGTCTATAGCATCTCATATGGATTATGAGGTGTGGCAAATGGACGTCAAGACAGCATTCTTGAATGGGAATCTTGACGAGACCATTTATATGAGACAGCCAGAGGGTTTCATCGAGAAAGGCCAAGAGCATCTAGTGTGTAAGCTAAAGCGATCCATTTATGGATTGAAGCAAGCTTCTAGATCTTGGAACATGCGGTTTGATGAGGTAATCCAGTCTTATGGATTCATTCAAAGCATGGACGAGTCGTGTGTATACCGGAGAAGTGACGGAAATAGCGTGGCGTTTCTCGTGCTTTATGTAGACGACATTCTTCTAATTGGCAACAATGTGAAGATGTTGTCGGACATAAAGGGATGGTTGTCCAAGCAATTCGATATGAAAGACTTAGGACAAGTAGGGCATGTTCTTGGGATCAAGGTTATACGGGATCGCCAGAAAAGAACATTGAGCTTGTCCCAGGCTTCATATATTGATACGATTCTAGCTCGCTTCAACATGCAGAATTCCAAGAGAGGTTCTCAACCTTTTTGCCATGGAATTCGTCTATCTAAGGATATGTGTCCCAAGACACAAAAGGAGATAGATTACATGAAGACGGTTCCTTATGCTTCGGCAGTGGGTAGTCTAATGTATGCTATGTTGTGCACGAGACCTGATATCTGCTATGCCGTAGGCATGGTAGCTAGATATCAGAGTAACCCTGGACAGGGTCACTGGACTGCTGTAAAGAACATACTTAAGTACCTGCGAAGGACTAGGAATTATGTTCTGAGTTACAAAGCGTCCGAGTTGATTCCTATTGGTTACACAGACTCGGATTTCCAATCTGATAAGGAACAGCGAAAGTCTACATCAGGCTATGTGTTCACATTGGGAGGTGGAGCAGTTTCATGGAGGAGTGTTAAGCAGAAATGCATTTCGGACTCCACCATGGAAGCCGAATATGTAGCAGCCTCTGAGGCAGCTAAAGAATCGGTGTGGCTCCGGAACTTCATCATGGACTTGGATGTGATTCCTGATTTGCCCAGAGCTATCACAATTTATTGTGACAATAGCGGTGCAGTGGCAAATGCGAAGGAACCACGAGCCCACAATGCGAGTAAACACATAGATCGCAAGTACCACCTGATTAGAGACATCGTCAAGAGAGGCGATGCGGTTGTCACCAAGATTGCATCAGCGGATAACCTGGCAGACCCCTTTACGAAGGCACTTCCAGCGGAAGCGTTCAAGAGACACGTGAAGGGGATGGGTATCGGATGTATGGGAGAGGGCAACTAGACTTTTAGTATAATTGGGAGATTGATGGAGTTATATTCTAAATGTCTAGTTTAGTGACAATATGGAACTCCTTATCTGTGTTTTATTATCTATTAATCAAACAGTCGGCATTTTGTTTATTATAACTTTGTGCTCTATAGTCCTAGATATATACGTTGTAGACAGTGTGGCGTGAGGAGACACGCGGAAGATCATACTGTCGGTTACTCGTATATTATCGAACAGTAGCTCACGACTTAGATGGACAGGGACAATCTATCGGTATGTCGTTGTGTGACTGGTAGATAGTCGGTCTTGACTATCGTGTCACACTCGTACACTTGGTGTATTGAGCAGGACCACGGGAGGGCGTTCGATTTATACTAATCGCAGTAATCGAACTAGACCTCAGATATTACGGATATACGAATTCCTAATCCCTATATAATTATAGGTGCGTGTGTCCAATTCTCGGTTCTTTAACTTGCCAATGAGTGAGACTAATTGATTAGTCGAGATCCTCGGTAAATTGGGAATCGTAATTGTACGCACGGCATGCTGTAGATTATAGACAGGAAACCGTGTCCCGTTTATTGGGTTGATCACGTTCCCGAGATGAGCTCATAAAGTTTATCATGTAAACCCTGCAGGTGGATTTGTTCCACATGATAATAAGGATGAGTGATACTAGTCTCGGATAATAAGAAACGAATTAATTTAATTATTAGTAATTAAATAAATTCGTGGACGTTCGATATCTTAAACACGGGGAAAGTCGTATATGTAATTTCGGCGGAAATATTATTGTTGAAATAATATTAAATTAATTTCGGGAATTCAGTTATTATTTTATAGTGGAGTTAATAATAATTAAAATTGAAATCGATTAATTAAGGAATTGCGTTTAAGTATTCCAAGTTAATTAATATTTCAATTTAGCCCTTAATTAATTTAACCTTGGGTCCCTGGTGTAACTCTATATAAACCCCCCCCCCCTTGCCTATTCTAAACCTACAGTTCGCCGCTTTTCTATTTTACTGAGAAAAATAATTGTTAACGCAAATATAATTTTTCTCTGTAAAATACATTAGTTAGCGCTGATATTTTTCTCTAACTGAGAAAAAGAATATCACGGTAGAAGAAGAAGAAAGCAGAAAAGGCAAACCCAACAGATCGTTGCCCACACAACGGTTGGAGTCGGGATCAGAGTCATACACCAGAAGCATCTAAGGTCTCAACAATCGACCGAGAGGTATGAGATCGGAACTTTCAATTCCGCATTTATTTTGATCTCGGTTTTATCTCGTTGAACGTATATGAACGTAGATCGGGTTCCGGGGCTGTGGGTTTCATTCCTCGACTACTGGGGGTTCAAGGACCTCCGGATCGGTAGTCGGAAGAGGAAAAACGACCCGGAAACGAGCCCGGAACAGCAACGTCGCGTTGCTGTTCGCGGACGAACAGAGCCCGCTGGTGGGCAAACGGCGGTCGCCGTTTGCAGGTCCACCAGCGACCGCTGGACTGCAATCGGCGGGCGCTGATTGGGTGCAGTCCAGCTCCGTTTCGCGCGGTTGTCCTCCGGGGCAATGGCTGGGCGTGATTCGGGTCATGGGCTGTCGTGTGAACGAAGTAACGGACGTGGAGGTCGACTGGGATCGTTCGGATGTTCGAGCGATCGAACGAACGCATCCCGGGTAGTCGATTTCCAACAACTCGCCTTGTCAAGAATTTTATAAAACCAAACTCATAACATTAGCATTAAACCCAAAAAGTCTAAACCCTAAAACCTAAAACCAAAACCCTAAACCCTAAATCCTAAAAACTAAATCTTAAACCTTAAATTTTTATACACTAAACCCAATGTCCTAATATACTCTAAACACTAAAACCTAAAAACAAATCCATAAACCCTGAAAACTAAAACCCTAATCTGTAATACACTAAAACCCTAATCCTTAAAACTCAAAATTAAACCCTAAAATTCTAAACCCTAAAACCTAAAACCTAAAACCCTAAAAACTAAAACCTAAAACCCTAAACTTGAATAAAACAAAACCCTAAAACTTAAAATTAAACCCTAAAAGTAAGCATTAAACCCTAAAACTATAAACCCTAAAAGCTAAAACCAAAACCCTAAACCCTAAATCCTTAAAACTAAATCTTAAACCCTAAATTTTAATACACTAAACCATAAGCCCTAATAATCTAAACACCAAAACCTAAAAACAAAACCCTAAACCCTAAAAACTAAAACCCTATTCTTTAATACACTAAAACCCTAAACCCTAAAACTAAAGATTAAACCCTAAAATTCTAAACCCTACAACCTAAACCCAAAACCCTAAAAACTAAAACCTAAACCCTAAACTTGAATACAACAAAACCCTAACCTAAAATTAAAACCTAAAACTAAGCATTAAACCCAAAAACTCTAAACCCTAAAACCTAAAACAAAAACCCTAAAACCTAAATCCTAAAAACTAAATCTTAAACCTTAAATTTTAATACACTAAACCCAAAGTTCTAATACTCTAGACACTAAAACCTAAAAACAAAACCCTAAACCCTGAAAACTAAAACCCTAATCTTTAATACACTAAAACCCTAATCCTTAAAACTAAACATTAAACCCTAAAATTCTAAACCCTAAAAACTAAAACCTAAAACCCTAAAAACTAAAACATAAAACCATAAACTTGAATACAACAAAACCCTAAAACCAAAAATTAAACCCTAAAACTAAATATTAAACCCAAAAACTCTAAACCCTAAAACCTAAAACCAAAACCCAAAACTCTAAATCCTAAAAACTAAATCTTAAACCCTAATTTTTAATACACTAAACCTTAAGTCCTAATACTCTTAACACTAAAACCTAAAAACAAAACCCTAATCCCTAAAAACTAAAACTCTAATCTTTAATACACTAAAACCCTAATCACTAAAATATAACATTAAACCCTGAAATTCTAAACCCTAAAACCTAAAACAAAAACCCTAAAAACTAAAACCTAAAACCCTAAACTTAAATACAACAAAACCCTAAAAGTAAGCATTAAACCCTAAAACTATAAACCCTAAAAGCTAAAACCAAAACCCGAAATCCTTAAAAGTAAATCTTAAACCCTAAATTTTAATACACTAAACCATAAGTCCTAATACTCTAAACACCAAAACCTAAAAACAAGACCATAAACCCTAAAAACTAAAACCCTAATCTTTAATACACTAAAACCTTAAACCCTAAAACTAAAGATTAAACCCTAAAATTCTAAACCCTACAACCTAAACCCAAAACCCTAATAACTAAAACCTAAACCCTAAACTTGAATACAACAAAACCCTAACCTAAAATTAAAACCTAAAACTAAGCATTAAACCCAAAAACTCTAAACCCTAAAACCTAAAACAAAAACCCTAAAACCTAAATCCAAAAAACTAAATCTTAAACCCTAAATTTTAATACACTAAACCCAAAGTTCTAATACTCTAAACACTAAAACCTAAAAACAAAACCCTAAACCCTGAAAACTAAAACCCTAATCTTTAATACACTAAAACCCTAATCCTTAAAACTAAACATTAAACCCTAAAATTCTAAACCCTAAAAACTAAAATCTAAAACCCTAAAAACTAAAACCTAAAACCATAAACATGAATACAACAAAACCCTAAAACCTAAAACTAAACCCTAAAAATGAGCATTAAACCCAAAAACTCTAAACCCTAAAACCTAAAACCAAAACCCTAAACTCTAAATCATAAAAACTAAATCTTAAAGCCTAATTTTTAATACACTACACCCTAAGTCCTAATACTCTAAACACTACAACCTAAAAACAAAACCCTAAACCCTATAAACTAAAACTCTAATCTTTAATACACTAAAACCCTAATCTCTAAAACTAAAAATTAAACCCTAAAATTCTAAACTCTAAAACCTAAAACCAAAACCCTAAAAACTAAAACCTAAAACCCTAAACATGAATACAAGAAAACCCTAAAACTTAAAATTAAACCCTAAAAGTAAGCATTAAACCCAAAAAGTATAAACCCTAAAAGCTAAAACCAAAACCCTAAACCCTAAATCCTTAAAATAATTCAATCTTAAACACTTAATTTTAATTCACTAAACCATAAGTCCTAATACTCTAAACACCAAAACCTAAAAACAAAACCCTAAACCCTAAAAACCAAAACCCTAATCTTTAATACACTAAAACCCTAAACCCTAAAACTAAACATTAAACCCTAAAATTCTAAACCCTACAACCTAAACACAAAACCCTAAAAACTAAAACCTAAAACCCTAAACATGAATACAACAAATCCCTAACACCTAAAATTAAAACCTAAAACTAAGCATTAAACCCAAAAACTCCAAACCCTAAAACCTAAAACCAAAACCCTAAACCCTAAATCCTAAAAACTAAATCTTAAACCCTAAATTTTAATGCACTAATCACAAAGTCCTAATACTCTAAACATTAAAACCTAAAAACAAAACCCTAAACCCTGAAAACTAAAACCCTAATCATTAATACACTAAAACCCTAATCCTTAAAACTAAACATTAAACCCTAAAATTCGAAACACTAAAAACTAAAACCTAAAACCCTAAAAACTAAAACCTAAAACCATAAACTTGAATACAACAAAATCCTAACATCTAAAATTAAAACCTAAAACTAAGGATTAAACCCAAAAAGTCTAAACCCTAAAACCTAAAACCAAAACCCTAAACCCTAAATCCTAAAAACTAAATCTTAAACCTTAAATTTTAATACACTAAACCCAAAGTCCTAATACTCTAAACACTAAAACCTAAAAACAAATCCATAAACCCTGAAAACTAAAACCCTAATCTGTAATACACTAAAACCCTAATCCTTAAAACTCAACATTAAACCCTAAAATTCTAAACCCTAAAACCTAAAACCTAAAACCCTAAAAACTAAAACCTTAAACTTGAATAAAACAAAACCCTAAAACTTAAAATTAAACCCTAAAAGTAAGCATTAAACCCAAAAAGTATAAACCCTAAAAGCTAAAACCAAAACCCTAAACCCTAAATCCTTAAAATAATTCAATCTTAAACACTTAATTTTAATTCACTAAACCATAAGTCCTAATACTCTAAACACCAAAACCTAAAAACAAAACCCTAAACCCTAAAAACCAAAACCCTAATCTTTAATACACTAAAACCCTAAACCCTAAAACTAAACATTAAACCCTAAAATTCTAAACCCTACAACCTAAACACAAAACCCTAAAAACTAAAACCTAAAACCCTAAACATGAATACAACAAATCCCTAACACCTAAAATTAAAACCTAAAACTAAGCATTAAACCCAAAAACTCCAAACCCTAAAACCTAAAACCAAAACCCTAAACCCTAAATCCTAAAAACTAAATCTTAAACCCTAAATTTTAATGCACTAAACCCAAAGTCCTAATACTCTAAACATTAAAACCTAAAAACAAAACCCTAAACCCTGAAAACTAAAACCCTAATCATTAATACACTAAAACCCTAATCCTTAAAACTAAACATTAAACCCTAAAATTCGAAACACTAAAAACTAAAACCTAAAACCCTAAAAACTAAAACCTAAAACCATAAACTTGAATACAACAAAATCCTAACATCTAAAATTAAAACCTAAAACTAAGGATTAAACCCAAAAAGTCTAAACCCTAAAACCTAAAACCAAAACCCTAAACCCTAAATCCTAAAAACTAAATCTTAAACCTTAAATTTTAATACACTAAACCCAAAGTCCTAATACTCTAAACACTAAAACCTAAAAACAAATCCATAAACCCTGAAAACTAAAACCCTAATCTGTAATACACTAAAACCCTAATCCTTAAAACTCAACATTAAACCCTAAAATTCTAAACCCTAAAACCTAAAACCCTAAAAACTAAAACCTTAAACTTGAATAAAACAAAACCCTAAAACTTAAAATTAAACCCTAAAAGTAAGCATTAAACCCTAAAACTATAAACCCTAAAAGCTAAAACCAAAACCCTAAACCCTAAATCCTTAAAACTAAATCTTAAACCCTAAATTTTAATACACTAAACCATAAGCCCTAATAATCTAAACACCAAAAACTAAAAACAAAACCCTAAACCCTAAAAACTAAAACCCTATTCTTTAATACACTAAAACCCTAAACCCTAAAACTAAAGATTAAACCCTAAAATTCTAAACCCTACAACCTAAACCCAAAACCCTAAAAACTAAAACCTAAACCCTAAACTTGAATACAACAAAACCCTAACCTAAAATTAAAACCTAAAACTAAGCATTAAACCCAAAAACTCTAAACCCTAAAACCTAAAACAAAAACCCTAAAACCTAAATCCTAAAAACTAAATCTTAAACCATAAATTTTAATACACTAAACCCAAAGTTCTAATACTCTAGACACTAAAACCTAAAAACAAAACCCTAAACCCTGAAAACTAAAACCCTAATCTTTAATACACTAAAACCCTAATCCTTAAAACTAAACATTAAACCCTAAAATTCTAAACCCTAAAAACTAAAACCTAAAACCTTAAAAACTAAAACATAAAACCATAAACTTGAATACAACAAAACCCTAAAACCTAAAATTAAACCCTAAAACTAAACATTAAACCCAATAACTCTAAACCCTAAAACCTAAAACCAAAACCCAAAACTCTAAATCCTAAAAACTAAATCTTAAACCCTAATTTTTAATACACTAAACCCTAAGTCCTAATACTCTTAACACTAATACCTAAAACCAAAACCATAAACCCTAAAAACTAAAACACTAATCTTTAATACACTAAAACCCTAATCCTTAAAACTCAACATTAAACCCTAAAATTCTAAACCCTACAACCTAAACACAAAACCCTAAAAACTAAAACCTAAAACCCTAAACATGAATACAACAAATCCCTAACACCTAAAATTAAAACCTAAAACTAAGCATTAAACCCAAAAACTCCAAACCCTAAAACCTAAAACCAAAACCCTAAACCCTAAATCCTAAAAACTAAATCTTAAACCCTAAATTTTAATGCACTAAACCCAAAGTCCTAATACTCTAAACATTAAAACCTAAAAACAAAACCCTAAACCCTGAAAACTAAAACCCTAATCATTAATACACTAAAACCCTAATCCTTAAAACTAAACATTAAACCCTAAAATTCGAAACACTAAAAACTAAAACCTAAAACCCTAAAAACTAAAACCTAAAACCATAAACTTGAATACAACAAAATCCTAACATCTAAAATTAAAACCTAAAACTAAGGATTAAACCCAAAAAGTCCAAACCCTAAAACCTAAAACCAAAACCCTAAACCCTAAATCCTAAAAACTAAATCTTAAACCTTAAATTTTAATACACTAAACCCAAAGTCCTAATACTCTAAACACTAAAACCTAAAAACAAATCCATAAACCCTGAAAACTAAAACCCTAATCTGTAATACACTAAAACCCTAATCCTTAAAACTCAACATTAAACCCTAAAATTCTAAACCCTAAAACCTAAAACCCTAAAAACTAAAACCTTAAACTTGAATAAAACAAAACCCTAAAACTTAAAATTAAACCCTAAAAGTAAGCATTAAACCCTAAAACTATAAACCCTAAAAGCTAAAACCAAAACCCTAAACCCTAAATCCTTAAAACTAAATCTTAAACCCTAAATTTTAATACACTAAACCATAAGCCCTAATAATCTAAACACCAAAAACTAAAAACAAAACCCTAAACCCTAAAAACTAAAACCCTATTCTTTAATACACTAAAACCCTAAACCCTAAAACTAAAGATTAAACCCTAAAATTCTAAACCCTACAACCTAAACCCAAAACCCTAAAAACTAAAACCTAAACCCTAAACTTGAATACAACAAAACCCTAACCTAAAATTAAAACCTAAAACTAAGCATTAAACCCAAAAACTCTAAACCCTAAAACCTAAAACAAAAACCCTAAAACCTAAATCCTAAAAACTAAATCTTAAACCATAAATTTTAATACACTAAACCCAAAGTTCTAATACTCTAGACACTAAAACCTAAAAACAAAACCCTAAACCCTGAAAACTAAAACCCTAATCTTTAATACACTAAAACCCTAATCCTTAAAACTAAACATTAAACCCTAAAATTCTAAACCCTAAAAACTAAAACCTAAAACCTTAAAAACTAAAACATAAAACCATAAACTTGAATACAACAAAACCCTAAAACCTAAAATTAAACCCTAAAACTAAACATTAAACCCAAAAACTCTAAACCCTAAAACCTAAAACCAAAACCCAAAACTCTAAATCCTAAAAACTAAATCTTAAACCCTAATTTTTAATACACTAAACCCTAAGTCCTAATACTCTTAACACTAAAACCTAAAACCAAAACCATAAACCCTAAAAACTAAAACTCTAATCTTTAATACACTAAAACCCTAATCATTAAAATATAACATTAAACCCTAAAATTATAAACCCTAAAACCTAAAACAAAAACCCTAAAAACTAAAACCTAAAACCCTAAACTTGAATACAAAAAAACCCTAAAACTTAAAATTAAACTCTGAAAGTAAGCATTAAACCCCAAAACTATAAACCCTAAAAGCTAAAACCAAAACCCTAAACCCTAAATCCTAAAAGCTAAATCTTAAACCCTAAATTTTAATACACTAAACCATAAGTCCTAATACTCTAAACAACAAAACCAAAAAACAAAACCCTAAACCGTAAAAACTAAAACTCTAATGTTTAATATACTAAAACCCTAAACCCTAAAGCTAAACATTAAACCCTAAAATTCTAAACCCTACAACCTAAACCCAAAACCCTAAAACCTAAAACCTAAAACACTAAACTTGAATACAACAAAACCCTAACACCTAAAATTAAAACCTAAAACTAAGCATTAAACCCAAAAACTCTAAACCCTAAACTCTAAATCCTAAATACTAAATCTTAAACACTAAATTTTAATACACAAAATGTTGGAGTTGTGTACTTAATGTCTAGATTTAAGTAACGGAAACTCACGATCCATTGCCACTAATATATTTAATTAAATAAACAATTATTTGCGTTTAATTATTTATAATTAAATATATGCAAATTATAGTCCTGGATTCTATACGTTGAAGTTAGTATGGTGTGTCGGGCCCACACAGAAGATCATACTATCGGTTACTCGTATTTAATCGAACAGTTGCTCACGGCCTAGATGGACACGGACCAATCCATCGGTATAGTCGTTGTATGAGGGAGAAAATAATATGTCTTGATTATTTTATCATACTTGTACACTTGGTGTATTGGGCGGTGATGGATTTCGATGCCGATCCAATCGCTCGATTACCTTGTTCGTGTGTGCGGAAGCGTGTAAAACAATAGAACACGAACAACATGAAGATCTAGGCACACATTATATGTATAGACACGTTTATATATATACATCCAATATATATATATAGGGATTAACGAGAACACTTACAACCGGTGTAGCGTGTCTCGTTGATGTTGATGAAGGTGGTGTTGAGTCGATTGAACCACCTTCATGGATCAGTCACTAGATGCTCTCCTTGTGAATGACCTCGTCACTCTTCTTGTCTAGATCGCCCGGATGTTGAAGCCGCACAAATGGCCCGGCCTCTACGTGTTGCACACGAACCCGGTTGATGAACATGCTTGTGACTTGTAAAGACGCCTCTCCAAGAGCTCTTTTCTCTATCTTTTTGTGTGGAATTTCGTGGGTGATGTTCAAGTGTCATGAAAATCAGATTTTCATGTCTTTATTCATCTCCATTAACCACTCCATGTAACCCCCCATTATGTGCATCATAATGCACAAGTAATGGTGATTAATGGGGAGATGAAAGGACACTTCCACCTAATCATGCCAAATCATGATATGTGGTCCCATTTGCTTGTGTGGCATGCCATGTCACACTATGTGACATGCATTCCATGCAAGCCATGCATCCCATGCATGTATAATTCCACGTAAATATTGATTCTAAATCAATATTATTATCAAGCAACGTATATCAACATCGAGTCCATGTGTGACCCTGTAGGTTTGATTATCGATCAATATTATATTGTTCCCAACAATTAATATTATCGACTAATCATTTAACATCCATAGACGACCTTATGACTTTATCGATTGCACACGTAGGATCGAAGGACATATCCCAACAATCTCCCACTTGGCCTTCAGAGCCAGTGTGCTGCCAATTTCCTGTTGTCACTTTATGTCTAAGTTTGAAATTGAGGCAAGACTTGAGTCATCCTCAATCGGTTCAAACCTTTCTTGGACTATGAGACAGACTGTAAAACCAGATTTATCACTATGATACGAATCTGGACGTGGCCACGTATTTTCCACAGTCTCGACTCTCCAAGTGGCCGGTAAGACATATATCCCATTATAAAAATGGAGGACAATCCCATCTTGTCAATCCAAGCTCTCCCACTTGCTTCCTGATATACCCAATAACAAGTTTTATAACCTCCTTTTACGAAAGGCGTTTACTTGTATCAAAGTATACCATTTCACAATGGAGTCACTCTGGACTACTCAGGTCAGAGGAAATTGCTCGACGGTCAATGAAATAGTATTATGACTCAAAATCTCAAATACTATTCCAGTCGGGTCTGTTCGATCATTAGCTCCCAGCTAATATCTATGTAATTGTACTTGATGTCCCACATCACTAGCCCATGAAGCGGTTGATGGAGTAGTATACTTAATGTCTAGATTTGAGTATTCTGAACTCTGTATGCACTTTCATTTACCTATTTATAATGAACATTCATTTGCTTTTAATTATTGTTAATTAAATATATGCAAATCATAGTCCTGGATTTTATACGTTTTAGTTAGTATGGTGCAAGCATGGGCGCACAGAAGATCATACTATCGGTTACTCGTATTTAATCGAACAGTTGCTCACGACCTAGATGGACACGGACCAATCCATCGGTATAGTCGTTGTGTGAGAGAGAAAATAATTTATCTTAATTATTTTATCACACTTGTACACTTGGTGTATTGAGCGGATCGATTGAGACTCATCAATTAGGATTGCTCGGCGATAATTGATTTGAGACTCAGTGTATTTTATTCTTAATCCCCGATACAATTGCGGGTGTGTATATTTAATATATGTGACTTTGATTTTCCAAAGGAATTGACCGATTTAATTATTGGGTCAATTACCGGTTGAGTTGGGTCACTATATTTTATATATGGCATGCCGTGAATTCTTGACGGGACAGTGTATCCCGGAAGGGTTGATAATATCCCCGAGATGAGCTCATAAGGATTTATTATGTAAACCTCGCGAGTGGATTTATTCCGCATAATAAATAAGGTTGAGTGGTACTAGTCTCGGATAAAAGAGATGAATAAATTTATTAAGCAATAAATAAATTTTATTCATGGATATTTATATCTTAAATACACGGAATAAATAAATACTACCGGAGAAATATTATTTGATATAATATGGTTTAATATTGGGAGTGCAATTAATTTATATAGTGGAAAATAAATTAATTAATATTGATAAGGATTAATGGACTTGGGCAGTGGGCTCAATTTAATCTTCAATATTGGAAGCCCAATATTCCACCTCCTTTAGATCCCCTACGTAGCCTATAAAAGCACTACATGGCCTTCATAAATCATAAGACAAGATTATCACACTTGATATTCTAAAGAGTTGAAGGAGATCCATAGGAGTTCGATAGATCGTCGCCCACCCGACGTTCGAACGGAGTGCAAGGAATACGTGGGAAGATTCAAGGGTCATCTTGATTTCGTTTCTCCGAACAACGAATCGAAAGGTACAATATCTAATCTACTTGATATTATTCGATTTTAATTTATCGATTATACCGTAGAACGCAAGATCCGAAGTTCGGACCCGGAGTAGACGGACGAGCACGCGGTGGTGGCGAAGCCACCGGACCGCGTGGACCGCCCGCCTAGGGTTAGACGGGCACGGAGGAGACGACCCTCGGCTGGGCCGAGGGCGTGCGGTCGATCACGCCGATCGACCGCTGGGGCGCGGGCTGGTGCCGCACCCCACCCCACCTCGACGGTGGGGACCTCCAGACGGCGGCGGGTCGCCGGACCCGCCGCGGGGGGCTGCTGGGCAGCCCCGGCCGATCGCGCCTGGCGCGATCCCTTTTGATCGCGTGACCCGGCTCGCGGGGGTTTCGGGTGGGGGCGGATTGCGCGCCTTCGGGCGCGTGATCTCCAAAGCCCGGACTCCGGCGGATGAGTCGGCGTTCGTGTGATCTCCGGCGAAGGGTTCGTTCGGGTTATCGGTTCCGCAATTTTGATAACCCGGGATATCGAATTCCAACAATTGGTATCAGAGCGTGGTTTACGTTCGCGGTATTTTCGATAAAATTGTTCTACCTTGCAGGGATTCCGACTATTATGGCTCAATTTATTATTCGTTTAATTTATTTTGTCATGTATGTTGGATTGATTAAACTCTCGGACATGTCGAGATTCGTTTTTGGTGGTGAATGCTTGTAATAGTAAAAATTCGGGGGTTGACCGAATTTAGGATTTATTATTACGTTATACGTTTTTCCGGAAATTGTATAGGGTCGATTTCATGTATAGAATCGATACCGGATAGTGTAAAATTTATTTTGTAATTTATTTTGCGTTGGATCGATGCCGAAACGACCGCCGGAAAAGACGCGTGACGAAGGAGATGATCGAGAGAAAGGAGGGCTCGGATCGACCATCCCCATGGTCGATCCACGAGGACGATCGACCCAAGCCGGAGGAGGGCTGCCCGCGGGAGCTCCGGCCACGCCGGCCACCAGTGGAGGTGGCGCGTGGGCTGGACGGCGGCGGCTTGAAGGCGGCGGTCGATGGGTGGCACGGGGATCCCCACCCCGTGCTATCCCCGTCCGGATATTCTCTTTCCTAATTGGTTCGGGTTTTTTCCTATTTGAGAATTCCTATTTTTGGGAAGTCTCATGGATTAGGAAAAGAATCAATTTGGAATTAATTAGGATTCCTCATTGATTATTTCTATTTTATGGAAATATTCATGGATTAGGAAACTAATTAATATGGAAAGTAGAAGAGTCCTAATTATTTTATTTCTTTATTTCATTATGGATATCATCTAGAATATTCCAAGAATATCTTGGATGGATTATTCTAGAGATTTAATGAAGTGGAAAAAGAAAATAAAATAAATAAAATATTAATAATATTTAATTTTATTTTTGATATATTCAATTGACTTAATTTTCGAATTAAGTAACTTTTGGATTAATTGAAAATAAATAGATTTAAATATTGGATATTAATATTCTCGTCACATGAAGCATTCAAGAAACGAAGACTGAAGACTAGAAGATGCGTACGGGGATGTGATGAAGCCATAATAGTCGGAAAATAATATTTTAGTAATTATTTTGACTATGTGATAATATTATGTGCTTTATTACATGTATGCATGCTATGTGTGTTTATTTTATGCACTAGATAGCGTATCCCTTTATTGTAAAAAGCTAAGTGGGAGAGTGTATGGAAACATACCCATGGTCTCCATTGCTGCTCTCTTGGTGACTTTTATAAACTTTGGAGTTTATATAGATATGTCATTGGAGGAGAGTTCTTGTAATTCCTCTTACAAGAAACATTGATTAAGTTTATCAAACAATGCCTAATTTGTCTTTCCGAAGCTGATTTCAAGTCGACTCATTCTCACCCCGGGGAGTGGAATGGAGCCAGAGCCACTTGGTCATGTAGAGGACACAAATTAGAGACCTTCGTACCATTCTTTGATAGATGGATCGATTGTCTGCTCGACTCCCTCATTTATGAGAGATAGGGTTGTTCGCATGGTGAATCACTGGTTAGAAACTTCGAGTTTCACTTATGATTCTCCACGTCTTGATTTACGAGATTAAATGGATCAAGTAGTTGGATTTCAATCGTATAAGTCTTTTGGTATAGTAAACGTCCACACTATCGTGGCTTGCTATATTGAATGGGACTTTAGATCGATTGATGTAGACAGTTATAGAGGGGAGTGGGGATCCGTGTGTCAACGTAAACGTCCACACTATCGTGGCTTGTGGGGATATGCGAATCTCAAACAAACTTCTTAGTACTGAGCGATGGTTAACACTTAGGTACGCTCCATAGTATTCCTCCCATCGAGGTAACGCTATTGATGATGTACGACCGAAGGAAATCTAATTGCTAAATCATTTGGGTGGGTAAACGTCCACACTATCGTGGCTTGCCTTACCCGATGGGATTTTAGATGTGATTAGTGATTTAATGATATTATTTAAGGGAGATAATATCGGATATTAAATTGTTTGTTTGTTTTATGTGCTTATAGGTTAGGAATGACTGTGACCCCACTTTGTGATATACTTAAAGATGAAAACTCACTGGTTCCATATAGTACTGATTGGGAACGAAATCTGGACATTGTTCAAACTGTTAAGCTTTCCGAATCCACTGTTGTCCCAACTGATGAGGACATTCGAAATGACCTCAGGATGATGTTGAGACATAGCGTGGAAGCTGGACAAGAGGTGATTAACATACTCACAGATTTCTCTCTCAATGAGTCCCTTAAAAAGGATTTGGCGAGAGCGGAGTTTGTGCGTAGGTTAAGGAAATCACAAGCTTTTGTGGCAAGGCTAGAGGAAGAGCGTGCAGAGAAACCCAGTGGTTCTAAACCACGGATTGGGAAGAGCAAGCCGCAAGGCAAGTGCTATCGATGCAAGCAGTTTGGGCACTGGAGGTCTGATTGTCCTCTCATCAAAGGTACGAAATTTTCCTTAGTCACTGAAACATTATCAGTGGTGTTATCTACCAGTACCTGGTGTGTAGATACGGGGGCCACTGATCATGTCTGCAATTCATTGCAGGGGTTCCAGGAAACCCGGAGACTTAGAGAGGGAGAGATCGTGGTCTACATGGGCAATGCTGCAAGGGTAGCGGCTGTTGCAGTGGGAGACGTTCACTTACGCTTCAGTAGTGATAGGGTTTTAGTTTTACAAAATTGTCTTTATGTACCCAACTTTAGAAAGAATTTAATTTCGGTTTCTAAACTCATTATGAATGGATATTCTGTTTCTTTTGATCACTCTGTGGTCATAAGAAGAAATAGTAAGATTATCTGTTCTGGTACATTGGTGGACGATTTGTATGTTCTAAATCCTGAGTCTAACACGATGCAACTAACCAAGAGTAATAACACATCTACGAACACCAATAAGAGAAAGGAACCTTCTAAAATGAATCAATTATACTTGTGGCATCTAAGGCTAGGTCATATTAATTCGAATAGAATTCAAAGGTTGAAAGCTGATGGTCTCATTAGCGGCATAGAAGGAGAGGACCTTCCAACCTGCGAATCCTGTTTGGAGGGTAAAATGACCAAGCGTTCTTTTTCTGGTAAAGGACATAGAGCTGGACAAGTATTGGATTTGATTCACTCTGATGTATGCGGACCTATGTCTACTCAGGCAAGGGGAGGGTACGAGTACTTCATCACTTTCACTGATGATTACTCAAGGTATGGATTTGTATACTTGATGCGCCGCAAGAGCGAGTCCTTTGACAAGTTCAAGGAATTCAAGGCTCTTGTGGAGAACCTTCAAGGTAAATCCATTAAATGCCTGCGATCTGATCGCGGAGGCGAGTACCTGTCTGGAGAATTCAAGGCATACTTGGCAGAGAATGGGATTGATTCCCAAATGACATCACCATATACTCCCCAGCAGAATGGTGTGTCGGAAAGAAGGAATAGGACTCTTATGGAAATGTTGCGATCAATGATGAGTTACTCGGACTTGCCTACCATGTTCTGGGGATATGCCTTAGAAACAGCAGCGCACATTCTAAACTTGGTTCCATCAAAAACGGTTCCTTCAACACCCATGGAACGATGGAGCGGGCGCAAGCCTAGCTTAAGACACGTTCGGATCTGGGGGTGCCCTGCACATGTGTTGAAGGTAGGTGCCGATAAATTAGAACCTCGTACTGAAGTGCGGTTGTTTATAGGATATCCTAGAGGAACTAAGGGTAGCATGTTCTATAGTCCTACGGACCAGAAGATCGTTATAAGTACTAACGCTCGGTTCTTAGAGGAAGACTATGTCATGGACCACAAGCCCATGAGTGACATTGTACTTGATGAGTTGAGAGGAAACAAGGAAGACCTAGATACAGCCGAACCGAGTAGTGATACACCACTAGAACCTGCACCTACTGTCACTCTTGATACACCGGAACGCCGTCGTAGTGGGAGGGTTGTTAAGCAACCAGACCGATGGATTGGACTGGGTGAGTCTTCGGACTCTGGACCTGGAGTTCATAAAATCGATCCCTGGACCTATGATGAGGCGGTACAAGATATAGATGCGCCTTCTTGGAAGAAAGCGATGAGATCCGAAATTGAATCTATGGATTCTAATAAAGTCTGGGATCTTGTAGAACCACCAAGCGGCGTAAAGCCAATTGGGTGTAAATTGGTCTACAAGAGAAAGAGAGGATCTGACGGAAAGGTTGAAACCTTTAAAGCTCGGCTTGTTGCGAAAGGATATACTCAGAAAGAGGGAATCGATTATGAGGAGACCTTCTCGCCGGTAGCCAAGATAAAGTCGATCCGGATTCTCTTATCCATAGCAGCTCATATGAATTATGAGGTGTGGCAAATGGATGTCAAGACAGCTTTCCTAAATGGAAGTCTTGACGAGACGATTTATATGAAACAACCAGAAGGATTCATTGCTAAGGGGCGAGATCATCTAGTGTGCAAGCTAAATCGATCCATTTATGGATTGAAACAAGCCTCGAGATCGTGGAACCTGCGGTTTGACGAAGTAGTCCAATCTTTTGGATTCAGTTAAAGCATGGACGAATCGTGTGTGTATTGGAAACGTGATGGGAAGAAGGTGGTGTTTCTCGTGCTTTATGTAGATGACATTCTTCTCATTGGCAACAGTGTGAAAATGTTATCAGACATAAAGGGATGGTTGTCTAGACAATTCGATATGAAAGATTTGGGAGAAGTCGGGCATGTTCTAGGGATCAAGGTTATAAGGGATCGCCGGAATAGAACATTGTACCTATCCCAGCAATCTTACATAGACACGATTCTGGCTCGTTTTAACATGCAAGATTCCAAGAAGGGTGATCTACCCTTCAGCAAAGGAACTTATCTTTCTAAGGAGATGTGTCCTCAGACACAAAAGGAGAAAGATGAAATAAAAGCAATTCCCTACGCTTCGGCCGTGGGAAGCTTGATGTATGCAATGTTATGCACGAGGCCTGATATCTGCTATGCAGTTGGCGTAGTAGCGAGATATCAGAGTAACCCTGGAAGGGCTCATTGGACTGCCGTAAAGAGAATTTTCAAGTATTTGCGAAATACTAGGGATTATGTTCTGAGTTACGGGGCAGACAATCTGATTCCCTTGGGTTATACGGATTCGGATTTCCAAGCTGATAAGGACCGGCGAAAGTCGACATCAGGCTATGTGTACACTTTGGGAGGTGGAGCCGTATCATGGAGGAGTGTTAAGCAAAAGTGCATTTCAGACTCTACCATGGAAGCTGAATATGTTGCAGCCTCAGAGGCAGCGAAAGAGTCAGTTTGGTTCCTTAATTTCCTCCAGGACTTAGATGTGATTCCGAGTTTGCCCAGAGCTATGACAATTTATTGTGACAATAGCGGTGCAGTGGCAAACAGTAAGGAACCACGGTCCCATAGTGCTACGAAACACATAGAGCGCAAGTACCACCTGATTCGAGACATCGTCAAGAGGGGCGATGCGATAGTCACCAAGATAGCTTCAGAGGACAACCTAGCGGACCCTTTCACCAAGATACTTCCTAGCGAAGTATATTACAAGCACTTGGAGGGTTTGGGAGTCAGAAGTTTGGAGGATAAGACTAGACCTTAGTATAAGTGGGAGATTGATGGAGTAGTATACTTAATGTCTAGATTTGAGTATTCTGAACTCTGTATGCACTTTCATTTACCTATTTATAATGAACATTCATTTGCTTTTAATTATTGTTAATTAAATATATGCAAATCATAGTCCTGGATTTTATACGTTTTAGTTAGTATGGTGCAAGCATGGGCGCACAGAAGATCATACTATCGGTTACTCGTATTTAATCGAACAGTTGCTCACGACCTAGATGGACACGGACCAATCCATCGGTATAGTCGTTGTGTGAGAGAGAAAATAATTTATCTTAATTATTTTATCACACTTGTACACTTGGTGTATTGAGCGGATCGATTGAGACTCATCAATTAGGATTGCTCGGCGATAATTGATTTGAGACTCAGTGTATTTTATTCTTAATCCCCGATACAATTGCGGGTGTGTATATTTAATATATGTGACTTTGATTTTCCAAAGGAATTGACCGATTTAATTATTGGGTCAATTACCGGTTGAGTTGGGTCACTATATTTTATATATGGCATGCCGTGAATTCTTGACGGGACAGTGTATCCCGGAAGGGTTGATAATATCCCCGAGATGAGCTCATAAGGATTTATTATGTAAACCTCGCGAGTGGATTTATTCCGCATAATAAATAAGGTTGAGTGGTACTAGTCTCGGATAAAAGAGATGAATAAATTTATTAAGCAATAAATAAATTTTATTCATGGATATTTATATCTTAAATACACGGAATAAATAAATACTACCGGAGAAATATTATTTGATATAATATGGTTTAATATTGGGAGTGCAATTAATTTATATAGTGGAAAATAAATTAATTAATATTGATAAGGATTAATGGACTTGGGCAGTGGGCTCAATTTAATCTTCAATATTGGAAGCCCAATATTCCACCTCCTTTAGATCCCCTACGTAGCCTATAAAAGCACTACATGGCCTTCATAAATCATAAGACAAGATTATCACACTTGATATTCTAAAGAGTTGAAGGAGATCCATAGGAGTTCGATAGATCGTCGCCCACCCGACGTTCGAACGGAGTGCAAGGAATACGTGGGAAGATTCAAGGGTCATCTTGATTTCGTTTCTCCGAACAACGAATCGAAAGGTACAATATCTAATCTACTTGATATTATTCGATTTTAATTTATCGATTATACCGTAGAACGCAAGATCCGAAGTTCGGACCCGGAGTAGACGGACGAGCACGCGGTGGTGGCGAAGCCACCGGACCGCGTGGACCGCCCGCCTAGGGTTCGACGGGCACGGAGGAGACGACCCTCGGCTGGGCCGAGGGCGTGCGGTCGATCACGCCGATCGACCGCTGGGGCGTGGGCTGGTGCCGCACCCCACCCCACCTCGACGGTGGGGACCTCCAGACGGCGGCGGGTCGCCGGACCCGCCGCGGGGGGCTGCTGGGCAGCCCCGGCCGATCGCGCTTGGCGCGATCCCTTTTGATCGCGTGACCCGGCTCGCGGGGGTTTCGGGTGGGGGCGGATTGCGCGCCTTCGGGCGCGTGATCTCCAAAGCCCGGACTCCGGCGGATGAGTCGGCGTTCGTGTGATCTCCGGCGAAGGGTTCGTTCGGGTTATCGGTTCCGCAATTTTGATAACCCGGGATATCGAATTCCAACAGCGGTGCTATAGTACACATTACAATCTAGTTCATTGTATTATCGGTTTGTCCGTACTCGATTATACGAACCAGGAACAACTATATGATTCAAGTATATCAGTTCAACCATTGGGACTTCATTATGCGGTAAGTCGACCTCATAACCCAATTGATATCACTTAATCATTTGGACAATTCATATAAATTAAACCATATTTATATGAAGAAATATGTATTATACATATGAGTGAATGTTTACCAAATCTCCAAAAGTATCTAATACAGTAATAGAAATCACAACCCATCTCTAAGATGTCTGATTTCTATTGCAGTCGTGAAAGCCTCAAGCTTAAACTGCTGGAGAGGTTTAGAAAGCGGGTTTGCAACCTTACCAAAAGTTGCAACTTTATTATCTTGATGTCTCCACAAAACTATCTCCCAGATAATGTGGAACATTCTGAGCACCAGCTTTAGATTTGTAGTTCTCCCTAGGCTCATTGGCTTGCGCGATAGATCTACTATAAATAGAGAACTATCGGATGGGCCGAGCTAGTTACGCCACCTAGTTCATTGAAGAACTTTCAAATCTGAACTACCAACATCACTGCATCCAATGCAGTATTGTACTCAGCTTATGTAGTTTAATTAGCTATATTGCATTGCATGGAACTATTCCATCTAATTTCACCTTTAACTAGACAAAAGATATAACTAGATTAAAATCGGAAATTATCTTAGTCTGTTTTGAAGTTAGCATTCAAACAGCTTGTTAATATCAACTCTTTTTGTCTTCCAAAGACAACAAAATATTCTTTAGTCCATCTAAGGTACATAAGAATATTCTTGGCCGCAGTCTAATGCGCCTCACCTGGGTTTCCTTGAAACTGACTCGTCATGCTCAAAGCATACGATACGTCCGGTCGTGTACATATCATGGCATACATTATAGACCCTATTGCCGAAGCATAAGGAATGTTTTCCATCCTCTTTTGCTCATCAAGTCCCGTAGGGCCTTGCATCTTGCTAAGAGATGTGCCATGACTCATTGGAATGAGACCCTTTTTGGCGTCTTTCATTCTGAACCTGTCAAGCACCTTATCAATATAGGTGGCTTGACTAAGTCCAAACATCCTTTTCGATCTGTTCCGACAGATCTTGACGCTCAATATGTACTGTGCTTCTCCAAGATCCTTTATTGAAAAACAATTTCCAAGCCATTCTTTAATAGAATTAAGCATAGAAACATTGTTTCCAATAAGGAGTATGTCATCGACATACAACACAATGTATACAACGTAACTCCCACTGTTCTTCTTGTAAAACAAGACTCTTCCGAGTTCCTCTGAAATCCAAAACCAAGTATGGATTCATTGAACTGAAGATTGCTACTCCGATATGCTTTGCTTTATTCCATAAATGGAATTATAAGATTGCATAATTTCTCAGCCTTATTAGGATCGATAAAACTATTTGGCTGTGTCAAAACACATTCTCTTCTAGAATCCAATTCAAGAAGTTAGTTTTAACATCCAATATTACCATAACTCATTATCAAGATGAGTAGCAATGGCTAAGATAATCTGAATGATTTAATCAAAGCAACTGGTGAAAGTTTTTCCATAATCCACCTCGTGAATAAAACTTTTACCATCAACCTTGCTTTGAAAACCCTAGGTTTTCCATCTGTCTGTTTAGATCTTAAAGATCTTTTAGCATTCATTGGGTCTAACCCCGTGATGCAAATATATCAAGTTCCAAACTTGATTATCAGATATTGATATCATCTCAGATTTCATGGCACCATGCAAATTTTCAGTAGCTAGACTCGTCATAGCTTGGAATTAAGTCGAAGGTTCATCGCTTTCCAAAAGCATGAATTCATATCTCTCATTGGTCACAATATCTAAGTATTTGAATAATAGAGATAGATTTATGCCTTTCGGACCTACGAGGGCTGGTATGGCTTCCAAAACCATAAGAATACTCTCAACCCAGTCTTGAGTATTCATCATAGGTTGTTTCACTTGAACCTCGTTCAAGACAACCGAGCTCCCACTGAATTTCTATGAAAGATAACTCTTTTCAAGAAAATCACTATCTCGAGCAACAAAATATTTTTCTCAGATAGATCGTAGAAGTTGTACCCTCGAGTTTCTTATGGATACCATAAAGAAACTTTTATCCCATTTGAGTTCAAGCTCTATAGAGATAAATCTCGTCAGAGAAGCTTTTAGAACCTCAAATCTTGATGAAAACAATTTAGGGACCCTCCCTTTCCATACCTAGTATGGTGTCTTATCAACAGCTTTTGACAGCGTCCTATTCAGTGTATAAGTTGAAGTCAAGAATTGTGTGTTCCCAAAAGAGACCAGTAGTTCATTTAGACCTCTCATCGAATGGTCGAACTATATCTAATATAGTTTGTTTTCTCTTTTCCAAAACATAACCTTCATGTGCTTGTGAACTGATAGGTTCCACATACATCAGTATGGATCATCCCTAATTAATCACTCACATGTTCTCCTTTCTCCAAGAAAGATGACATTGTTATCTTTGTCCATCAAAGATCATTCACATGTATCAAATGACTCCAAGTCAAATGATTCTAGAATGCCTTCTAAAAGAAGATTCGTTGCATGTTTAGATTTTGATCTAATCAACAATGTTACAGTTATGTCTCATGGAGACTTATTCGATTCGGCCTTTGGTGTTAATGTTATATATGATTTGTTGAGTTTAAAGTATAAATAAATAATGTAATAATCGTACCAAAACAAAGAATAGTTCACAATTAAAATAGTTATCAAACTATTTAAATAGTGAAAAACTAATCCATCAGTATCCAATACTGAACCAATATTCATTGTTTATTTAAGGTACGAAAAAATACATAGTTATAATACTAAAACAATGCTCTAAGGCAAAACAACATCATATGATCATACGGCTAATGCAGCGACCTTCGCTCCATTTCTTGCCCGTAGATCGACATCTCTACTCACCAAACTTATACTTATATGTAGTTCCTCCACATACAAATGTGAGAACCACATTTGGCATCCAATACCCAAGAAGTAGAATTTGTGAAGTTTAATGTCTATATCATTAATACCTGAAGATGAAGCAACCCCGTTCTTCACATCTTCATTGAACTTTGGGCAAATTCAATTATTCCCAATAATCGAGTCTCATTCAAATTTCCCATTCAAAATTATCTCAATATCAAAACGTGATAAATCGTAAGTGAAAAATCGAAGTTTTCTAACCAGCGATATTATCATGCAATTGAAGCCCTATCTCTCATAAAATATGAGGGAGCCAACCAGACAATCGACTAACGCCATCCCATGGCTAGAAAGTCTCTAATTTGTGTCATTGATGAACTAAGTGTTTTGGATTAAATCACTCCCCGAGGTGAAAATAATCCTAACTTTAGAATCCATCACATGAAAGACAAATCAGGCATTTGTTTTGAAATTGAATAAAATATGAACTTCTACTTGTTTGCAATTAGTGTCCTACACTTTTGCAGTAGACGCGTTCAGATTCCCTAGGAACCCGAGTATCCTTTTTGCCCATGCTCTTTTGTATAACCCATCTCGTATCATAAGAATTTCCCTCTTAGGATCCTTCTCAATCGTCGGCTCTACAACCTTGAGCATCCCGTGGATCTCACGTAGCGATTTCTTCAAACCATTCATATGGAAAATTTAGCCTAAAGGCATCATAACCATCATGATAGGATTGAAGTATGAAATCGGTTGCCAACTCATCATCTTAGGAAAAATCTAGGCGGTCACTTGAAGCAAATAATCCAATCATTTGTTGCACATGTGATTATTTAGATTTCCAATTTTCCAGCCTAGCTGAAGCGATGACCCTGGTCATACCGAACCGCTCAATCTTAGCATATTCCCCGAACATGCTATTGAGTTGTTCAATGATATCTTAGGATGTGGTTATTTAACACATTTTCATTGTCTTCGTATTTGAGGACCATCCTCAAATTACGTTGTGAATCAAGAAAATTTATGTTGTTCAATTTTTCATAATCAAGAATTGAACCAAACTTGAATCGAGTTGAAATTAACATGATAAACTACAAAAGAAAGATAAATAAAGTATGTAAACATTCACAAAGCGGTAAACAAATAAGGTTGTCTAACAATTGTACTTATTTATTTCATTTTGTTCAATTGATATCCAATATCATTGTCCCTTAGAACAAAACGATCCCGAGATCCTCATCTTGCAAATCTTTAAGCCGACTGAGTCCGCACTTAAGTATTTCAAGATAGGTAGACATACCCATATCAATGATATCTAATATCACACTCGGTCGATGAGAATCCCATTCTCATCTCATGTCTCGATAGCCACACCTGCAGTGGATCTATCGATGAGAAAACCAAACTCACGTGTAAAGGTCTAACCTATACTCTCACTTATCCCAAGATAACAAGTAGTACCCCGCTGAGGCGGACCTACCAACTTATGATCGAGGGCTTCATGAGTGTGATGCTTTGGACAAGACATTATACTCATTATTCTGGGAACATGCATGTTTAAGGTTGTATGTATGTTGGTTGAACATTTATAACATATATAAACCTAGAACTAGCACAGCAAGCAATACATACTCGAATGGCCCCTAAACCTCACAACACACAGAAAAAAGAACGAACGAAAAATAAGCAAAACTCCATGAGTAGCGCCCCGTACACCGAAATGGCGCAATGCTGATCCTGGAGGGGGTAGCGACCGCTACCCCTAGGGTAGCGACCGCTACCTTGGTCCAGACCATTTTTCGGCCCCGGTAGCGATCGAGCAGCGATCAGCCCAGCGTTCAGGGTAGCGACCGCTTCCCCTAGGGTAGCGACCGCTACCTGCTCCAGTGGCTGAAAAATTGCTTCTTCTTGCTTCGTTTCTCTTCGTATTCGTCGGTGCTTCGAGATCCAAGGTTGATCCGTGGATCAAATCCACTGCTTACAAGTTGTACAATACATATGTAAAAGAAACCTATCTATTACAAATGATTCCAAGGCACACAGTCCTCCAAATTACAACTCATTCCAAGGCACGCAAGCCTCAAAACTAAAGCCATTCGGTACGTAAAAAACACGATTGCATTCACCCAACCACTATCTGTGGTTGGCCTTACATCTAAGACAAGTAATCAACACCACAACAAAGAAGCACATAAGAGAAATTATGTTGTTTAAAATTGTGTCCAACACAAAACATGTGCACGAGCCCTAGGCTCTGATACCAATTGACGGTTTTCGATGCCGATCCAATCGCTCGATTACCTTGTTCGTGTGTGCGGAAGCGTGTAAAACAATAGAACACGAACAACATGAAGATCTAGGCACACATTATATGTATAGACACGTTTATATATATACATCCAATATATATATATATAGGGATTAACGAGAACACTTACAACCGGTGTAGCGTGTCTCGTTGATGTTGATGAAGGTGGTGTTGAGTCGATTGAACCACCTTCATGGATCAGTCACTAGATGCTCTCCTTGTGAATGACCTCGTCACTCTTCTTGTCTAGATCGCCCGGATGTTGAAGCCGCACAAATGGCCCGGCCTCTACGTGTTGCACACGAACCCGGTTGATGAACATGCTTGTGACTTGTAAAGACGCCTCTCCAAGAGCTCTTTTCTCTATCTCTTTGTGTGGAATTTCGTGGGTGATGTTCAAGTGTCATGAAAATCAGATTTTCATGTCTTTATTCATCTCCATTAACCACTCCATGTAACCCCCCATTATGTGCATCATAATGCACAAGTAATGGTGATTAATGGGGAGATGAAAGGACACTTCCACCTAATCATGCCAAATCATGATATGTGGTCCCATTTGCTTGTGTGGCATGCCATGTCACACTATGTGACATGCATTCCATGAAAGCCATGCATCCCATGCATGTATAATTCCACGTAAATATTGATTCTAAATCAATATTATTATCAAGCAACGTATATCAACATCGAGTCCGTGTGTGACCCTGTAGGTTTGATTATCGATCAATATTATATTGTTCCCAACAATTAATATTATCGACTAATCATTTAACATCCATAGACGAGCTTATGACTTTATCGATTGCACACGTAGGATCGAAGGACATATCCCAACAGGCGGATCGCTTGAGATTTATCGATTAGGATTGCCTTGGATAATCGATTTAAATCTCAGTGTATTTTATTCTTAATCCCCGATACTATTGCGGGTGTGTATATTTAATATAAGTGACTTTGATTTTCCAAAGGAATTGACCGATTTAATTATTGGGTCAATTACCGGTTAAGTTGGGTCACTATATTTTATATATGACATGCCGTGAATACTTGACGGGAAAGTGTATCCCGTAAGGGTTGATAATATCCCCGAGATGAGTTCATAAGGAATTATTATGTAAACCCTGCAGGTGGATTTGTTCCGCATAATAATTAAGGTTGAATGGTACTAGTCTCGGATATAAGAGATGAATAAATTAATTATCAATAAATTAATTTTATTCATGGATATTTATATCTTAAATACACGGAATAAATAATACTACCGGAGAAATATTATTTGATATAATATGGTTTAATATTGGGAGTGCAATTAATTTATATAGTGGAAAATAAATTAATTAATATTAATGGGATTAATATATTTGGGCTTGGGCTCAATTTAATCATTAATATTGGAAGCCCAATATTCCACCTCCTTAAGATCCCCTACGTAGCCTATAAAAGCACTACATGGTCTTCTCTATTCTCATAACTTGAAGATCACAATTCTAGAGAGAGAAAGTAGAGAGGGAGATCCATGGAGTTCGGAAGATCGTCGCCCACCCGACGTTCGAGCTAGTGCAAGGAATACGTGGGAAGATCTCAAGGTCATCAATTGAGTTCTTCGTTTTTCCGAACAACGAGAACGAGGTAAAATCGTAAAACCCTCTTTATGATTTTAATCGTTTATATTATCGTAAAAATACCGTAGAACAAGATCCGAGGTTCGGGATCCTCACCGGGGTCGAGCTGGGTGGTGGTGATCGAAGATCACCGGACCACCACGGCTAGAGCGACCCGACGGCGACGAATCGCGCGTAGGGCTTGAGTGCCCAGGCAAGCGGCCGCCTGGGGGGTCAAGCGGCCGCCTGGTATGCCCAGGCAGCGGGCTGCGGGTTTCTCCCGCAGCGGA